>CM062817.1:1280392366-1280992366 GCA_031772625.1 Pinus tabuliformis | reverse complement strand
TATATATATATATATATATATATATATGTTATCCATTATTATTTTTCAATTTATATATTTCAAACAATTATGATAAAAATATAATATTTTAATAATATATAAAGGATTAATATACATAAAAACATTAAAAAGAATAAAAACACATGTATTTATAATATATATAATAAATAATTACAACAATTTCTCCAATTGATTCTAACCTAGTAAAATCCACCAACTCCCACTCAAATTAGGTTGGAAGCATTGAGTCTTGGTTAGACCATTGGGGTTAAAGGAGGATATCATGTTGGAGAAAAATGATAGTATTAAAAATAATATTACTTCCAAATATAAGGGTAATCTGTGGGATGATAAGGAATTATAGGGAAAATCAAGCTAAGTTATTAGAAAGAGGTGATCAACACCAATCTTGATAATCAGAATTAATTTTTTATCTTTACTTGTTCTAAGAATAAAATGATCATTGCCAAGCTAGAAACTAATTGTCATAGGTGACAAAGTGAAACTAAGCATTGTTCAATTCCTAACACATTTTGGAAAAAAGAGTGTCACATTTTCCATAATAAGAGGGTTGAAGGTGAAAATTAATTTCTCTTGGATTTCCCAACTCTTACTCACATCCATTCTAATTTTCAAAATATTTGCCACAGTACCAACCTTCTTGACTTGTTAACTCGTGAAAAGTATGATGATTTAGAAATGTCTCTCTCCCTTCTTTTTTATCCTATAAATAAACTATTAAAGAATCTCAATTAATCTCTTAATTTTTTAAGCTATGATAGACCATATTTATCTCAGTGAATATTAATTTTACAATAATTTTTAGCATATATATATATATATATATATATATATATATATAAATAAATTATATAAATTTAATACTAAATTGTACTGTAACATGCCTAATATAACTCACATAAAACCCATATATTTACGAAACCAAAATATTATTAGTTTCATATATGATTGACCATTCCCATCAAGAATAAGCTAGAAGTTAAAAGGAATGCTTGCTAACTACCTTTTGTTCTTTGTTCGATGGCTCTCTGCTTGGGAAATAAACTTGGTGTGGAAGACTGATTGACCACATAGATGTTTTTTCTTTTTTGTTAGCTTTCTGTGCATGTGAAGTATGTGTAAACAACTAGCATGGTATGTAGGTTAAATTGTGTCTCGGCTGAGTGACAATTAACGAAAGAAAATAAAACCTGACTGCTTCATTAATTTGGTTTCTTACAATACTTTTCTGGTCCTTGAACATTGGGGAATTGTAAGCAATCATAATCAGGGTTAACCAAACCCACTTTGAACCCTATAGCACTACTGTAGAGCGAATTTTCCAGATTTCTTGTGTCATCTCTGGATGGTTCACATGGTTGATAATGATATTGTTACAAGGAACATCGTTTCTACATACAAGCTTTATTTCCTCGCACGTTTGGAGGTTCCCTTCACATTCATAGATAAGAAAACCAGTGACATTAAATGTCTACCATCCATGATGTGTGAATAAGATAATCACCGATGGTTGAGTTCTCTTATGTACGAAAATATTTACAGTATGATAACCCCTCATGTTTATTTTCATGAGCATGGTGTTGTTCCTTGCTTTCAATTCTTTTTTGGAGAAAAGAAGACAAGGATTTGCAATAGAAGAGTTCGCACACCAAATTCCAGTCATTGAATGGAAGATAAGTTGTGTTAACTTGGTTAATTTCGTAGATTTATTATTTGGAGGAAGGCTGCATAAAAATCTTCTGCATAAGATAGCTTTACTATTTTCTTCAAAATAATTCTTGCAAACCTTTCACATAACATGATAATGTAACCATGAAAAGGCTATCTAGTGGTCAAATTCCTTGCAAATTACATGTTTTTTAGTGTCTATTATGTTTAGTTTTCATTTGAGAATAAGGAAATGTATTTGGATGCATGAAAACAACTGCTACTAAGCTAGATTTCTTGAAAAAGAATTTGCTTTTGTATGGATTTATAGAATAACCATTAAGCTACATTTCTTTACAATAATATATGATATATTATTTTTGTTAGTTTCCTGAAAATAAGAACACATGCTTAAAGACACATATATAACAGTTACATTTATAAGTTCTTGGAAAATAATATGTGTTAGGTGCATAAACAATAGCCATCCTGCTAATTTATCTTATAAAGAATATGTGTTTACTTTTCCACCATCTTGAAAAGAGAAAGGTATGTTTTCATGCATAAAATAGTGGTTGCTATGCACTTTATCCATTGAAAAAGAAATGTGTTTTTGCATGCAAGATTTAATTAGCTTCCTTTGGAAAAAAAGTTATGTTTTGCATGCAAGAAAAATATTATCTTGTTAATTTATTTTGGAAATAACAAGTAGTTTCATGCACGAAAATAATAACTATTATCTTAGCTTTATTATGGAATAGAGCATATATTTTTCATGTTTAATAGATATTGTGAATAGCTCTCCTTTAGAAAAGATGTTGTTGGAAAGAATATGCAGTTGCATGCACAAGAATAGTATCTATTACATTAGTTTTATTTTGGAAAACAAAATGCATTAGCATGCATAAGAATAACATTTATTTTATTAGTTCTTTTGGAAAAGAATACATAATTTCATATATAAAGAGATAGATGAGGGGCTAGTTTCGTTTGAATAAAATTTATATAATTACATGCTCGAAGATCAAAGATAAGATGCCAATATTATTTAAAGAATATTCAAAGTTGTAGTAGTTTTCCTTTGGAAAAGAATGTGTGCTTCTGCAAGCGTTATAATAATTAATGTGGCATTACCTAAAGACATGATTTGGTAGTTATATATGTTTAATTAATCAATGAGAATTGTTGTTAAAAGAAGCATGACGTGATACATTGTTTCGATTTTATATACGCATATGAATAGATTTTTAAGTATCACAAATAAATATTTATTACTAGTTTAACTAATATTTAATCGAATCGTGATATCAAAGTTTACCAACAGTGGAAGTTGTAGGAAAAGATTGTGATGTATGTGAAATATAGATCATGTTTAATATTGTTGTAGGAAATGAGCTAGTAGTCCATGCACATTAAAGGAATGTCAATTGCAGGATAATTTGTTGATGGAAAATAACAAGGTCACAAAGATATATGTTCAAGTATTTGTGGGTAAATGATGTCATGGTGAATGTAATAGTTTATAACTGGTTATGTTGTATTTAAGATGATATTTCTTACCAATATTTTAGGAAAATGGTAAAGGGATGAACTCCCTTATCGCCATTGAGTGGGGAGAACACCCTTAGGAGCATTTAATAAAAAATAAATGTTTGTTGGTTTTCACCCTACGGGGATTCCAGGGTATAGTGATATTCAATGATGTTTTTTGACTGTTGTGCCATTCTTATGATATTTATTCCTTTCATGGCATAACATTTACATTGTGGATGAAATATCTCAGTTAAAGGAACCATGAAAATGATGTAAATTTACATCAAGAAGTTTATGTTAAGAGGCTACAAAAATGGTTGTTAATCGCTATGTAACTTAATTTTTTTTACTAAAATTACTCTATGTAATGATAAAGATTTTGCCAAAATTTAAAGGTTTAAATATATTTTTTAATTTATATAAGTTTCATTTTTGTATTTTATGGAAATATTACAATTTATTATAAATATTTATGCTCGACTTTTATATTTTATTAAAATATTATGTTGCTATTATAATTATTTATGAATATATAAATAATTATAATTTAAGTGTATATGATATAAATAAAAAATGCACACACGCACAAACAACCTCGTATTACAGATTTGTGTTTCAGATCATCCACAATATTGTGTGCTTCTTATTGATGTTTTGAATCCCAACGGGGATCCATCTTCAAGACAAAAGTGATAGATTGAAGGCACACAATATTGTGGATGATCTTAATCACAAATCTCTAAAAGGCAGCCACAAAACCTTAAAATCTAACCCCCTATTAGTTAGGACAAAGTGACCCCAAAAAGAAAATCTCGAGAAGATCTTGAGGAAGACAAAATAATTAAGTAAATTTTTATTAACACGAGTAAGATCTTAGAAGTGGAGGAGAAAAATGATCGATTGGGAAGTGATGACATGAGACAATGAACCAAGAGCCGAGAGCACTAACAAGGAGCAAGGCTCGTTAGCCATCATTTCCCTAGTTTAGGGAACGACGAAGAAAGGAAAAAAATGATAAAAGTCAACGAAGGAAGTAATTCATGAGGTGGGTGAATTTTAACTGGAAAAGGTAAGCTCTGTTCACTGAAAAATCAAATTAATAAGGTGAAAACTGACATTGTATTATTGCAGGAAATAGAGATGGTTGCAGAGAAACTCCAAGAAATAATCCAGATCTATTGGAGGGGAAGTGAAGTCGTGTCGATAGATGTGGTTGCTACATCAGGAGGTATAATAGTGCTTTGGAATCCCAACCAAGTCATCTCCCAGGATTGGGTGGGAATAAGATATAGTCTCATAGGAAGATTCTAAAATAAGGATGAGATTCTTGGATTGGATTAACAACAATCTATGGCCCTTTGACTCCAAATGAAAAATAAAAAATCCTCCAAGAGCTAGTGGGTCTCAGATCTAGTTTCCTGGACCTTGTATGGATCGTTGGTGATGATTTAAATATGATTTTCAATCTACAAGAAAAGAGGGGAGGTGTTTGACGAATCGATCCCATCTCTAAGGTATTCAATGAAATGATTATTGAGCTTCAGCTTATAGATCTTGAAAACAAGAATGGATTGCATACATGGAAGAACATAGGGGTTGGGCAGCATCAAGTGGCCTCTCGTTTGGATAGATTCCTAGTCCCAGAGGTCCTACTCCTGCGAGACGCATTTCTTAATGTTCCATATTTCCCTCATTGGGATAAGTAAATTGGCCAATATGTCTCGATTTGACTCTTCTCTCCCCTCCTAAAAACCATCCATTTCAGTTTGACGAATTTTGGTTACAACGCTCAGGGTTTGTGGAGAAATTGAAGGAGTGGTGGGAATCTATCAACTCACTAGGTGTATCAAATATGAAAACATTCCAATGGAAGCTTCAAGCCCTCAAATTTAGAATCAATATCTGGAACAGGGAATATTTTTGGGATATCTTTAAAGAAAATCACAAGTTAGAGAAAGAGATGGGACGGATCCATGTCCATATCATTCAAGAAGGTTGATCACAAACTCTCGCATCAGAGGAAGGGCTTCTAATCAGCCATCTTGAAGAACTTCAATATCAATAGGAATATCTATCGCGTCAAAAATCTCAAATTCAATGGCTAAGAGAGGGGGAAGGTAATAGAAATTTCTTCCACTAATCAATGATCAGCCATCGTAAGCATAATCGCATTAACATCCATTATTGAGGATCATCTTAAAAGCCACAAGGCCATAGAGCAAGAATTATTCTCCCTTTTCTCAAATTTACCCTTAAAGGATGTGTAAGACCTCTCAAAGGATACAAAAAGGGTTACTCAATATATCCCTCGAATTGTGACTGCCGACTAGAATGTGGCACTAATGCGCCCAATATCAGTAGAAGAGGTGGAAGTGATTGTAAAAACAAATTCACATAATAAAGCCCCAAGCCCAAATGGATTTAATTTACAACTATTCAAGGTATTGTCATCCTTTTTAGGCCTTCCAATAGTTGACCTCATGGAATAATTCTGACGACATCACCAGGTATGGTCTGGCTTGAATGAAACTTTTCGTACTTTTGTTCCTAAGCCTAGTGTTGCCAATGACCCTAGTGGTTTTCACCCCATTTCCATTTGAAACATTATTTATAACATCATACCTTATGTTCTTGTTCATCACCTTAAGCCCATCATGCACCATATTATAACTCTAGAGTAATCCAACTTTGTGGAGGGAAGACAAATCCTAGACAGGATAGTATCCACTCATGAAGTTATTCATTCCCTTAGGTGTAGTAAGCATCCTAGCATGTTGATGAAGTTGAATCTCTCTAAAGCATATGACTGTCTCAATTGAGAATTATTGCACTTTGTCCTAAGGGCATTAGGACTTTCAGAGGAATGGACCCATTGGATACATTTTATGATTTCAATTCCTTTATTTTCTATTCTTCTTAATGGTACTCCCACGACCACCTTCAGATCCTTGCGAGGGCTTCTATATGGTGACCCCATCTCGCCCATCTTGTTTATCAATGTTGTGGAGGGCCTAGGCCTTTTTATCAGGAAAGAAGTGCGAGATAATGAGCTAGCTAGCCTTCATATCCATGGAACTGATATAACTATGCCCCATCAATAGTTTGTAGTTGAGAATTTGTTGTATGGAAAACCTTTTGTCCAGGAAGCAGTGGTTTTTGATGGTATTCTGGTAGAATTTCAAGTGTCTTTAGCTATGCTTCTTAAGAAGGATAAGTCTCATATTTACTTCCTCAACACAACAAAACCAGTGCAGAAAAACTTGGCATGCATCCTAGGATTATCTATTGACTTTGTAACTTCGAAATACTTTAGATTCCCCATAGTTACAAATCCTCTGTGCATTTCTTACTCGGAGGAAGTTTGTAATAATCTCTTGAAAAGATTATCTAATTGGACCTTTCATGTTTTAAAATTAGTAAGATGAACCACTCTTATGAATGTAGTATTGCAAGACATCCATGTTTACCAAATATTGGTCCTCCCAGCTCCCAAAAGCATATATAAAGATTTGTTATCAATCTGCCGCAAATGCTTGTGGAAAGGAGCTAAATTGGAAAAGCAGAAATGGTCCCTTATGGCATGGGATACAATTTGGCTCCCAAAGACTCGTGGTGGCCTGGGACTTAAGGATCTAGAAGAATTGAACATGATCGGTGATGGGTACAAGGTGGGACTAAGAAATGGAATAACATATGGAGCAAAAAATATGGGCATGGTAGATCTCAAGTCTTTTTTCTATGAGACCCTTCCATGCTTGTTGGATTAACCATCTAGAACTTAGTCTGTCGAAATAACTATCTCATCGAGGGCCTCTTCTTATGGGAAATCAGGAATGGATCTACCACTATCTTATGTGAAAAGTCCCAGTAGTAGTGGCCTCATTTAGATTTAAATGTCTCTCTGCAAGGCCTGAGAGAAAATTTGGACCAACTAAATCATAGAAAAATAGTGTATTTCTTGTCAAAAACTCCTTACTAATCAGAATGGCATGTCTGGAAATCATTGTAGAACTGGTAGTTGGAATATCCTTTATAAATTTGGGCGATCTTGAATCAGCCTTTTCGAGAGCACCGCATTCTTGTATCCCTAGCTCCTGAAAATATTTGGTGGGGATATATGCCATGGGGTGGTTTCTTAATCAAAGAGGCCTATCTTCTCAAGATCAATGCCGAAGAAATAAAAAGAGGATGTCCCTGGGAAAAAGTCTGGAGGTGGAAACTATGACCTAAATTTTTTTATTTCTTGTGGTTAATGGGACACAAACGAATATTGACTTGAGACTAGTGGGTCAAGAAAGGATTTATTCGACCATCCAAATGCCTAATGTGTAAACAAGAGCAGGAGACAATGAATAATCTATTGAATACTTTCCAACTAGAAGATGAAGCGTGGTTAGGGGTGGGTAAGTTGTTTGTACCACTAGAATGTCACAACAAGGATCTTCTTATAGTGATCATCAATTCGAAGATTGTTTGCTTCAAAAACCCGATCGTCAACAAAGCTTGGTTCCTAGTCCTAGGCTTCCTTTTTTTGAATACCAGGAAATACCATAATCATGTTATATTTCACAACCAGACCCCATCGAGTTTATCCATATGGAACACCATTAAAGATAGCCTTAGAGAAACTATTCTACCATAAAAATAGGTTGAGGAGGACTGCAAGGCAGATTGTCCTAAAGAAGGGATCCTCTCTTCACTCACCATGTCCCCTAATATGTACTTTGCATCGCCTCCTCGTCTATGAGCTACCCAGATCCCTTCCCCATCTAGATTCACACAACGCCCCTTGACTTCATGAAAATTAACTTTGATGGGGCCTCTAAAAGCCACCCACGCCTGGGGGAATTTGGCAGGGTAATTCAGGATTACAAAGGCTCTCCCTTAGAAATTTTTGTTGGATGTTGTAGTGTCGCCACAAGCAATGTAAAAGAGATAACAATCATGGAGAAAGGCCTTCATCTAGCAGTTAACCTTAGTTTCTTCCAGATTCAAATCTTGGGAGACTAAAAAATGGTCATCCATATAGCTCAAAAACACATGGATGGATCCCCCCCATCTAAGTTGGTGTGCAGCTGGCGATTGGAGTCTCAAGTAGCTCGAATTAAATCCCTCATAAACATGTTTTACTCTGTTATAACCATCCATTCATTGAGATCTAGTAATAAGATTGCTAACTAGCTTACAAATTTGGGAACAATGGAAGGTCATAGTGATTTGCAGTTTCATTGCATTTTGCTCTAAGTGTGGCTTATTTAGGCCCAACGGAAAATGAATCCCTCTCTAAAATTTTTGAACAGGATAATTGCTCCCCCGATGGGTATGACCAAACACTTGGCCAGACCGCCTTAGAGTTCGCCCCTAAAGGCATGCGGTAGGTGAAGGAATGATGGCATATAATGCGTTGTGATGGGTTGGCAGGTAGTCGAACTCTCCAGACCCAACTCTGGTAGTTATATTGTGCAACATTGATAGTATAAGGGCAAGATTATCTAGGGAATTGAAATCAAAGCACAAGGTGGTCAATGAGACTGTTGAAGTCCATGACAGTTTGTTAAGGCCATGGGGTAATTGCATTGTGATAGAGTGCTTGGATATTGGCATTGTTGTTGTCCCAATAAAATTTTACGGTTTTATATGGGATTCTAATTCATTTGGAGGTTTCTCTCCTTTTTGGTGCTATAAGGCTAGTAATGTGAGGTGTAACCCAGGGCATCACCGAAGGAGAAATTCTCTAGCCTAGTCGGTCTCTAGGAAATCATATTATTTGCCTCTAGTATTTCTTTGAGATGGTGATTCTGGTGGTGGCTAGCAGGGAGACATTGTCACTTATCCTATGGAGGGTGTGGCCTAGTTAGTGAAATTTCCTTCATATTGAAGAAAATTCTCTTAAAAGTAGTCATCGTTTGAGGTGGATCCTTCTTCTGTTCTGTCCCCCTCTCAAATGCAATGAGGGTGAGGGTGTAACTAGCCATAGGACATCCCTTCAGTTCCTTGCTAGTTCTTTACTAGCTACATTTTTTGTGATATTGGATAAGTTGTTTGGTGTGATATTGTATGTTTTTGGGATAAGAATTGCTGCTCACCCTCCCCGGATATGGTTGCAGAATATTAGAGGAATAAAGTCATTCGAGGGATTTGGAGAAGTGTTAGTCATGCAGAGTCATTAGGAGTTTTAGCATGGAAAGAACTGTGAAGCCATAGAGTGGAAATTGTAGCAGTGCCCGTGTCTGCTTGGGCATGTGTAGGTGGTTAATTCCTCCACGGTGATAGAGTCAACTTAGGTCATCCTAGTAAGTGGTCTTTGTCTGCTGTTAGCCATGCCACGCCAGCACAAGCATCCCCACCATAGAGGTGGGCATCATGACCATGTTAGGCATCAAGTTACCCCCTCAAGTTAGGCTTCAGAGGATGCAGTCAGCAGTGAATGGGTGGGTGAGGTTACTCATGCTGACAAGCATTCTCTAGGGAGAGTAGAGGCTCCAACCATGCTAGAAATCATTGCTAATCAAATGAGAGGCATCCAGGCCAACATGGACATCATGAGGGAGCATCGTTATGAAGATTTGAATGAATTGGTGGCCCACGTGAATGACTTTCAATTCTACCTCGACGAGACTTTGGAGTCGCTGAAGAGAATTTGCTGGAACCAAAGATGCCTCAATGATCGCCTATTTTACTTCTAGACCTGATGCATTTTCAGTTGTTCCTCCTATACTTCCTCCTCACCACCCTTTGTGACATGATTATCTCAGGTTATTTCTCTTTTTTTCCATCTTTTTGCTATGTAAGGTTGGTAAGCCTATCAGAAATAATGATTGTATGGTTATATCTTTTTCTATCTCTGACACCCTGTGATCTCATCTCAAGCTCAAGTGAAGCTATAAGGGTCATGCACTCTATTTTTTTACTATGGTTTTCAAAGTTGATAATATAATTCTTCTCTTTTGACCAAAGCAAAAAATAAAAAATAAAAAAATGCGTATATATATATATATATTATAATTCTTTATAAATATATAAATTTATATATAATTGAAGTGTATATTATATAAATAAAAAGTTATCTCAAAGTCCAATATATATCCCAAAATAATAAATGACAATAAAATTTAAATATTAAAATATTTTTTAAAATACATATTTTTTATATATTTAATTTTTATGTTTTATTAAATATTGTACCTTTATTATTTTTGTTAGAATTGTTTATAAATATATAACTTTATATAATATAAACATATAAATGGGTATGGTATAAAAAAAAATAACATATCAAAATTATCATAATAATCATAATAAAGGTAAATAAATAGAAATAAAAAACATTATTAAAAATAAATGTTGTTCTATGTAAATTAACAATAGTATTCTTAGTGTCTTGCCAAAGGTGACTGAACCTTTAACCATTATTGTTGTCAAATATGACAATGAGCGACATGCCTTTGGAACCTTTCTCGAAATAGTGATGTTAATTTACATTGAAAAATAACACTTTTTTAATAATAATTTCCATTTCTATTGGTTTATATTTATCTTTATATTTTTGAAATGTTATTTTATTTATTTATGCTTTAAACATTTAAATTATATAAATTATTGTATTTATAAACTATTACAGTTATTTTTTTATATTATAAACTATTATAATAAAATAATGGAAATGCAATATTTCAATAAAATATAAAAATTGAATATATAAAAGAAACATATATATTTAAAAAATATTTTAAATTTTAAATTAGTTTTTCATTGATATATCTATATATATATAAATATATAAAGTTATATAGTTTTAAATAGTTATAATAGAACTATAATATTTTAGCAAAAATATATATATAGGAAATATATGTAAATCAATTAATATTTTTTTTTTTACATTATATATAAATTATATAAATTTATATATTTATAAATAATTAAAGTCAAAATGCAATGTTTCTATAAAATATAAAGCCAGATATATAAAAAAACATAATCCTATTAAAAAAAAGTTATTATTTATTAATTTTGAATGATGATGATGATGACGATGTAGAGACCAATGACATATGTTGGACTTTAAAGAAGAAAGATTCTATTGTGACTTTTTAATATTTTATTTCTATGATAAAAGAGGAGAGGAAGAAGCACTTGTAAAACATTATAGTTTTGTTGAAAAAATGAAGAAGGTTGGCATAACAGAAATATAATATCTCAATAATATATAAAAGATAAATATATCGAAGCACATATATATATTAAAATATATATTTTTTTTTTCATTTATTATTTTTGAGAATCTAGATATATATATATATATATATATATATATATATATATATATATATATAGAATTACAACAATTTTTCAAAATTTGTTTCTAACTCAAACTCTAGCCAAAGCCTCTAATTTCTACTCAACTTGCAAGAGGTTGAAGATGAAAAACACTTTCTATTGGATTGCCCACCTCTTACTCACACCTAATTTTCAAAATCTTTGCTACACTCTGAACATTTTTAGCTTGTTAAATTAAAAAGAAACTATAGTAATTTTGCAAAGCTTCTATTTTTTTTAAATTATAGAAATAAAATATTAAAAAATCTCAATTAATCTCTTAATTTTTAGTAATCTTATAAAACATATTAATATAATCACAATAAATGTTAATCATCTCCTTCATCATCAAAGCAAATTACAAATATATATATCAACGTGGAGATGGGCTAGGATTGCAATGAAATTAATACAATTAAATAAGCTAAAAAACATGATGTTATCTCATTAAAAATATGAGTCGAATCTCGCTAGGGTTGCAATGAAATTATTGCAATTAAATAAAATAAAAATTCAATCTTACATTACTAAAAAAAAACGATCTTATCTTATTAAAAAATATCAAACCCTATTGTCGAGTGGAACAATGATTAACGAGAAAGAAAACTATATTAAAGAAATCATAAATCTTATTAGGGCAAAGTATCTCAAAGAAAAGTGAATATTTTGTCTCACTTAAAGTATCAAACGAGTTGCTGTTTTCGGAACTTTTAAAGAGGGCAACAAATCATTTGAAGTGACTCAAACATGTTTTCATCCTTTTGGAATTTTCGATGAGGGAAACATCTTATATGAAACTACCCTTGCTCGAATACATTCCATCCAAGAATAAATCAATTTTTTTTGTTTTGATATTTTTTTATACATTTAAGTTTTTTTAGAGGTGGTTTATAGGTGGCCTCTATATTCATAGAAAATCTAGGTAGATTAAGTCTTAAGGGAGTCTTTTAAAGCAGATCAAATCTAAGGGAATCTTTTAAAGCTGGTCGGCTAGACTAGTAGGGCCTAACCCCAAGAGCCTCAAGGAGAATTGACCATGTGACGTCCCTATCGCAAAATACTTGAACAATTCAGCTAACCTTTTTATTCATTTAATTTATATACATTTATTGAAATATTACACTTGTAATATATCTATATCTATCTATATCTATATATATATATATATATATATATATATATATATAGATATATAGATAGATAGATATTAAGTTAGAGAATTTTTTTCTCTTCTCTTTGATCATAGAAACAAGATTTTGAAGAATCACAATTAAATCCTTTTTCTTTTCCTACGATCCTATAAGCTGTATTGATCTTAGTGGATGCTAGTCATCGTGTATATATATATATATATATATATATATATATATATATATATATATATATATATATATTCCTCTTATATAAAATTTTAATATTTTATTGAAATATTACACTTCTACTATATTTATACTTTCTTTTCCAAATAATTTACAGTACATTAACAAAAATGAAATACATAATTATTTATAAATATGTAAATTTATATAATTTAAGTGTGTATAATAAATATACAAAATTTTAACATGCACACATATATATATTCAAAAATATTTAGTGACATCAATATTTAAAGTTTAAAATATTTTTTTAATTTATATAGTTCTTTTATATATTTAACATTTATATTTTTGACATATTACACTTCTATTATAACATTTTATAAATATATAAATTTATATATAATTTTGTTGTATACTATATAAATAAAAAAACAACACACATATTTAAATATATCTCAAAATAATAGATAACAATAAAATCAATCTCTCTCTCTATATATATAACTTTTATATATTATTAATTTACACTATCTAGCTATCCCCTTATATATATATAAGGAGATAGGGAGATAGTGTAAATTAAAAATATATAAAAGTTATATATATATATATAGAGAGAGAGAGATATATATATAAAACTTTTATATACTTTTAATTTACACTATTTTTAGTATTTTCTTGGAGCTAACTTAAATCTTAACTTTTATTTTTGTCAAACTTGGCAGTGACAAAGAGGTCAATCTTAGTTAAGTTAGCTTTGGGAGGACAGTGAAAATAGTGTTGTTAATTTACATAAAACAACACTTTTTTCTTAATTAATAGTTTTTTTTGTATTTATTTATCTTTATTTCCACAATTTAGATATTTTAATTTTTTACTTATGCCATACATATTTAAATTATATAAATTTATATATTTATAAACAATTATAATAGAAATAACAAAAGTTTAATAATTTAATAAATCTAAAAATGTAAAATGTAAAAACACATATGTAAATTACAAAATTATTTTAAAATTTAATTCTTTAATCATTAATATATATATATATTATATTATATTAAAATTAAAAAAAAAAACTTTAAATTATGTTGTCTCATATTCATATATATAAATAATCGAGGTGTAATATTTCAATAAAAATAAAATCTTAATTTTATATATATATATATATATATATATATATATATATATATATATATTAAAAAATTATACATATATAAATTATTATAATAGAATAATATTTCAATAGAATATAAAAGTTAAATATGTAAATTAAAAAAAATATATTAGTTTTAAATTTTTATTGTTTTTTTATTACTTTTAGTATATATTTGTCTGTTAATTTTTTATATGGCACATATTTTAATGTTGTAAATTTATATATCTACAATTAATTATAACTGAAGTCTAATGTTTCAATAAAATACAAAAGTTAAATATATAAAAGAATGAATTAGTTAAAGTATAAAACTTAATTGTTAAATTTTGTTTATAAATATATATATATCTATATATATATATATATATTCACAATATAGATAATAAATAATTACAACAATTTCTCAAAATTGAAGATAAGTTGTGGAATCATAGGGAATTAGATGGAAAAATGAAGCTAAGGTATTATAAGGAGGTGACCACAAGAATTATGTTTTTGTCACCAGTCTTAAGAAGAAAATGAACATTGTTAATATAAGAACCAATTCTCATGAGCTGAAAAATGAAACTCATCCTTGTTGAATTCCCAAAAATCCTTGGACTAAAGACTACGTACGTCACCTTTGGGATACTATGAAGACTGAAGGTGAAAATGGTTTTCTTTTGGATTGCTAAGCTCTTAATCACAACCATTATAATTGTAAAAACCTTTTCCACACAACCAACTTTCTTGACTCAAGTTACTAAAACTATGGTGATTTGTGAATGAGTATTTCCATTCTTTTCTATGATATAAATAAAAAATTAAAGAGTCTCATTTTTTTATTTGAAGTACTATAAACCATATTGATGTGAGTGAAGATTAATCATCATCATTATCAACACAAAAATATATATGTGTGTGTGTGTGTGTGTGAGAGAGAGAGAGAGAGACGGGTTTGGGTTCTAATGAAATTAAACGTCAGCACAATTAAATAAGGAAAAAAACCCATCTTATCTTATGAAAAATATAAAAATTTATTATGTGGTGGAAAATTTACTTAGTGGAAAAAAAACTATTACTTACAACAAAAAAATATTAAAGGAATAATAAATCTTATATTGTATTATTTATTATTTTTGAATGATAATGATGATTAAAGTCTACTTAGACCAATGGGGTTTATTGGAAGAGATTGATAGAGCCTTTTTAATATTTTACTTCTATGATCAAAGAGGAGGGAAAAAAACATTTCTAGAACATTATAGTTTTGCTTATACAATAAGCCAAGAAGGTTGGTACAATAGAAATATAATATTTCAATTTTATATATATATATATTACTTGTCGTTATTTATAGCAATTTGTCAAAATTTTCTTTTAACTCGAGCCAATATCTCAATTTAGATTTAAGCCTCAAGAGGGTTGAAGATGAAAAGCATTTTATATTGAATTGCTCATCTTTTACTCATATCCATTTTATTTTTCAAAACATTTGCCACAAACATTATTGACTTGTTAAGTTAGCAAAACTATAGTGATTTAAGAATGCTTGTTTCTTTTCTTTTTTATCATAAGAATAAAGTTAAAAAATCTCAATTAATCTTTGAATTTTTTAAAGTCAAATAGACCATATTAATACAATCTAAGTGGAGGTTAATCATCTCCTTAATAATCAAAGAAAGCTACAACCATTATATATATGTATAATTTCATTTTATATATATATATGCTTTAACCCACTTTATCTATATACGTGGAGACGAGCAAGGGTTGCAATGAGATTCTCACAATTAAATAAGAAAAAAAATCGATATAATAGCCAAGAAGGTTGGTATAATAGAAATATAATATTTCAATTATATATATATATATATATATATATATATATATTTGTTGTTATTTATAGTAATTTGTCAAAATTTTCTTTTATTCAAGCCAATATATTAGTTTAGATTTAAGCTTCAAGAGGTTGAAGAAGAAAAGCAATTTATATTGGATTACTTATCTTTTACTCACATCCATTTTAATTTTCAAATTATTTACCACAAACATTATTAACTTGTTAAGTTAGCAAAACTATAGTGATTTAAAAATGCTTGTTTCTTTTCTTTTTTATCATAAAAATAAAGTTAAAAAATCTCAATTAATCTTTAAAATTTTTAAAGTCAAATAGACAATATTAATATAATCTAAGTAGAGATTAATCATCTCCTTAATAATCAAAGCAAACTACAACTATTATATATATATATATATATATATAATTAATATCATTTTTTATATACATATGCTTTAACCCACTTTATCTATATACGTGGAGACGGACTAGGGTGTAATGAGATTCTCACAGTTGAATAAGATAAAAATTCGATCTAATTATTAAAAGTATACGTGGAAACCGGCTACAGTTGCAATGAAATTAACGCAAATAAGATAAAAAATTGATCTTATCTTATTAAAAATATAGGTGGAGACGGGCTAAGGTTCCAATGCAATTATTACAATTAAATAAGATAAAACTTCGATCTTATCTTATTAAAAGTATACGCGGTGACGGAGTTACAATGAAATTAGACATCCAGATAAAAAATTGATCTGATCTTATGAAAGAATATAGATCTTATCTTATTAAAAGATATAAAAACCATTTTCTGGTGGAATAATTATTAAGAAAGAAAGATATATTAAAACAATATTAAATCTTATTTGGGCGAAAGTATTAAAGCTACGCCCTGTTTTTGGAGACAAGAAATAATTTGAAATGAGTCATACGTGCTTTCCTTGTTTTTGGAATTTTCGGAGGGCAACAGATTGTATCGAATTACCCTTGCTGGAATACCTTTCCATAATTTTATGAGAATAAATTGGGTCTTTTTGGTTTTGAGATTTGTCTCTTAGAATTTCATACACCGTGGGTGAACGACACCTTTGATGAAATATACTTTATGGGAATTATAGAATTGCTGAGTTGGCACTTTATCGAAAAGAAAACTGCTGAAGAATGAATGCTAAACTTTAGATTGAACCACTAATAAATTCAGCATAACATTGAGTGCTATAAATAGCTGTAGACCTTCTCCCTTTCCAAACATAGAGTTCAGTGCTTAGGAAGGGTGTGTGCGATATGGCTTTTCGTCACTCTCTACCTTTCCCTGCAACATTCACAGTCGCTGATGGAGGGCCTCCCGCAGCAACTGTTCTGTGTCTACTCTGGTCTTTCTTCATGATATGGTTTTTGCGCAAGAGAAGAACTAGTGCCACGCTGCCACCAGGACCCTATGCATGGCCCATCATAGGAAATCTCCACCAATTAGTACTGCCCGCTCACCGTTCTCTTAGAGGCCTTGCTGACAAATATGGTCCCATTCTCTTTCTGCGCTTAGGCTCTGTCCCTACCGTCGTCGTTTCTTCTTCTGAAACGGCCAAAGAGTTTCTCAAAACTCATGACTTGATTTTTGCCAGCCGACCCCCAACAGCCGCTGGGAGATTGATGTTTTCCAACTCTAAAGATGTGGTGTTCGCTCCGTATGGAGATCACTGGAGGCAAATGAGAAAAATATGCGTGTTAGAACTACTGACTGCCAAAAGAATCGAGTCCTTCAAGAGTGTGCGAGAGGAAGAGGTGTCTGCGATGATCTCTTCAATTTGGGAGGAGAGTGAGAAGGGAAAAATGGGCGTGAATGTGAGCAAGGCCGTCTCCACTCTCACCTCCCATATTGTTTGGCGAATACTGGAGGGGAGGAAATTTTCTGACGATGCTTTGCGTGGCGATTTCAAAGGGTTTAAAGGCCTGATGACAAAGTTGACAGCTACAGTGGGAGAGTTCAACATTGGCGACTTCATTCCGTATTTGGATTGGCTCGATTTGCAAGGTATCAAGCGCGGCATGAAGAAAATTCATAAAAAATTCGATGAATTTGCGGAGAAAATAATAGATGACCATGTTAATGTGAATCATCTCCAGAAAGAAGCCGTAGACGCAGAGCCTCATGTTCAGGACTTCGTGGATGTGCTGCTCCACATGGCTAAGGCCGACACCAAAATTACACGGGAAACCATCAAGGCTATCAATTTCGTTAGAATGGGCAATGAGCGAACTGCTCTGACATCCCTATGCAATGAAAAAATTAAAAGAGGAAATCGAATGGGTCGTTGGCCAACATTGGAAAGTAAAGGAGTCCGATTTAGCAAACATGAAATACCTCCACTGTGTGGTGAAAGAGACTCTGCGACTATACCCAGCGGCACCCTTTGCGATTCCTCCGTGAATCTTGTTGAAATTATAATTCCAACTGCCGCGTCGTTTATTTCAGAAAACTGCCTGTTTTCCCTTGCGATGCGACCTGATCGCAGATCGTAAATCGCATCCATGCCTGCTGCCTCCGTCTGTTCTTTTGAATTCTTACGATGCGATGTTGCTATGCCATTCGATCGCCATATCGCAGATCGCACCCTTATTTGTCAAGCCTCCACATTGTTTTGCGCTGAATGTGATTTTGCGATGTGATCAAATGGAAAATCGCATAATTCTATCTATTACGTCACGTGAAGTGAAAGTTTTCATTGACCACCGGCTTTGTCAGTGAAGCAGTAAGTCAGTGAAAGATTTTAATTTTATAGTTTTTTTTATTTCACGGGAGTTCTTGTTTTAGGGCATAAGTCAAACAATATGTAATTTTTTGCGTTAGTTGTTGTTCTGAGTATGTAATGTAATGAAAGTGAAAAATACGCACAACAGTGCGAAGTAAAAAAAAAGGAATGCGCAGCAGCGCGAGAGCATTTTTTTTAGAGATTAAAATGAAAATGCAGCAGCGTGAGAATGTAATGTTTTGTTTTGGTAATGCAATGTAATCCCTCTGCAATGTAATACGCACAACAGCGCGTTAAATTTTAAAGAAGAGACAGTGAAGGTTTTGGAACTGCATTTTAAAGCAGTCTCTGGTTGTAATCCCTCTGAGAGAGGAAGAATCTTTTGTAACTGCAATTTTTTTGTTAATGAATACAAAGTTTTTATTGTGAGTGTGATAACTCTGTCTTCCCAGAAAACAATTTTAGTTTCTGATGTGTTAAAACAGAGCATAGTTATGTTCTGTTCATGTTATTTTTGTTTTGGAATTAAACAGAAAATTCCAACAAATTTGCAGAGACTGTGACAGTAGGAGGATACTTTATCCCTAAGAAAACAATGTTGATGGTGAATGTGTGGGCTATAGGAAGGGATCCTAAGGTGTGGGGGACAGATGCTTATGAATTCAAGCGAGAGAGATTCATGGAAGACGAACATGTCAATGTAACAAATCCATCAAATTTCAATATGATACCGTTCGGTGCAGGAAGGAGAGGATGCCTAGGAGCATCCATGGCTATTCCTACGGTTCAGCTTGCATTGGCTCAGTTGTTACACACTTTTGATTGGATAGTAGACGGTGAACCGTCCCACTTGGATATGAAGGAATCATGTGGATTGACCATTCCAAGAAAAGTTCTACTCTCTGCTTTTCCACAGCTAAGCAACAGCTTTCCAATGTAATATTGGGAGGATACAACCGACGACGCTGTTAGAAATATTTGGCGAATTTAATTTTCATTGTGGATGGAAGAGGCAGAGAGTTATAAGTTTCGGAAAGCTATTTTCGCGAAACTAGGTTCATGCACCACGAGGCCGATTTCGCGAAACTACCCTTGCCAACCGCGAGAACTTTTTCCAGGCTTGAATTTTGCACACCTCTAAACTATTCCAGAGACTTAAAGAATACTCATAGTAAAATTAACAAGATAGGTTTGGAGCAACACAAAACTTAGTATTCATTTCTTGAACATGAAAATACATCTACATGAGACTGCAACTCATTTACAAAGTAAAATAAGATTTTACAGAGTAAAACACAGTAACTCCTGTTTTACGCGCCCACTAAAAATTGCTCCACAATTTTCTCCACAGAGACTTGCGCTCCTTTTCTATTTGCTCTCTAACCTCTCTACACAGTCTTACTCTTCTACACTCTTACCTATTACAAAATGACTTTTTCATTCATACATAACTCAACATACAATTTTACATTTAATTCATGATAGAGCGAAATTAATTTTCATGTCGTTGTTGAGTGTGATCAGAGTCGCGCAGGTGTTTCTGGAGTGTGGGCAAGGTTGTTGAATTAATGCTTGTCCATATCAGTTTACCTAAGCACATAAATTCTTTAAATGCCTTTTTTGAGTTTCTAAATGGTTAGCGTCTGGCCTCGGTCCTTCTATCTTCATACTGAGACGCAACCTGCAAAAATCTTTTCAAGAAGAGACACAACCTGCAAAAGGTACGTCTGACAGGTATGGCTCCTATCCCACTGTTTATTGCGGTGGTTGGGATTATTATTTCCAAAACTCCCCCTTAATCACAACTGTTGCCATTGAAAATTCCCAAACAGTTTCTGAGATAAACAAAATTTTCTCCTGCCAAAGGCTTTGTGAAAATATCAGCAAGCTGTTCCTATGACCTACAGTGTTACAACACAATTTCATCATTGTTAATCAACTCTCTAATAAAATGATATTTAGCATCCATATGCTTGGTACCTTTGTGGAAGACAAAATTCTTTGACAATGCAATTGCTGAGTTGTTGTCGCAGAAAATAGTTGTCGGCCCTCTTGGTCACGGCGAAGATCCCTCAACATCCTTCTCATTCAAACTGCCTGACACGCTACTACTGTTGCTACGACATATTCAGCTTCTGCTGTTGACAGTGACACTATTGGCTGCTTCTTGGAGGCCCATGAAATGGCTTCAGAACCCAAATGAAAAACATATCTTGATGTGCTCCTTCTATCATCGACACTACATGCACAATCATTGTCAGTGTAACCAACTAGCCTAAAATAACTGGTTGTTGTGTACAAAATTCCATACTGTTTTGTCCCATTAACATACCTCAATATCCTTTTCGCTGCTTGCCAATGTGTCTCCTTGGGTGTCTCCATGAACCTTGACACCAAACTCACTGCATACATTATATCTGGACTAGTGGCGGTCAAATACATCACGCTGCCTATCATGCTTTTCATAATGTTGGATTAACATTGCTGCTACAATCTTCTTTGCTCAACTTCAACCCTATGACAGTTGGAGTTGGTGCGGACTTGCTTTTCTACATTTTAAACCTCTCCAAAATTTCTACCACATACTTTGCTTGAGAGATAAAAATGTCATTTTCTGTTTGCTTCACTTCTATGCCCAGAAAATATCTTAGCAATCCCAAGGCAATCATTTCAAACTCACTCTTCATGACTTGTTTGAAATTAGCTATGAGAAAATCATCACTGCCTATAAAGATCAAATCATCTACATATAAGACGACAATGAGTATCTTACCTTCGCTCTCATTGATGTAGAGAGTAGGCTCACCATCACACTTGTCGAAACCATTGTCCAACAAGTAAGCATCTAGCCTATTGTACCATGCGCATGGTGCTTGTTTTAATCCATAAAGAGCTTTCTTCAACTGATACACTTTTTCTTCTTGGCCTTCAATCTCATAACCAGGTGGTTGTGCGACATACACTTCCTCTTTCAACACTCCATTCAGGAACACTAACTTTACGTCTATCTGATAAACTGTCCATTTATGTTGCGCGACAATCGCCACAACTACGCACACTATCTCCATCTGCGCGATTGGCATGAACGTCTCCACGTAATCTCTTCCATGTTGTTGCTTGTATACTTTGATAACTAGCCTTGCTTTGTGCCTTTCAATATTTCCCTCAATGTTTCTTTTGGTCTTATATACCCACTTCACTCCAATGACATGTTTTCCTTTCGGAAGGCTCATTAACTCCCATGTGTCATTCCTTTCTATTGCTTCTATTTCTTACTCCATTGCTACAACCCATTTTTCTTGTTTGACTACATCTTCAAAGTGGATTGGGTCATCTGCATGACAAAACAATGCAAATAAGGAATTCAGACCTACGCCACTATCGACTTCATCTTGCTCATAAATTTCATTTAAATTTATGAATTTTGGCCTTCTTGTGCTTGCAGAAGATGGGCTTGATATGTCACTTGGTTTCACACTTCATGATGTGCTTGGAGAAGCACTCGCTTGGCTGCACAAAACTGTCCTATTATTTGTTGATGGCGTTGTTTGCTGCTTGCTTTGCTGCACTTGAATAGGAGTAGAGGGATTCAGAGTTGAGGAATTACTTGTTGCTGTTAATTCCTCTCTGTCCTCATTTGGTATGCATGCTTTGACATTGACTATCTTTTCTAAACTTCCATCCCATGCTTCCTCTTCTACGAACTACACATCTCTGCTGATTATGACCTTCTTGGTTAATGGATTATAGAGTTTGTATGGCTTGGATTCATCACTGTATCCAACAAATATGCATTTCTCCCCCTTGCTGTCCAACTTCTTTCCCAACTCATCCGGTACACGTGCAGAAGCCACACATCCAAAAACTCTCATGTGACTGACGCTATGCTTTCTTCCACTCCATGCCTCTTCAGGAAAAATGTTTTGGACACTTTTGGTTGGACATCTATTCAAGATATATGTTGCACATGTGATAGCTTCAGCCCAATAGTCATTTGGCAAATGCTTTGCCTTTAACATACTCCTTGCCATCTCCATAATGGTCCTATTCTTCCTTTCTGCCACACCATTTTGTTGCGGTGTATATCTTGTTGTAAACTACTTGTGAATTCCATGCTCCCTGCAAAATTGAAGGAAGTTATTTGAGATGTATTCTCCACCTCTGTCAGTCCTAAGGACTTTGATGTAATGTCCACTTTGCTTTTCAACAAGAGCCTTGTACTGGCGAAAGCACTCAAACACTTTGCTTTTCTATTTTAGGAGAAAGACCCATGTCTTCCTTGTGTAGTCATCTATGAATGTCAATGCATAGTGGCTGCCACCAATGGATGGTTTCTACATTGGTCCACATAAATCTGAGTGGACAATCTCCAAAGGTGCCTTTGCCCTCACTGGCTTTCCTGCTCGAAATATCTCTCTATGTTGCTTGCCCAAGATACATCCTTTACATATGCTGTCTAGTTTTTCTATGAGTGGTAAACCCTTCACCATGCCTTTCCTATGCAGAAAATTCAAACCTCCAAAGGTGAGATGTCCAAATCTCAATTGCCATAACCAGTCTTCATCTTTTACCTCTACTTGAAAGTTTACTTGTGTGACAGCTGCCCCCTTTCTTCCATTTTCTTGTGAATTCATTGATAGTTGTGCTTGTGCACCTTCTTTCTGCAAATCTGATCTTATTTTCAGGGGAAACATTCTATTGTTTGTCATCTGAACCTTTGAAATCAACTGTCTGCTTGGAGGCCTATCCAAGATTGTGCACACATCATTTTTGAAGGAGACATTGTAGCCTTTCTGCGTGAGCTGTCCTACGCTCATGAGATTATGTTTTAGACCGGGGACAAATCAAACATCAGAGATGTATTTCTTCTCCCCCTTCTTTGTTAGGATGTTAACTCTTCCTTTACCCATGACAAAGACTTTGCTATCAGTCCCAAATGTCACTTCATATTTCACATTTTCATCTAGATCAGAAAACATTTCTATGTTTCCTCACATGTGGTTGCTACACCCTGAATCTAGATACTATATATCACTCTGTTTTTCTTGTGCTACATTACAAGTCAAAAACATGCTATCATGGTTCTGATTTTCTCTTGTGAAATTTACACTTGGTTTGTTACTAATATAATATTGCTTCTTTCTACATTCATTTGCATAATGACCATACTTCTTACAGTAATGACATTGAACTTGAGATTTATGATACCTTTAACCTTGTGCTTGATTCTGACTTGGGCCTTGACTTGGATTTCAATTGCTGCCTCTTCCATTTGAGCTTGAATGGCTACTTCTTCAACCTCTATGTGGGCTTCTTCCTCTTCCTCTAGCATATGATCTTCCTCTGCCTTGACCTTGACCAAATGATACTTGTGTCTTGAAGGCATGCTCCAATGAGGAGCTTGTTGCTCTGTTTAGTCTATGTTCATGAGAAATCGGTGATGGATTAAGCTCAACCACTGAAAACTGTGAGAGATCCTTTGTCTCTTCTATGGCCACAAAAATGGCCTCAAACCTTGCTAGCAAACTTCTCAAAATTTTCTCAACTATTCTTGTTTCCTCAAGTGTCTCACCATGAGACCTGATTTGAGTAACCAACCCACTTACATGTGTAAAAAACAAGTCTATATTATTAGACTCTTTCATACAAAGTGTTTCAAAATCTCTCCTCAACATTTGCAGCTTCGCTGTCTTGACTTTTGCCATGCCTTGATAGGCTGTGTGGAGGATGTCCAGTGCTTGCTTGGACTTCGTTGCTGCTGCAACCCTTGGGAAAATACTTTCATGAACTGCTTGAAAGATATAAATAGGGATTTTGAATCCTTCTTCTTGTTGTCCCTTAGCACATCTCTTTCTTGTTGAGATAAGGCATTGTATGCTGCTACATCCACTGGTTCTTGAAAACCATTCTCCACCAAATCCCAAATATCTTGAGAAGAAAACAAGGCCTTCATTGTAATAGCCCAATAATCATAATTTTTTCCATTAAACTAAGGTATTTGAGGATTAGTCAAGCTTGTGCTTGATGTTGCCATTTCTGAGCATAAAAACAAACTTTCTACCTACTGGTAAATATGCTAAACACAATCCGTGCTCAAAACAATTTTCACTATTAGTAAAAACACTTGTTTTTACACTAACAGAGTTTAACCTACTCTGATACCATGTTAGAAATATTTGGCGAATTTAATTTTCATTTTCGCGGAGGGGAGAGGCAGAGAGTTATAACTTTCACGAAGCTATTTTTGCGAAACTAGGTTCACGCACCGCGAGGCCAATTTCATGGAACTACCTTCACGCACCGCGAGACTATTTTCCAGGCTTGAATTTTGCTCACCTCTAAACTATTCCAAAGAGTTAAAGAATACTCGCAGTAAAATTAACAAGATAGGTTTGGAGCAACACAAAACTTAGTATTCATTTCTTGAACATGAAAATACATCTACATGAGACTGCAGCTCATTTACAAAGTAAAATAAGATTTTACAGAGATTTAAACTTATGCGCAACACTACACAGTAAAACACAGTAACTATTGTTTTACGCGCCCACTAGAAATTGCTCCACAATTTTCTTGACAGAGACTTGTGTTCGTTTTCTATTTTCTCTCTAACCTCTCTACACAGTGTTACTCTTCTACACTCTTACCTATTACAAAATGACTTTTTTATTCATATATAACTGAACATACAATTTTACATTTAATTCATGACAGAGCGAAATTAATTTTGATGTTGTTGTTCAGTGTGATCAGAGTCGTGCAGGTGTTTCTGGAGTGTGGGCAAGGTTGTTGAATTAATGCTTGCCCATATCAGTTTACCTAAGTACATAAATTCTTTAAATGCCTTTTCTGAGTTTTTGAATGGTTCACGTCTGGCTTCGATCCTTCTATCTTCACGCTAAGACGCAACTTGCAAAAGGTACATCTGACAAGTATGGCTCATGTCCGACTATTTATTATGGTGGTTGGGATTATTATTTCAAACAGACACCTTTTCTTCATTTTTCTTCATTGGTGATGATTTTTTATGTTCCAATAATGGAGAAATCTCTAGAATACTATCCTATAATTAGCATCAATTTTGTGTCATTAAAACTGTTGTGTGTTGTTAAAATGGTTTGTTTTAATTAAACTTTGTTGGTTTGCGTTTCTTCTAATGTAAGAATCTGCTCAATCATAATATACTCCTATATATGTGATAGTTTCGTCACCACTTCTATATATGTAATAGTTTCTTCACCTAATGAATACAAGTGTCGCAGTGCTATCTCCTGAGTGAGTCACTTCTCACCATAGCTCTGCATCCCTTGCTCAATTCTAATTTGGCAATTACGCTTTATTAACAATAGTTTTCTACTATGCCAATATATCTTTATTAGCAACCGTTTTCCACCATGTAAGACATGATTTTAGAACTTGTATTTTTAATTTTGTAAGACTATTATAAATATTATATAACACAGCCCTATTTCGGTATAGGCTTTTTAGATTTTTAATTTTTAGGGCTTTTTAGATTTTTTATTTTTATTTTTGGAAGCTAATTTGGTAGAATATTTTTGGTAGTATAACTAAAAAAAATGGTATGGATTGATTTACAATATTATTTTTGTATATTAATTTTTTTAACAAGTATTGAGTAATTTAGACACTACAACTAAAATTAAGAATTATGTTGTTAGAAAATTTGTACCTAGAAATTATTAGAGATACATACAAAGCATACTATGAAATATTTAAACTCATACTAATATAATATGGAATGGATTAATATATATTTTTCATATATGTAAGTTAAAATTATTATTCTATGAAATTATTTTACAAAACAAAATTGTATTGATATTTATATGACAAAGTTTAACAATTTATATTTTCCTAAAACAAAAAAATCTTGTAATTGAGTTATGAAGTAGCAACTTTGGTAGGACTTATTCAAATCACATTTATATTATGTGCATATACAACTAAATGGATCTCACAACTGAATTACAAATTGTTTGGTATAATGCACAATGATCAATTTGGCTTGTCACTTAACACGATGTTAAACTCTTCCCTAGGAAGGCACTAATAATCTGAAATTTGTGAGAGATTTTCTTGCATTTCTTTCTGCCTAATCATTCAACCATTGACCATCTCATAACTTGTTCATGTTTTAAAAAGTAGTTGCATAAACAATATTTATTAATGGTTCTTTGGTTTTTCTAAAAATTATCATACATTGTAACTTTGAAAAACAATGGAAAAGTAGGAATTCAAGTAGAGTGGAGAAGAGCTACTTTCTAATTATATGAAAACTTGATTTTAAAATTGGGGCTTCCAATAAATGATAAAATTAGAAGGACTAGTGAAATTCAAGAGTAAAATAAAAATGAAATAAGAATGTCTCCTCTACTTAATTTATAGGGTTATTATATATATAAATTAGTTAGAAAATTTAATCATAATGAATAAAGGAAGCATGCATATAACTTTTGTAATTTATTTTTGTAAGTCAAGGATCTATTCATTACTCAAAATGAGAGTACATAGTTATCAAAATGAAAATAGTCTCACTCCTACCAGGTTTGTTGACCAATGCTATCACCATATTACAAAAAAACAAAAGGATAGACAAATTGGAGGTCCAAACCATCACCGGACAAAAGTGATGAAAAACAAACATAACCAAAATAATACCTATGACCATGCTTAATCATTACAAGTAATTGACATTCGATTGTCTTCCTCGGTCCTTAGAGCGGGAGCGGGGCGATATGAACACTGAACACGATTTTTGAAGTGAGCTAGCCACGTTTCCAGCTTCTTGACCTTTTTTGCAAGCATATTTTGACCGTGCCAAACCACCACAATTCTTTCTCTAACATGGCATTGAAAGTAATGGAGCCGATTTAGTTTGGCGATGACAACCTCGTGCTATTTATTTTTGATTCGGTCGTATGTGCACAAGCGATCGAGAATAGACTAGAGCAGGTCACGAAAGGCATTAAAGCAAATATGCCGGCCAATAACTCATGTGTGCCCCTACCTACACCTCCAACACTGCACACGTGCTCTACCCTGACGAGCCACACTGCCTCTCTCCTCTCTTACGTCCTCCATCTACATGTCCACTCTACACTAAGCTCAAGCCACCTCTGCTGCCATGATATCCTAATGACGCTCTGATCACACCCCTAGCGGCACACCCACCCCGCTTGTGTCTCTCCACAGCCCTACCCCCTAGTGCCATCTTTTACTCGATGCTAAAACCCCCTTGATGTGGTGAAGCTCCCCTCTAGATGGGTTGTGAACAAAGATTACGTGGCACAGGTCACATACTTAACGCCAAAGAAGACGCTCGCAAGGAGGAGCTGACAATGTTCTGCACAAAGTCCCGATAAGTCGTCAACCAAAGTGCATCAGACACCCACCCGAAATAATCGTGCTGAATCCTTCCCCTTGGAACTGACAACCACCACACACCTGCTAGGAGGGAGGTGAGGACACCCACAAACAAAAAGCATGTCAGCTATAATGTCAATTCTTCCAATCCACTAATGGGGGAAGCATTTGGGAACAGATGTGTGGCTAAAATAACTTGATGCTAGAGAACAGACAAATGAGGGACAAACCTATGCCAATTTAGAGCCAAAACAACCTTCACTAGACCTTCGTGCAACCTCCAAGACCAATTGGTGCTCACCTGATGATGCATCTCAAAATTCGAGGGTAAGGCCTCAAAAAGAGAAAAAACTAGAATATTATCATGAGACAAAAGACCCAAAAGCCATCCCAAACATAGAAGACACCCAGGAAAAAAACTATCACACAACATAGGTAGGGATACTAACACCAACCATCTTACCATGCAAATTTTCCTCAATTGAATGACAAAAGTGAGGAACTAGAGAAAGGCATAAGTATTTGAATATTTTGCTAACCTTTCAAGGTGGAGGAAGTGGTGTGTCATTTTCTCCACCACTCCCAGGCTACCTCAGGGTCGAAGAACTGAGACAGACGAACATTGCTCAAACACAAAACTACTACCTACCACACTATCAACACAATATAACTTCCATAACCCAGACTTTCATCATTAAACAATTTACCTTACCAACACACATTCCCGCGAAGGGAAGGCTCGCATGCTGCATCGATTCCCTCACCTTACACCTTACAAAATCAAAGGATTGCCAATCTGTCCTCCTTCTCATTTGCCTTATGTAAAATTCATTTCACACGTGTCAAACACGTCTCATCTTTCTTCGCCCCCATCAAGGAATCGTCCTCTTTAACCACTATCTGGTAGAGCTCATCAGTCTTAGTGTTTTGAAAACTGCAAGTCCAGACATAGAGAAGTTCCTGAATATTTTTATCACTTCCTCAATTTGTGAGTTTGTTGTCTACCTGACTCCTCTGTCTTCTCACATTTTCTTTGAATACATACTGAAAGGAAGATAAACAAGAATGGATTCACTAACAAATAGCCTCCAACCTCTATTTTTTGATCCTCTTGTCTCGAGGAGACCCATTAATAAGATTTTGTAGCAAACAAGCGGCTATTAAAGAGTCTTCAGAGACCTATAGATTAGCGAGGCCTATATCAGTGGCCACTTGGAGCCCTTTCTCTAGAGCTAGAAATTCAACGACATTATTGGTGAGAATCTGCTCAATCATAATATACTCCTATGTATATAATAGTTTCATCACCTCATGAATACAGGTAAGTGTTGTGGTGGAATCTCTTGAGTGAGCTACTTTCCCATAAGACATCTACATCCCTTGTTCAATTCCAACTTGGAAATTACTCTTTATTAGCAATAGTTTCCCACTATGCCAATTTCTCTTTATTAGCAACCATTTTCCACCATGTATTACATGATTCTAGAACTTTTTTTTTAATTTTGTAGGATTATTATAAATATTATAACACACATAGCCCTATTTCGAAATAGGATTTTGATATTTTTAATTTTTTGACTTCAATTTGATAGAATATTTTTGGTAGTATAACTAGAAAAATAGTTTGGATTGATTTGAAACATTCATATCATACATTACCTTCATTAACAAATGTTGATCAATCTAGTCACTGCAACTAAAATTAAGAATTATGTTGCTAGAAAATTTTCATATAAAAGCTATTAGCGATACATATAAACCATACTATGAAATATTTAAATTGATATTAATATAATATGGAATAGATTAATATATATTTTTCATATATGCAAGTTAAAATGATTATTCTATGAAATTATCTTACAAAACCATATTGTATTGATATTTATATGACAAAGTTTGACAATTTATATTTTCCTAAAACAAAAAACTCTTGTAATTGAGTTATGAAGTAGTAACTTTGGTAGGACTTATTCAAATAATATTTACATTATGTGCATATACAACTAAACGGATGTCACAACTGAATTACAAATTGTTTAGTACAATGCACAATGATCAATTTGGTATGTCACCTAACATGATGTTAAACTCTTGCCTAGGAAGGGACTAACAATGCAAAATTTGTGAGGGATTTTCTTGCATTTCTTTCTCCCTAATCATTCAGCCATTGACCATCTCATAACTTGCTCATGTTTTAAAAAATAGATGCATAAACAATATTTATTAATGCTTCCTTGGTTTTTCTAAAAATTATCATACATTGTAACTTTGAAAAATAATGGAAAAGTAGGAATTCAAGTATAGTGGAGAAGAGCTATTTTCTAATTATATGAAAATTTCATTTTAAAATTGGTGGTTCCAATAAATGATAAAATTACAAGGACTAGTCAAATTCAAGAGTAAAATAAAAATGAAATAATAATGTCTCCTCTATTTAATTTATAGACTTATATATATAAATTTGTTAAAAAATTTAATCATAATGAATAAAGGAAATATGCATATAAATTTTGTATTATTATCTTCTTTTTTTTTGTAAGTCAAGGATCTATTCATTAATCAAAACGAGAGTACATAGTTATCAAAATGCAAATAGTCTCACACCTACTAGGTTTGTCGACCAATGTTATCACCATATTATAGAAAAACAAAAGGAAAGACAAATTAGAGGTCCAAAGCTTGACAGGCCAAAAGAACCAAAAGAAAAACATAACTAGAATAACACCTATGATCATGCTTAATCATTAAAAGTAATTAACATTGGATTGTTTGGCCAAGTCCCCGGAGGGGGAGGGGGGCGATATGAACACTGAATATGTTTTTTGAAGTGATCTAGCCATGTTTCTAGCTTCTCAACCTTTTTTGCAAGCATATTTTGACCTCGGCAAACCACAAAAATTATTTCTCTAACATAGCATTGAATATAATGGAGACGATTTAGCATGGTGAAGAAAACCTCCTATTATTCCTTTCTAATCTAGTTATATGCACCCAGGAAATCAAAAACATACTAGCGCTGGTCACGAAAGGAATTAGAGTGAATATGTCGGCCAAAAACTCATGTATTAGAGCTCCTACCACACACACCTGCTCCACTCCCATGAGCCACACTACCTCTCTTACCCCCTCCATCTGCACATCTGCCATACTCTGATCTCACACCACCTCTGTCGCCATGAGCTCCCAATGACGCTCTGATCACAACCCTAGCAGCACGCCCACCCCACTTGGGTTTCTCCACAACCCTACCCCCCAGCGTAATCTTCTTCTTAATGCTAAAACCACCATGATTGGGTGAATCTCCCCTCTTCATGGGTTGGGAACAAGAATTACGTGGCACAGGTGACATAGCGAATGCCAAAGAAAACCCCCCAAGACAGGACTGACAACGTTATGTAGAACTTGCTGACAAGTCATGACCTAAAGTGCACCAGACACCCACCCCAAATAAATGTGCATACGCCTTCTCCCTAGAACTAACAACAACCAAACACCCACTGGAAGGAGGTGAGAACACACACAAACAAGAACCGCACTAGCTAGACTGATGGCTCTTCAACTCGACTAATGGGGGAAGCACCTGAGAATAGATGCATGGCTAAAAGGACCTAACACTAGAGCATAGACAGATGAGAGACAAACCTAAGCCAATTAGGAGCTGAAATGACCTACACTAGACCTCCCTGTAACCTTCGAGACCAATTGTTTCTCACCCAATGTTGTGTCTCAAAATTCAAGGGTAAGACCTTAAAAAGATAAAAAATAGAAGATTACCAGTGAACAAAGGACCCAAAAACCATCCCAAACACAGAAAACACCCAGGCAAAATGCTATTGCGTAGCCCATGTAGGGATACTAACACTGACCATCTTACCATGAAAATTTCCCTCAATCTGTTGACAAAAATGAGGAACAAGGCATAGATAGAAGAAATTGAATATTTTTCTAACCTTTCATGGTGGAGGAATCCATGACGTCATTTTCTCCACAACACCCAGACTACCTGAGGGCCGAAGGACTGAGATAGACTAACACTACTCACACCAAAAATTACCAACCTCCACACTATCAATGCAATATAAAATTCCATAACCCAGAATTTTGTCATTAACCAACTTACCTTACGAACACAAATTCTCGAAGAGGATGAATGAAGGCTCACACACCGTGCCGGTCCCCTCACCTTACATCTTACAAAATCAAAGAACTGATGATATGCCCTCCTTCCCATATGTCTTATTTAATCTTTCATTACACACGCATCGAACATGTCTTGAAATTCATCACCCCCACCAAGTAATCCTCCTCTTTAACCACTATCTAGTAGTACTCATCAAGTTGCATGTTTCGAGAACTAAAAGGCCAATCATAGAGAAGTTATTGACTTTGTTTATCACTTCCCTAGTTTGCTAGCTTGTTGGCTACCTGATTCCCTATCTTCTCACGTGTTCTTCAACTACATACTCAAAGGAAGATAAACAAGAATCAATCCATTCACCAATAAGCTCCAACATTTAGTTGTTCATAACCTTGTGTGGAGGAGACCCATTAATAAGATTATGCAGCAATGAGATGACTATTTAAGAGTCTCCTTAGGCCTGTAAATTAGCCAGGGCCATCTCAGTGACCACATGGAGCACTTTCTCTAGAGCTAGAAATTCAGGGACATTATTTGTGGTACTACCACATGAAGCCCTGAATAGTTTCACCACCTTCCCCTTGTCATTCCATATCAAGCCGTCGAAACTGACCAAGCGAGGGTTCCCCTAGGAAGCGCGATCAAATTTTATCTTAAAGAAACAAGGAAGTGGCCAAATAAAAGTGTCAGTCAAGTTCCCCATCATGGAGAGTGGGTGAGAAAACCTCGAGACAATTAAGTCTGGACCTAGGTATAGTTCCTTAAGGATGGTTATCTCCCAACCCTGAGCTTTCCAATCCTCCTTTGTCTAGCAATTAACTAAGATGGATTCTTTGATATTACGCTTTGTCACTTCCCAAACATAATCGGTCATGATGACCTCTAAGTGAAACACTGCTTGGTTCCTAGATCTCCATAGGCTCCAAAGAATCAAACCCTCATAGAGACACCAATATCTCTTTACTATGAGGTTCTTGAAGATATTCCAACACCATAATTCCATTGATTCTCTCAGACTATTCTCAAACCAATCAACTGCCCCAAATAATGTTACAATTTGATTTTAAACATCTAATGCCATAGAGAAAAAATTAATAAGATGGTTTATTGTTTCCTCTACGCTAGGAGAAAGAGGACATCGAGAAGGACAATAGAATCCTTTTTCTGAAGCTTATGCCAAGTGAGACATTTTCCATGAGCAATCAACCAGAGGCGAAAAGAAACTTTTGGTGAGAGCCATGAGTACCAAATCCTTTTCCAAAGAGGATCTGCCACTAGGTTCGTTGAGGTGGAGATAATGGAATACAATTCCTTAAGAGAGAACATACCCCGAGGGAGATGACCCCATCTAATTTTATCAATATCTCCATTATTTAATATAGGGTGTTGCTATAGAATTAAGGAAAAATTCCTCCTAAGCTAGAGGGGGATCACCATCCAGCCGATGTGCTTGAAACTTCCATTATCTCGATTTTGGTGTCCTATTGTTATCCTGCAAGAAGTCTTTAACTCTCACTGTTCCTAGATGAAAGGTGAATACTTGAATTTCCTTGAGGTGTTCTTCTTGACTGAGCTTGGTGTGTTGCATCCAGGCCTCCTAACATTTTTTTTCCTAATGGCCATTCCTAACTTCCCAGAAGCCATGATCCTGAATTATGTCTCTATTCATTATTTCCATGTTCCAGATAGAAGAACCTCCTGGCAAGTGATGATGATCAGAAAAATGGTTAATAATTCCTAATGAGCTATATTTGTCTAGATGTTGATGGTGGTGGAACCGTCGACATGTCAAGGGATATCCATGGTAAGAAGTCCCAACTAGACCTCAGACCGTTTGGAGTAGGAGTCCCAGCAATGGGTAGTACAGTAATGCCTTGACCATGGTGGTGCACAGACATAAGTAAGATGACTTTCTCGGAAGAAAGTGTGTGACCTTGCGGCAAGTCAACGAGATGAATGGGGGTTCTAACACACAAAGGAGAAGAGGAAGTGTGCCCCTTAGAAGCCTATAATAGTATGCAACCTGAAAGGAACACATGAGCATAATAACATCATGAGATGGAAGCAGAATAGTCCACAATCCAAGGTGACGGGTTAAACCAACAATACATCTCCAACAAGATTCATACAATCATATAAAAAATAGTTCGTACACAAATACATAAGTTAAATAACATACATTGCTTAGGCAACTAGAATAGTCCGACTACAATAACAACATATGCATGAAAACGTGTTGGCTTTGTTATATTATATAAAGTGAAAGTTCCATCCATACATATAGCATGATAGCCACTAGCCACAATAGTGGAACATTATAGTCAACACTTCTTGCTCCTCCAAAGAGATGTACTCGCTTTTCACTATGGAGAAGCCAAGTCTTGTCACAACACTCTTTAGGGCCTCTCTAAGAAAATCTTAGCCAAAATCTTGGCTCCCAAAAGCTTCTTCTATGAGCTACGAGGTTCTATATATAGAAAAGGGTGGAGTGACCCTTGATATTCCCCTTTGACTCTTTGACTACCTTCATGACTTTTCAACTTCATTAAATATAACTCTTTACATTACATAATGACTATTTACATTCCAGTAATGACACTTCAAATTTCACTTTACATCACATTTACAATAATAATACATTTTTGACATATACCCATGTGGGACAAAAATTGGCTTGAGTCAGCGAGACAAAACAACACTAATGCTTGGACGGTTGTGGAAAGGCAAGTTGAAAACATCCTCCTCGTGATCTTTCGTAATGAACTAATGCCAAGATTGGTAGTGCGCAATGGTGTCTGCGTATTGTTTGTTGACATATTTCTGGAAAAAAACTCTTACCTCCATCGCTTCCAAGTATACCAACCTGGAACCTATGTCCAACTCATCCTATAACATGCGCAACATAGTCCTAAGTGCAGCCGAACTAACAACATACGTCATCATTTTCTCTATGTTGATCTGCAAGTCTATGCTAGTGGCCATGGGCGTCAGTTGTTCGAAGTACATGTCAATCTCCAGTCGGAATTAGTTCTTCTTTGTAGCCTCAGTGAATTTTCCAATGGGTGGGATCTTATACATCCTCACCATGACATCCAAAATCCTAAACAATCTTGCATCTGAAGCCTCAACACTGGTGATGAGTGGTGAGAGTTCCTCATAGTTCTGGGTCAAACTACGGATGTGCACTTTGTTCAAATCTGCCTGTGGCTTCATCACTTTATGAAAGTAGAGTGGGCCTCCCTTGTACCTCATTATACATGTCTATACATTATCAACAACAACATGTATTTCTGTGAGCATGCACACAATCTTGATGCACCGCTACTGATAGTGATGTAGATGGAAAATTGCCTTGTGCATGATGATGAACCTATCATATAGTCTTCACATTATTGTCTTAAGAGCCAATACTTCACCGAGTATCAATTTATTCATTTTTTCCCTAGCGGATTCTATTGATTTTTCTTCCCTCTGCCTGGCCAGTTGCAAGTCCTTAGTCATGCGCTCATTGTATGCTATCAAGAACTTCACACTTGAGCTTGTGGCTTCGGCATGAGCCTTCATACCATCAGCCAAGGCATCTAGATTTCTTCGCACATCATGATAAATCACCCTTTATTCAAAGTGTGCAAGAGATGTATGATCATCAGGGGTGTGTGCTATGCATGCCTGTACAACCCTGTGTTGTGACTCATCAAAGGATATGTTGTACACATCTGTTCCCAGATCATCCTCAAGGAGAATAATCTCTCCTTGTTCACTTGGTACTTTCTCTGCTACTGATGTTGGTGAAGCATGTGGAGTGACCTTTGTTTCTTTCAGTATAAGGCCAGTGTCTTGATCTTGTTCTGGCTATAACATCTCTATGTCCATCTATTCAGCCATTTTTTCATCTTGTTGAGCAAGTTCCTGTTCCTGCAGTTTCTCACCTTGTTCTTCATCTGCTGCTAGTGGATCTGAGTCTTCAACCTATATGCAGTTTGCTCTGTCTAGGAACCTTGCACTTCCTCCTGTTCATACTCCGCTTCCCTCTCTCTTCTACATAGCTCCTGTTCTTCTTTGAGCTTTTTCTCTTCCTCCTGCAACTTTTTCTCTAATTATTCCAATATCTTCTTTTCCCTCTTTCTCTGCGCTACTCTCCTTTCGCATTGTCACCTCTTCTTCTCTATCTCCAAAGCTACTTTCTCAACAAGTGGATCTTCCTTAAGCTTATACCTTTGCTTTGTCTATGCACTAATGGAAATATTCCTATTTCCTTTGTATTACATAGGTTTGTTGCCTATGTTGATGTTGTTGTTGTTCCTTGCGGTGTTGTTGCCTTGAACACTGCTTTCCACTCTACAGTCATGCTAATCGGTTCATTGAGCCTAGAGGAGTTATATAAATACCTCCAAGGATCTTCCTCTAGCCTATTACATGCCCCATGGATCCATGGATACTACACTCTCGCATAGTGGTTCTTGCATAACAAATGTGGATCGTATGGATTGAAACTCCTAGTGCTAAACTAAACTTTCTTAAAGTCCTTGGCCTCAGAATCAGTACCTTTAAAACATTAGATCTCATACAATCCAATCTGCAAAAGAAGATCAGGCCATGGTGCCTTCCTCCTCCTGTGCATTCCAGCCGATAACCCTATCAGGATTTGGTATGCAACCTATTTCATGACCAACCTATCCATGGAAAACCTTGGAAACACATGTGGATGCTTCTCCACATTGTACATCCTGATGAAGGTGACATCGGGTAAGGCATACCAATCTACAATGTTAAGAAATGTACTCAAATATCATCTTGTACATCGGGGCGACAAAGTGGTTAGATAGTTGTAGCATGACTTCGTGGAATTTGCACTCAGAAAACAACTTGCAGTATATGTTCACAACATTCTCTGATGGTGTCCATGCTGAGCCCATACCAGGAAATTGTTGGTGGGCACAGATTGCATCAAGCAGGTAGGTGGACATGAAGAATCATGATTTCTCATCTTTGGGTGGACTCCGGGCATTTGACACATCCACTTTTAGTTGAACAGACAACATGTCAGACCAGTTTAAAGGCCTTCCTTCACTTGCTAACTGACCAAATACAACCACCCAACTCTGCAGGAAGGTCTCCATGCTCTCTTAGCCATACAAGTGAGATACAAAAATGAAAAAGAGTTGGAAATCCTTCCTAAGTGTCTTCGTGTTGTATATCTGATTTGGTATCATCTTGAACTTTGATGGATGCCTTACCCAACACTTCAAGATGCCTCTTGTGTTCACATTGTTGTTGGGAGTGTAAAAGAGTGCATCCATATGGTTCACCAACTGCAGAAAATGATACATATATTGATAATCTTTTGCCTTGAATGTAGCAAGCTCTACTCCACTGACACTACTCAGTATCATCGTCTTAGGATTAGTATGTGATACAATCCAGTGGATCATGTTCATGCACGGGAAGGTGAGTTACCTACATGTAACCTTGTACATGCCTGACTTATGAATGTTGACATAGACTTGACGATCTTCCGTATCTTCCTGAAAGATGCCTATGAATATAGCATTGATATATTACCATGTGATCTTGGAGTCTTTCTCTATGAACAGATCTATGTCTGCGTACACGGGAAAGCTCATAGACACATGTTCAACCACATCTCTAGTATTTCTTTCAATTGTATCCTTTGATCCAGGTCTATTGGAGGCCATGTTACCTATACTATTGAGAATTTGTTCAACAACTGTTGTACTTGAAGATATAGAAGACACTCATGGGCTTAAAACACAAAGCAACTCAAGGATTGATCATGCAACAAACTTGGTGATTTCTCACTAAGATTGCATAGTTGTGACTTAGAGAGGTCAAGAGACTGTCAGCTAGAATTGAACATTGCACAGTCCTGACTTCCAGTCAATGGGTTGCTAGTTGAAACTGCACAGAGCATAGTCAAGCTGGGCTTATTGAGGACTGAAACCACGTAATGCACAGTTTGGTCTGGCTTGATTTCTGGTTGAGATCACGCATTGTGTAATCCGAGAGGAAAGACTCGGCATCGTCTCCAAGAATGGCGTAGAGCATAGCCAGAGGCTAGTAATAGGTAACCTTTGCACAATTACTAGATCCACGGCAGAGCCTTGAGTCCCAGGAATACGCAATGCATGTCGAGAAAATAAATATATGAGCCAAGATCTTCCCAAGGGTGACTTGGAAATAAGTAGATCTCAAAGCATGGGAAAATATGGTGCAAACATGAGTGAATGGACATGCAACCAATCTAAGCAAGTGCAAGAATCAGTAAAATAGAAGAACAACAAAGCTCATGAAGAGATTCGTCGCAACGATGACCTTGATTGCAGAAACAAGGTCATGCATGCAACACTAAGGAAATGCAATGGAAAACTTGAAACAATACTTCTACAAGTTAAAATAAACTAAAAATCTAAAGTTCATTCAATAAAACAAGGGAAAACACACTCACACAAGCCAAGTAAAAAAAAGAGACAAAAAAAGTAGCAAAAGACTTAAAAAGAAAAACTTAACCGAAAAAGTTGTGAACACTGCGTAGAAGATTCCTAGATGACTTGTGAATTCCAGAGCTCTAAGATCGAATGTGTAGAATGAGCTATGGGGCATCCGTTAAATAAATTTAGTAGATTCAATGTTTATGACGTGCATGTGATAAATCTAGGAAAAAGTGACACTTTGCAGGAAGTTTCTAAAATCAACTCAAGTGTAACTCCTACTTCCTAAAAATAGATCCCTATTTTCTAGGGATGTTTTTTCGACTTTTCCTTCTTTTTTTGGGGGGGGAAGGATTCCATGAACGTAAGGAATAATTACACAGTTACGGATGGAACTAGGAAACCTACCAGCACATCCAACGAATAGGAGTTGAAGGATTTCTTCTACGCAATTCCTAGGCTGAGTGGCTCTGGCTGCCTCTCATGCTCTGTGCAATTTCCCAGCTGAAGAAAACATGCCAGTTGGGTCTGTGAAATTCTTAAGATGAAGGCTACTGTTGGGATGTTCTGTGCAATTTCTCTGAGAAATCTTGTCTTTCGGGCTGCTCTACATAACTTTGGAGAGCAGGGCTAACTCTCGGGTTCCTCTATGCAATTCCTAAGAGAAATACTAGTTTACCTCTATGACTGCACATTTTTCCAAGACACTACAAGAACCCGGTTCAAACTGTTCATCTAAAGAGGATCTGAGGTTGTCATTGATGTCAACGCAAGAAGCACCGGAGGTTACCCTGATCTTTCATGGGAATTTCGACTTGACAACTTCCTCTATTTTGAGTCAAGGATCTTCATAATAGATTCTACTCATCGAGATGTTTCTGTTGATATATGGCACGCCAAGTAATTCTTCACGGTTTGAGAGATATTCATGTTTAAAGTTAGTAACCCCAGTTAGTGGGCTAAAACCCTATGGGTTTTGGCATGGCACTCACAATTGGTTTTAGTCATTGAATAGTCATTAATTAATAATTTTTTAAGCTCCTAAAATACCTCCAACATTCACTATAGAAACCCTTCTCAACTCTATAAAAAGAAATCTCATATATCCTCCATATGAAGTGATTGTGGAATTTTCACTATAACTTCATTTCTGCAAAATCTTAGATTCTAAAATGAAAACCCATTTTATTTGAAATCCTAATGAATGTCTTTGCTAAATTTCAAATCTTGGTTCACTATATTTTCGGAGATATGATCTATGGAAGTTAGCGTTTTTGTAGGCTCCCAAATTTCATCTCAAAGAAGTGACCTTGGGAAAATCGTCATATCTCTCTCTCTAAGGAGAGGAATTCTGTGAAAAGTGGCAGATAGTGCACAGACTGTAGTTTTCTTTGTATCATTTTTAGAGCTGAAGGAGGAAACAGTGACACGTGGCATGATGTACAAGTTCGCTCTACTGAACTAGTCCATAATTAGGTCATTGTGAGAGATTGGGCATAACTTTGACTTGAAGAATCCAAATCAGGTCAGACCTGTGGCATTGGAAAGAAGACTTAGAGGAATACTACAGGACTGAAGATCACATATTGGGGATTTAAAATCATAGAGATACATCTAATTAAATATCGTGCTCCTAGAAGGCGAGAAAAACTAGATCAAGTGCTGTCAAGGGGTGCAAAGGACCAAACTTTCTAGGGAAACAAAGAGGAAGGTGCAGCAAAATGATGCAGTAGAGCTAAGATATAGGTAAGTATCTTCTGTATATGTATGTTCATTTCTTAATATGATTAGGTTCCTTGTATTCTAACTTGTTGTTTTTGTTTAGCACTGACATATGCTCTAGAGGATGAGGCTAGTTTTGTTATTATCATGTCATGGGTATTACCTTGAAGACTTTTTGCAGGTATTATATATTCATCAAGAGAAGACTCAATGCATAATCTAACATTCTAGAGAGTGAGAAAGGGTAGCATGACAAGACCAGAAATAAAGGTGTAGAACAACAGCAAGAAGCTCACCATATGAAGTCTTCGAGTGGGAAACACTACATACAATAATTGTAAAAGTATCATTGTAAAAGTTGTACAAGTGTCTATTTGCCAAGAGTTGAAGAGGCAGTGTTGGGAGGTTAAGGATCATCATTATGTGGTTGTGTCATAGTTGGGGTTATAGTCTAGTGTGTCTTCTTATCCTACATCATTATATATCATTGTAAAGTGGACCATTTTCGCTAGTATGGGAGTCCATTCTTCTTTTATTCTTCTATAGGGTGGTAGGGTGGTGCTAGGCTAGTGCATGAAGTCACCAACAGGTTCAAGCCTATGAAAACTTCAGGGTGGTAGGGTGGTGCTAGGGTGAGTTGTAGCTCATTGGATGTTGGGGCATCCGTTGAGTTAACTACCGAAGAATCTCGGGTGTTGGAACGTCCATCCAGTGGGAGATGGAGAAGAATGCTTTTCTAGAATTATAGGAAGTTGTTTCTTTCATTTCAGTTGGGGTTGAAGATTAAAGAATTTATTAGAAAAGTGTTTAGTGAGTTTTGAGCCGGAGGTGGTTTTCCACTTAAAATATTTGTGCTTCCTGGGTTCTTTTATTTACTGTTATTACTACATAAACATTAATAAGAATTGAAGATTAACTAATGCCCTGAAAATATTTAAAAGTGCTAATTGCTAATGAATATTGATTCACCTCCCCCCCGCCATTAGTATTTTCCAACAATTGGTATCAGAGTTTGGTTCCTTCAGTAACAGCTTAAGCGCTGGAAGTTATTTTTTAGAGCATAGAGATGGGAAAGTCAAAGAAACAGGTTACAAGGATTTCAAAGGAAGGTACAGATACAACAAAATCTCAAGAAAGTGAGTATTGTGTACCAACCCATAATTTTGATGTAGATAATTACTGGATATGGGAATCGAGGATGGAAGTATCTTTGTAGGCACATGGAGTATGGGAATCAATTGTTTCTAGAGACACATCTACCAACGAAGATAAAAGGTACAATTCAAAGGCCATGAATGTAATTTTGAATGTTTTGCCAAATTCTATGAAAAAAAAAAGCTGGCCAATGTTCAACAGCTAAAGCTCTTTGGGAAAAGCTTCATAATCTGTATTCAACAAAGAAATCAAGTCAAGATGTTATTGAAAACTCAGATCCTTCTGAGTATGATGAAGAAGGGTTGACCATAGAAGAATTTTCTAAGGAGGCAATCAAGCTTATAAAAGAGCTCAAGGCTGAGAAGATCCATTCCAATACTCTTGAAGAACAAGTTCAAGGTCTCAAAATTGAAGTTGAAGAACACAAATGTATTGAAGAGTCACTTCAAAAGAAGTTGGAAGAAATCAATAATACAGTAACATGAGACCTCAAGAGAGAAGTCCAATAGAAGCAACAAGAACTTGACACAAAATTTGCAGAGATTAGCAGGATCACACAATAGATGCAGGAAGCAGAAATTGAAAGGAAGGAATCTGATCAAAGATACATATCCATCGTTGACCAAAAGAAAAAGGAATTAGAAACATCTTCAATAGAAATAAGTAGGCTCAGGATTGAAAATGAGAAGTAGAAGGAACAGATACATGTTCTCAATAGAGAAGTAGAGAAGACCACTCTTCTCAAGCTACAGGTTGAGGAGGCAGAAAAAAGAAGGAACATATTGCTCAAAAACAAGAATGACTTTATGCAACTCATGATGAGATCAACAAACTCAAGGGATCACAAAAAGAATACTTACGAGATAAGACAGATGAAGAAGTGAAAATGAAGGTAATTAAAGATGGTAAAGCTCCAGTTGATGAAGGTACAAGCTCCATAGCTTCTTAGGATGATTCTAAGAAGGAAGTTGATCAAAGTGAAAAGCCAAAGAAGAATGTTGCAACTCCAAAGAACAAGTCGAAAGCAATCAAGAACAAAGGACCACAAGAAACTACAACATCGCCTCCAAAGAGGAATGAAAAATCTTCCAGGTATGTTCGTTTATATAATGGTTATTTCTTTTTATATGCTAACTATGGACATATGGCTAGGGATTGTGAATTTTTTGACTGGTACAATCATTATCTACAAAACCCTAGAAGCAAGTTTGTAGGATCATGAGACAGATTCCACAATGACTTTGTCAAAAGAGAAAACGTTCTAGATGGGCCAAATACTGAATGTTTCAAATTCCATAACTATGGCCATAGCGCTCGTGGTTGTAGATATCAGATGGAATCGCCTATGCACAACATTGAATGCTTCAAGTGTCATATGTATGGGAACATGGCTCAAGATTGCAGGAATTAGAAGGTCTCGAAAAGGAAATAGGTATAGGAAGACAAAGTTGATAACAAGGTTTCAGCAGTTACGCTTTCAGTATTTGTAAAAGAAAAAGTTCATGAGGAATTAGTAGTTGCTTCATATAATGACTCAAGTCAAGATGGCCCATTAGGTGACTCACTATTTCGAACAATCTGGCTTGTTGAATTCTTAATGTTTGTACAAGAGGAGTCTATGTAGCAGTATATGGAACAAATATACCATTGACAGGAAGGTACTTTGAACAAGATGGTAGTTTCATTAAAGATTCAAGGGGAGCAAAACAGTTGAAGGATTACAGGTTACAAGGAACAAGACAAGATTATTCTGCAAAAGATATGCACAAGTGGAAGGAATTAATTTTGACAAAACATTTGCACCAGTTGCCAGAATGGAAGCCATCCAGATGTTTCTCGACTATGCATGTTCAAGAAAAATAAAATTCTACCAAATGGATGTTAAGTCAACATTTCTAAATGGATAATTAGAAGAAGAAGTTTACATCGAACAACCTAAAGGTTTTCTACTATCAGAAAAATAATACTATGTTTGCAGGTTAAAGAAGGCCCTATATGGTCTCAAGTAGGCTCCCAGAGCATGGTATTCTCATCTTGATGGATATCTACATCAAGAAGGGTTCAAGAAAGGTACTGATGATAGCAATATTTACGTGCAAAAAGATAAATATAATTTAATAATCGTTGAGGTATATGTGGATGATATAATACTTGGTAGTAATGATGATCGACTAAGTAAGAAATTTTCTACAAAGATGCAAAGTGAGTTCTAGATGTCTTTATTTGGTGAGTTGACATACTTCTTAGGGCTTCAAATATCTCAGCAAGAGAAAGGAATATTTATATCTCAAGCTGAGTACATCAAGGAAATGCTCAATAAATTCAAAATGGAAGATTGCAAACCCGTCCTTACTTCGACGGTAACAGGTTCCAAATTGAGCATAGACAACGCATCTAAGGATGTAGATCAGAGGTTGTATAGATAAATGAATGGTAGTCTTTTATATGTAACAGCCTCCCAGCAAGATGTTATGCAAGAAGTTGGACAAGTAGCAAGATTCCAAGTAGCACTAAAGGAATCACATATTATTTCCGTTAAAAGAATTCTTCGATATCTAAAGGGCACAACAGAATATGGCTTGTCGTATCCCGAGGGCAACAATCTCATTATTCAAGCCTTTATAGATGCAGATTGGGTAGGAAGCATTAATGATCGTAAGAGTACTAGTGGAGCATCATTTTGTCTAGGTGATTGTCTCATATCATGGTTGAGCAAAACGTAAACCTCAATCTCATTATCCATGACAGAAGTAGAATATATCGCGGCAACAGCTTGTTGTACTCAAGTTCTTTAGATGAAGAAGACTTTTCAAGATCTTCAGGTCAAGTTTGATGAGCCTATTCCCATATTTTGCAATAACACCAACACCATCAGTATGTCCAAGAATGTTGTGATGCATTGAAAAACGAAGCACATTCTGATTAAATATCATTTCGTTAGAGAGCAGGTCATCGAAAGCGATATCAAGCTTGAATATGTTGGTAAAAAAATAAAAAGTTGATGATATATTCTCACTAAAACTTTACCTCGTGAAGCATTTGAATATCTTCACCAGAAGCTTGGGACTCTCCCAAGTTCTCATTAGATTTTCCTTAGAAAATAAAGGGGGAGTGGAAGTGTGTACAGGTCTGTAGGATGGTTGTGTCTCAAGGGGAGCTACCCTTTGCAATTGATGCCAAAGGGGGAGAGAAGGAAGTAGGAATAGGTGCCCTGATCACATGGGGAGTACTTGTGTTGCCATCAATGCCAAAGGGGGAGATTGTTGATCTAAAGATGATCTGAGGTTGTCATTGATGTCAACCAAAGCAACACCAGAGGCTACTTTAATATTTCAAGGGAATTTTGACTGGAAAACTTACTCTATTTTGAGTCAAGGATCTTCTAGATAGATTCTACTCGTCGAGATGATTCTCTTGATATATTGCATGCCAAGTAATTCTTCATGGTTTGAAAGATATTCATGTTTGAAGTTAGTAACCCCAGTTAGTCGGCTAAAACCCTATGGGGTTGTGGCATGGCACTAATAATTGGTTTTTTTCATTCAATAGTCATTAATTAAACATTTTTTAAGCTACTAAAATCCCTCCAACATTCTCTATAGAAGCCCCTCTCAACTCTATAAAAAGAAATCTCATATATCCTCCAAATGAAGTGATCGTGGAATTTTCGCTATAACTTCATTTATGCCAAGTATTACATTTTGAAATGAAAATCCATTTGATTCAAAATCCTGATGAATGTCATGACCAAATTTCAGATCTTGGGTCACTATATTTTTGGAGATATGATATATGGAAATTAAGGTTTTTGCAGGCTCCCGAATTTCATCTCAAAGAAGTGACCTTGGGAAAATCAGCATAACTCTCTGTCTAAGAAGAGGATTGGAATTTTCTAAAAAGTGGCAGATATTGCACGGACTGTAGTTTTCTGTGTATCCATTTTAGAGCTGAAGGAGGAAACAGTGACACGTGGCACACCGTACAAGTTCACTTTACTGAACTAGTCCATAATTAGGCCATTGTGAGAGATTGGGCATAACTTTGTCTCGAAGAGTCCAAATCAGGTCAGACCTGTGGAATTGGAAAGAAGACTTAGAGGGATACTAAAGGACCAAAGATCACATATTTGGGATCTAAAATCACAAAGATGCATTAGATTAAATATTGTGCTCCTAGAAGGCGAGAAAAACTAGATCAAATGTTGTCAAGGGGTGCAAAGGACCGGACTTTATAGTGCAAAAAAGAGCAAGGTTCAACAAAATGATGTAGCAAAGGTAAGATATAGGTAATTATCTTTTGTATATGCATGTTCATTTCTTAATTGCATTAGTTTCCTTGTATTCTAATTTTTTTTTATTTTTTTTTTAGCACTGACATGCCCTGTAGCATGAGGCAAGTTTTGCTATTATCATGTCATGGGTATTTCCTTGAAGACTTTTTACAGGTATTATATATTCATGAAGAGATGAATCAATGCATAATATAATGTTCTGAAGAGTGATAAAGGGTAGCATGACAAGACCAGAAATCAAGGTGCAGAACAGAAACAAGAACAAGGAAACTTTTAGGGGCTAATATTCACAGATGGGCAAATTTTCCATGCTTTTTCTAAAAAAGGGATTCACTAATTCCCAATTTTTCCTAAGAATGAATCGCCCAAATTTTATAAGAAAAAAATATTTTACCTTAAAAATTGCCAAAAAATTATAGAGACTATATAAAACCATTAGAAGTTTAAATATTTTTACTAAAATATCACCAAGAATTTTATAGTTTTCATATTATGGATTAGTAAGATTTGCCAAGGTTTCTAATCTTTAAGATAAATTTCCATCCTTATAATTTTCCCTGAACAAGAAGTTCACCATATGAAGTCTTCAAGTGGGAAGCACTGTAGACAATCATTGTAAAAGTATCATTGTACATAGTCATTGTAAAGGCATCATTGTAAAATTTGTAGAAGTGTCTATCTACCAAGAGTTGAAGAGGAAGTGTTCGGAGGTCTAGGATCATCATTAGGTGGTTGTGTCATAGTTGGGGTTATGGTCTAGTGTGTCTTCTTCTTATACATCATTAGATATCATTCTAAAGTGGACCATTTTCCCTGGTACCAGAGTCCATTCTTCTTTTATTCTTCTATAGGATGCTAGGGTGGTGCTAGGTTAGTGCATGAAGTCACCAAGAGGTTCAAGCCTGTGAAAAAATTCAAGGTGGTAGGGTAGTGCTAGGGTGAGTTGTAGCTCATTGGGTGTTGGGGCATCCGTTCAGTTGACTACTGAAGAATCTCGAGCATTGGAGTGCCCATCCAGTGGGAGCTGGAGAAGAATGCTTTTCTAGAATTCTAGGAATTTTTTGCTTTCATTTCAGTTGGGGCTAAAGATTAAAGAATTTATTAGAAAAGTGTTCGGTGGATTTTTACCCAGAGGGGGTTTTCCACCTAAAATCTTTGTGCCTCCTGGGTTCTTTTATTTATTTTTATCGCTGCATAAATGTTAATAATAATTGAAGATTAACTAATGCTCTGCAAAGATTTAAAAGTGCTAATTGCTAAGGAATATTGATTCACCCCCCCCCCCCCCAGTATTTTCCGTCACAAACCAAGTCACGTTAGGTCAATTTATGGTCGAAAGCAAGACAAGTTAGCAAACACAAGCTGTAAAAGCCAAAGATAAACTCAACTGAAAACACAAGTACCTAGACAGTGAAAGACAAGTTAATTAGGATTTTGGTAGGGAGACTCCAAAACAAAGCTCAGGAAAAATTTTGGAGGGTGGTTGTAGCTGCTACAACATTGGAGATACACTCGTAGAACTACAACTCTCTATATGGAACTTGTCTCATGAAAAGAAAGTCTAGCTCCTCAGGAAGTATTGTTTGATTCTTTGAATATCATGGCTTCCTCACTAGATTGAGTGAAATATATAGTCCCTTCCATTCTCTTGATTAGTCAACATACATACCAAGCCAATTCAACTAAGTTGTTTTGATTGGGATTGAGGTGTATTTTGATGCACAAGTTATAAAGTTTCATAGTCATAGTTTCATCTCAGGTGTTGCTTTGCTACCACCAAGTCTAGGTAGTACCCCAGTGGAGTCATGCAAGAACACAAGCATCACTTCATTGCCAGTGAGCTTAGTCAGTACCCTGGTGGAGTTACTTGCATCACCTGTCTGCACATGAAGCCTTTCTCTTCTTTCGCCTTTATTTTATTTTTTATTTTTTCATTTTTCATTTTTCAAGGAACTGTGCATAGGCAGTTATTTATTTTCATGAGGTTAAAGAGGGATCCCAACTTATTGAGTGCAAAATAGGTTGTCCCTTCATATAAGTATGTTATATATACCTCTAACATACTTGTTTATTGGGAGAAAAAGAAGTTGTCCCTTCAGAGAAGTATGTTAGATATACCTCTTAGATGCTTGTTAAGGTTCTCCCCCACACCTTACTATACTTAACTAAGTTGACAAGGGTTAACCGAATAATAGAAAACCAATTAGAGTAGGTAGTACTAGTTAAAGTGAAATCATTGTGACTGCACCAAGACTCACTTTGAACAAAACATATTTTCCTTCAGGGTATCATCAACTGAAGAATGTAATATGATCATAACCAGAGGGAATAGGAAGATAATCAAATGTTGATAGTTGCACAAGTCCTCTTGTATTTCACCTGGCTTGTCTCAAGAGCCAAACATGGTTTCATGTGAAACTAACCTACGGGTAAAAAAAAGAAAACAAACAAGAAAGAAAAGGGCAGAAGTAAGCGAAAGAAAAACAGTTAAGAAAAGAAATACATGAAAGAAAAACAAAGAAAACAAGAAAGAAAATGCTACTCCTACTCCTATGCTAAAGAGTGCATAGAACTACTCACGTGAAGTGATATTTCCAATGCAACCACCGGCGCATTGGTTGACCCATGTTGTAGAAGGCATGGTTAACAAGAAAGATAAGCATGTAAATCAACACATAAGAAATATAAAATAGTGAATACTTGCACGCACTAAGTTTGAAAGCATCCACAGAAAACAAAAGAGTAAATGCACAAGAAAAACATTTTGTGGGCATACCATGATGATGCGACACATTGTGTGCAAACGAGAGACATGAACACTCTTTTGATCTGGATAGATGATCAAACATGAGGGGAGAAGAAAATTTTCACTAAGAAATAATTCTCATTATGTACGAATCCTCCAATGCATGAGCAGTAGGGTCATGTGATTCTGGAGGAGGGAGTGAAATGTATGAACTTGATTGATCTGCAATAAAAATAGGAGAGTGATGTGGAGCATGGGGTGTTTCAACAAATTTCTGATCTGGAGCGGAACCAATCTGAAGACTGCGAGAACCTAACATAACCATCAGCACAGACTAATGTGTCTCAACATCTTGAGGGGTTTCCACTTCATCAGCAAGTAGATCATACAAGATCGGTGCCTTAGAAATATCAACATCATGATCAAATGAATTAGTGGAGTGATCATGACAACCATGTTCAAAAAGTTCAAGATGTTCATCGAAATCCTCATGATTTGACAAATCATACAGAGGGGTTGATCAGAAAGAAGAATGTTCACCCTCTACATTTTCAGAAATGACAGATTAAAATTGTGTGGATTTTCAAATAAAAATGTGTCCTCAACGTAATGCAATGAAAAACTGACATTCAGTTTGTTCTGTGAATGATTGGAACTAGAGATATCTGGTGTTCAACTTTCACAAGGAAAATAAAAAATGGAAGCATCACAAAAGATGTCAGGATAAAGTGGATGAGGTGCCGATGAAAGGAGGTCATGCTTTGCCGCAGGTTCATTTTCAAATTCCCACACATACTCATCATATATGACAATGCATGTTGGCTAATCAACACCAACTCCATCGACAACTTAATCCTTGTGCACAACAAATGTGAATTCTGACAAGGGAGAACACAACACAACACAATCCAGAGGATCAAAGGAACTAGAGGATGAAGGTTGAGAAGACCAGACAATGTGACAACCAATAGGTTTGTAAGCTAAATTTGTGTAGATGTTCAAAGCAGGTGGGGTGGGAGGATGTGATAGTTCAACAGATGTGTGCACACCTTCTCCCACCTCACACTGTGAAGTTAGAGTTGCTTGATGAGAATAGGATAGAGGGTCACTTGATATAGCAACTTTGTCCATCTTAGGTTTGGAAGCTCTAACATCGAGGTATGCTGGGAGGGGTTGAAATGATTCTAAGATATGTGGTTTTTTAGATATATGAAGAAGATACTGAAATATTTCATTGAGAAATTTCCATTGAATTTCATCCTCATGGATTTCAAATGCGAGATTAAGAAAGCATTTCCAAAATTCCTTGACAGACTCATCAGGTATTTTTTGTAATTCCATAATTTTTTTATTGAGTTATTTGTAGTTGTACTGATAGAAAGCACATGCAAACTCACCGATCAAGTCATCAAAAGAGTGAATATAAGTTGCGGGAAATGTGACACACCATTGCAGTGCATGCCCTCAGAACATGAATGTGAACAAATGTGAATTTCATCCTGATGTATGTTATTCCTTGCATAGAAGCCCATGAAGTAAACACTATGTGTGAGCAAGGTTGCTCTGCCTTCACCATCATATGTGAAACACGACAAGTCATTGAAGAGATACTTCAATACTTCAAAATCATGTCCATGTGAAATACATGTCAGAGGTTGGATTGTAATGCAAATCATGATAAATGTGCGAAGATCCAAAATAGACTTTGAGGACTCATCTAATCATATGGACCTCCTTCTAGTGCCATAAATGTTGACAGTGTTGGACCTGCCAACATGTCAGGGGATCTCCCTAATAAGAAGCCCCAACTAGACCACAAACCATTTGGAGTAGGAGTCTCAACATTGGGTAGTACAATAGTTACTTCACCATGGTGGCACACAAAGGTAAGTAAGATGACTTTGTCAGATGAAAGTGTGTGACCTTTCGGTGAGTCAACGGAAATGCATGGGGGTTGTGCCCATTAGAAGCCTGTAATAGTACACATCTTGAAAGGAACACACGAGCAGAATGACATCATGGGATGGAAGCAGAATAGTCCACAATCCAAGATGACGAGTTAAACCAACAACACGTCTCCAACAAGATTCATAAAATCATATACAAAATAGTTCATATATGAATGTGTAAGTTAAATAACATACATTGCTAAAGAAACCAAAATAGTCCAACTACAAGAACAACATATGGATGAAAACATGTTTGCTATGTTATATTATATAAATTGAAAGTCCCATCCATACATACACCATTAACACCACACGCCCCAATAGTTGAATGTTACGGTCAACACCACCTGCTCCTCCAAAGAGATGTACTCACTATGCACTATGGAGAAGCCAAGGCTCGTCACAATACTCTCCAAGCCCTCTCTAAGAAAATATTAGCCAAAATCTGGGCTCCCAAAAGCCTGTTATATGAGTTATGAGGTTATATATATAGAAAATGGTGGGGTGACCCTTGACATTCCCCTTTGACTCTTGGAATACCCTCATGACTCTTCAACTTCATTACATATTACTCTTTACATTACATAATGAATTTTTACATTCCACTAATGACACTTAGAATTTCACTTTACATCACATTTACAATAATAATACATTTTCCACGTATACCCATGTGGGACAAAAATAGGCTTGAGCTAGCCAGGCAAGACAACACTAAGACTCAGACAGTTGTGGAAAGACCAACTCGTCAAAATCCTCCTGGTGATCTTTGGTGATGAAGTGATGTCAAGCTTGGTAATGAGCAATGGTGTCTGTGTACTATTTGCTGATGTCTTTCTCAAAATGAACTCTTGCATCCATGGCTTTCTGGTATACTGATCTGGAACCTATGTCCAACTCATACTATAACATGTGTAGTATAGTCATGAGCGTGGTCGGACCAGTGCCATACCTCTACATGTTCTCTGCGCTGATCTACAAGTCTACACTATTGGCCATGCGCATCAACTACTCAAAGTGCATGTCAATCTCCAGTTGGATTTGGTTCCTCTCTAGCCTCAATGACTATTCCAATGGATGGGGTTATGTGTTTCCTCATCATGACATCCAAACTACTGATCAGCCGTGCATATGAATCCTGAACACTAGTGATGAGAGGTGAGTGTTCCTCATAGTTATGGATCAAACATGGTCAGATGTGCACTTTGTCCTACTATGCCTACTGCTTCATCACCTTGTGCAAGTAGAGTGGTGCTCCCTTGTACCTCATTGTCCATGTTTGTACGTGATGAACAACAACATGTATGTCTATGAGTGTGTGCGAAATCTTGATGCAACGCTGTTAATAGCCATGTAGATGGACAAATTCCTTGTGCATGGTGAAAAACCTATCATACAATCTTTGGATGACTGTCTCAAGAGCCGATAATTCAGTGAGTATCACTTTCTTCATTTTTTCCCTAGTCGATCCTGTTGATTTTTCTTCACTGTTCCTGGTTGCTTCAAATTCCTTAGCCATGCACGCTTTTCTGCTCTCAAGAACTTCACACTTGAGGTTGTGGCTTCGGCATAAGCCTTCGTAACATTGACCAAGGTGGTTGGATGTCTTCGCACATCAAAAATAATCACCCCTTCTTCAAAGTACACAGGAGATGCATAATCATATGAGGTGTGTGCTCTGTGCACCTGTACAACCCTGTGTCTTGACTCATCAAAGGACATTTTGTACATATTTTTTTCCCAATCATCTTCAAGGAGAACAGTCTCTCCTTGTTCACTTTGGACTTCCTCTACTACTGGAGCTACTGAAGCATGTGGGGTGACCTTTGTTTCTTTTGGAATGAGATCATTGTCCTGATCCTATTCTGGCTATACCATATTCGTGTCCATCTATTCCACCATTTGTTCATCCTCCCGAGAAACTTCTGGTTCCTACATCTTCTCATGTTGTTCTCCATATGCTGGTGGTGGATCTGAGTCTTCAACCTATATTGACATAGTTTTCTTTGTCTGTGCACCTTGGACTTCCTCTTGTTCCTGTTGTGCTCCGCTCTCTCTTCTGTGGAGCTCATGTTCTTCTCTGAGTTTTTTCTCTTCCACCTGTAACTTTCTCTCTTCTAGTTCAGTCATTGTTTGCCCCTCTTTCTTTGTGCTACTCTCCTTTTGCACTATCGTTTTTTTGCCTCTATCTCAAAATCTACTTTCTCAACAAGTGAATCTTCCTTAAACTTGTAGCTTTGCTCTGCTTTTTCTCTCTTGCAAATCTTCCTCTTGCCTTTGCCTTGCATAGGTCTGGTGCTTACTACTAATCTTGTTGTTGTTCCCTTTGGTGCTGCTACCTTGAGCAGTTCTTTCCACTCTACAACCATTCTAACTGGTTCATTGAGCCTAGAAGAGTTGTGGGTATACCTCCATGGATCTTCCTTTGGCCAATGACAGGCCCCATGGATCCATGGATAGTACACTCTCAAATAGTTCTTCTAGCATAAGCAATGTGAATCGTATGGATTGAAAATCCTAGTGCCGAACTTAAACTTCTTGAATTCATCAGCCTCAGCATCAACATCTTTCAAACTTTGGATCTTGTACAATCTAATCTATAGAGGAAGAGAAGGCCATGGTTCCTTCTTCCTCCTATGTAGTCCAGCTGATAACCTTATCGAGATGTGGTATGCAACCTCTTACATGACCAGTTTTTCCATGGAAAATGTTACCAACACATGCAAAGGCTTCTCTAGGTTGTACATCTTTATGAAGGTGCCATCAGGTGAGGCATACCAAACTGCAATGCTAAGCACTACCTCCATTTCTGCCTGGGACATACAACGTGAATCCTCCTCAAATATCATCTTGTACACCGGGTTGATGAAGTGGTCAGATAACTACAACATGACTCTTCGCAAGTTGCACTCAAAAAACAACTTGCAATATATGTTCACAACATTCTTTAAAGGTTTCCATGCAAAAGCCAAGCGAGGAAACTGTTGATGGGCACAGATTGCATCAATCAGGTAGGTGGACGTGAAGAATCGTGCTTGCTGATATTTCAGTAGACACTGGGTGTTTGATAGATCCACTTTCAGTTGAAGAGCCAACATGTCAGACCATTTGAAAGGCCTTTCTTCACTTGCCAATTGATCCAATACAACCACCCAACTCTGCAGGAAGGTCTTAATGCTCTCTTGGCCATACAAGCAACATGCAAAGACGACCATGAGTTCATAAGCCTTCCTGAGTGTTTTCATCTTGTATATCTGGTTGGGTGTCATCCGGAACTTTGATGGATCTTTATCGTTGATAGTGTAAAAGAGTGCATCCATATGGTTCACCGGCTGCAGTAAATGATACATCTGCTAATAATAATCCACCCTTAATGTAGCAAGCTCTACTCCACTGACACTGTTCAGTATCATTGTCTCAAGACCAATATGCGAGACAATCCTATGCAACATATCCATGCACAGGAAGGCAGGGTACCTACATGAAACCTTGTACAAGCCTGACATATGAATGTTGACATAGACTTGACAATCTTCCAAATCTTGCTCAAAGTTTCCTGTGAATATAGCATTGATATCTTGCCATGTGATCTTGATGTTTCTCTCTATGAATAGATGTTATCGGGAAAACTAGTGTCCATTCAGAGCTACTAGTCCCACTAAGATGGGTAGTTATCTTAGAAACAAACAAACTAAAGCTACTTGTGTTTTCCTTTATGAGAGATAGATGAAAGAGAAGCAGAGAGTACCAACCTCAGTCTTTCGCTAGTCTCCTTTCTCATTCCCTCTCTCCCTTGATAGAGCTTTCACCACTCCTTTCTCATTTGTCCCACTTCAAAGAACACTATAGAGTCAAAGCAGCAAAATACCATCAAAGCATAGAGATCTATAACGATAAATAATGTAGGATTAGAAGTACATCAACCATATAAATGCATACATAAACAAGATTCAGATATATACAAGCATATGGAGCAAAACTCAAATAGATTTATTGATAGAAGTAGTAGAAGAGAGGATTACAACCAAGTTGTCTAATCTAGCATCATCCTCCCAGCATGAAAGCCCCCTTCACCTCATACAAAGCAAGATCACCCAACAATGTCTTCAAAGAGAAACCAACAGTGCTTCCTTGCAAATTACAAAATTCCAGCCTCTGGATCTCTTGGATGAGGGATCCATATATAGATGTTTACAGGAGTGTGAGTCAGCTTCTGGGATTTTGATTAGTGTCATTTCACTGATATTTCTTGGTTCCACTTGGAGATTTCAGATCTCTTACTCATCCCTAGGCGAATTCAAAGAGGTAAGTGTCATATGAGCAGTTTCTAGAAGATTCTCTAGGTTTTCACCTAGCAAACTGCTTCTCCCATTTGTCTACTCCCTCTCATTGCACCCTACAAAAGGGCTTTCCAGTATGCATCGCGCCCCCCGTGTGTAATAGGTGAGATGCATCGCACCCTATGCATGGAGCAATCTGTATAGTCCTGTTTTGACCAGTTCTGAGTAGTTTTTCATGCAAAACTTATGGGAGATGATGTAATCAGCTGACCTTGTTCCTTTAGGGTATGAAACAACACTTTTAGGGTCTTAGGAGCCCTTGGTTTATGGACATATCTGATTGGGGTTGCAATGCCCAAATATGTCTATAACAGTTGCCCCCTAAAGCGTGAGGTCGTAAATCCTTTTGATGTCGGGTGAAATGCTTTATAATGAGGATCCGATGTTTTTCGAACTAGAAGGTGACCTATAATAAGATACAATACAATACATTATCTTCATAATATTTTCATGCTCTAGCTAAGGTGGGCATTCCCATGCTCATCTTTATAAATTCATACTCATGTACATAAGACAGACAATCGTCTATGTGGCAGACTGATGATTCTAGTAGAGCCATCATCCTTTAGTTTGGATGATTATCTGGGCATCTGTGATGTACATTTGATGTCTTTATTTTTCCTGAATATATCGTAGCCGAGATGGATGAAACTAGATCCGGGGTCTTCAAACTTGTTCAATATTTTCCTGAAGTACAAGTCGATCCATGTGAAAAGATGTTCTGACGTCGAACATGGAAAGACATCGCCTGATTACCAGCCAATGATGTAAGTTGTTAATAGGCGCGAGAGGAATGACTGATAATGATGATGACCCTCAAGGTACTACAGTACAACTCACGTGGTGTGAATACATGAGTTGATGTCGAACACCACATAAAATCTTTCGGTCAAAGGCCATTGACGTAACCCTGTCGCCGGAAGTGAGAAACTTGTCATTGAGCCATGCAAGCTTCAAAGTACTGAAAGGGTTGCTCCTAAGTCAACTTCTTGGATAATGAGCTGATGTTGACAAGAAGTGACTTGTCGTAGGAGGGCCCTAATGAATCCCACATCTACGACACAGAATGGAGCAAATGATTTTGTGGAGGTGAAAACGATCTGATGATATAAGGTTCAGGGTGGCGGTCATGAAAAATGTACAGTTAAGGTATTGCAGCAGATGAGACATTGGCTAGGTTGGTGAATTCTCTGAGCAACTTCTCTTGAACATATCGGCGACACTGAATTGGATTGGTAGCGATAACCCCAAGGTGGATGGTATGGTGGGCCAATGGTGATATGACTAGTGAACAGAATAACCCAACCCGTCTCTATCATGGTGATGGAGTGAAAGTGTCATGTTCAAGAGCGACCTGCTACCAATGAAGCTATTCAAGTTTTCTTCCCCTTTTCCCCAGTCATTGCTAACCAGTACCTCTTTATTTTTGTCAAGCTTGAGGAGGATAACATATGCTTGTTCTATAGTTTGCCCTTCGGTCAAACCCATTGCTATGTTTTAACGAGCCTAGTGATAGTGAAACTCACTCTTGTCTGCATGGACAAGTTTGTCTCTATTGTTTTAACGAGTTTAACGACAAAGATAACTCGGTCCTTTTTAATTTGAGAGAGTATAAAAAGGGACGTAAAGGCAATTCAAGTGGTCCTTTTTTGTAATGTAACCCCTTAAGTCTGAAAAAGTGTAAAATAATACGAAAGGGATGACTTTTCGATAGTTTTAACGAGCTGAACAAGACAAGCCCTCGATCTTTTTGTGTAATAATCCCTCAGGTCCAAAAATATTAAAATCTAGAGGAGGGATGGCATTTCTGGTCACTTTAATGAGCTAGAGAGGCCAATTGCTCGGCAATCTTTTCATATTTTACGATTCAGATGAAAATAGCTTAAAGGAGACTCGTTTTTTGAGGAACGAGTGACGTTTTCGGATAGCAACTGGTTCCAAGTAAGGTTTCGAACTTTTCAATCAGGGCAGTGTAAAGAAGGTGGCTAATAGAATCATTCGTCGCAGTTGTTCCTCAAAAGGGTAAACAATCAAATGGAGGTGTATGATCGGCTAAAAAAGAGTGGAGGTGATGGTAAGAACACAACCAAGGTTCAAAAGTTGATAGTCATGCGATTAAAATGGTTATTTACCGGAAGCGGGTTCATTTTTTAATGAGCTTGAACTCTATGGAAACACTTGCTCATTGCTAGGTTTATTTTTTAACGAGCTTCAACTTCGCGTAAAACTACTCATGGCAAGGTTTATTTTTTAACAAGATTGAACTTTGCGTAAAACTGCTCGTTGCTAGGTTTATTTTTTAACGAGCTTGAACTTCGCGTAAAACTGCTCATGCCAGTCGTATAATAAGGATGCCTCATCGATAGGTTCATTTTTTAGGGAGCTTGCACCATTCGAAACTTTTCTCCGGAGCCTTTTGTTATGCAAGCTAGGAACGACCAACCTACGAGTTTAAAGGGTTAAGAGCCTACAAACTAAGAAAATAAATGGTCGCTTTTCACTTACATGCAAAAAGGTTTGCATGCCCCCAGGGATAACGAAATAGAGCTTCCAGGTCACCATACAGAAGTTCTTGCATTAGCAATATTGTTTCATCCACATTTGCAGACAAAACACTTCCTCGGCTCTGTCCATTAAAATGGATGAAGGTGATTCAAGTTCCAATCACCTAACCTTTGACGGGGGAATCCTTTTCTAGTCTGATCCATTTTCCTAAATGGACAGGATAGTCAAATTAGTCATATTTCTACGTGGAAACCTACCTTATATCTAGGGTTTTTCTTCCGAAGGAGACCAGGGTGCATGCCTCCTAGGTTTCAGTAACAATCACCGAATCACTTGCGGTCATCAGGCGGATGGACTGGAGATTGATGAGACATTCCTTGAGCAAAAAGACCGGTTAGGGATGGAATTTGACTAATAGTTGTGTTTGAACCAGGGAATGAAAGTTGGTCAACTAGGTGGACCACTCTGCCTTCATGCGAAAAACACATCACTCAGAAGAGTGAGGAAACAATAGCTCCCATGCTATAAATGTAGTCACGCCCAAGGAGTATATTGTAATCTAGAGGTCCTTGGACTACCATTATGTTTAGATGAATGATTTTCCTTCTCAAAGTTATGGGCAAATTTGGAAGAATCCCTAACGGTCGACTGGTTCCTTTGTTGAAGCCTGTCAGATTTCGAATCTCATGTAGAAGTGATGGCGAACCAAGCACTTTCCAAGCAGTTGAGGAATGATGCTCACAGAATCCCCTTCATCTATAATAGTACCAACCATAATCATCTTGTAATCCTGTACTATGGTTTAGAATGGTACATTACATGGTAGGAGGGGTCTGCCTAGTAGATTCCAATCGAAGGAAATGACCAAGTTTCTTGGAGGTGGGACCGAATAAATGGCCGAATAAACTCTGACAAACTTACTTCCTGTGGTAAAGGAATAGGTATATTTCCCCCATGTTCATCAGAGTCTGTGTTTACGAAGATAATTTGAACGGTGTCATTCTCATTCTCTTTGGTGATAGTATCATCTGAAGGTGGGCCCTCTAAAGACAAGATCGGGTCAACTGTCATCTCGACCTGTTGACTTTGGTCTGGTGTGGACTTAGAGGGTTCATCTTCAATGATAGGTGCTTTGACCGACAACAATGGTGTGTCAGTCATATTTTCAACTAGCGATGGACTCGGCAAGAGTTTCTTGTATCCAGGAGGAAGTCGCTACGATGACACAGGATGGTTATCCAAGACTCTTTTAGCTTCGTCTAGGAAGGGACAATGGTGGAGGGCATGATCTCCTTCACATAGTATTCAAGGAAATTTAGATCTTCCTTTTTGTCCATTGACTTCGTTTTCACTAGTTGACGGTGTACTTTCAACATGATCGTCAAAGGTTGAGGACACCGAATTGTGCAAGTGGGGAGACCAATCCCTTAACATCCATGGGATGCAAGGACAATCTCGATGATAGTGGTCTCCTTTACAAATGACACATGGAGATTTAGGTTTGGAAGGTGCAGTGTGTGGATTTTCGCCAGATGATGTACGGTTGCCCACTTTCGCCATTGGCTGCTTCTTCTTCTTCTCCTTCCCTTTCTTCTTCTTCTCAGTTACTTGGTTTTTAGCATTGCTAGTTTCACCAAGCAAAGAGGAAGAAGGAGAGGGAGAAAAAAATGAAGTAGGAGGTTGGGAAGCAACTTCATTTGATTGCTGAGGAATTGTGATGTTTTGAATGACAAAGGTCGAGAAAAGCCATACTGGCAGGCCAACTGAGAGTCTTGGAAGGGACAATGTGGCCATGTGTGGAGCACCAACATCCCCCCAAGAGGAGAAGGGATTAGGATTTCCCCCAAGGGGAAATCCTTGATTAGTAGGCTCCATTTCTCAACCTAAAGACCAATGAGGGAACAATGACGTTATTCCGATTAAAATAATTTTTATGACGCTTTGACACAAATTGCTTTTTCAATTTCTAAGAGTCGAGAAAAAGCTAAAGATGACTCTTGTCTCCTTCGATTTTTAATGATGCTGAAGTGACAAGTGCTTAGATGGACCTTTTCTTTTAAGGAGTCTGAAAAGGAATGAAAGTGACTACTCTGGAAATCTAGGTAGAGGGATTACCAAACCAATCACAAAACTGCAGAATACTTTTTATGGTACGGCAGTCAATCTTCCTAAATGCTGTGTTCAATGCATTGTGATCGATAGGGCGGCAGACACAGCTTCCTAAGGATAAAGGATGTAGCCTATTGTGGTCTCCCAATATATACTCAATGGTACATGGGAGTACAAGTCTGTACTGGCACTTATCATCTCAAAGAGGAGGAATCACCCAACCTATGATGAAAGCGATAGTTACTAGGCTTTACAACATAGGAATATCTCTCTAGCCTAGACTTCTAAATGTTGTGCGTTAGGTTCCAAATCATTTTTATGTTCATTGAAGTTTATTTTACAGTTGATCTTTCTTAAGAAGTTTGCCTTTAAGGTTCATTGCGTGATGTAGATATACAATTCCTAAAATATGCAATCTAAGATGATAAACAATCGTTTACTTTCTTTTTGCAATGAAAATCCTAGCTACTAACGAAAGAGAAATGAAATTCTTTCAACATAGAGCAGAGAGCACACAGTAGATGCACTTTTCCTAAACCAACTTCAGCATGCAATCTTAATGCAAATGCACATGCATGTATTGTTTTTCAGTTTCCTTAATGTGAGAATGACAAAACGAAAACAAAGTATAGATCTGAAAAATCTTCTTTCAAAGCAACAATACTAACAATTTTCTTTTCAAAAAACGAAAGTAAAGCCAAGACGACACTTTGCAATTTAAAATTTAAAATTGCTTTCGACACTTGAAATACTAATTATCCAAATCAAATACAATGGAAAAAGTGTAATTGACTAGATCTAGAAGAGGAATGCTTTGTGACACTCTTTTTCTTGATTGAAAATGACACTTGCGACACTTTCAAATCAAAAGATGACAGTTCGATTAAGCTACTATTTGCAAAGGAGAACTGTAAATGATGAAAAATACATAAAAAAACATTCACAATTCCTTCTGATGGAGGCTGAATAATGCAAAGGAAGATGGTTTCAACAGAGATATACTGATCACAGACAGCAAAACTATTGAATAAAGCTGAAGACAATGAAGAAAAAACCAAAATCTGGAAGCAGAAATAGTCTCATTCAATCATCACACCTGTAACACAGGGAAACAGGGATGCATCTCACCTGCAACACACGAGAGGTGTGATGCATCTAGGTTGCCAAGAAGAGACAGTGCGATGGTCCAGGGATGAGACTGTGCTTGGTTTTCACTCACAGTTTGCAGCTAAGTTCAGGGGTTTAAGCTTAGCTAATGATAGTCAGTAAACACAAAGTATAGGGGCTGATCTAATGAGGTTATTTGAGCTACCACCAGGGCACTTAGGATGTTTGCAAGCTAGATGTTCAGTTCATAAACCAACCTAGATATTGACTGAAGCAGCATTGATCTACTTTGTAGTTGCATAGCAAAGGCAGTTCGAAGGCTAGTTGGATTAACTTCAGTCTCCGTCTGTGGTTTATAAAGCAAACAACAGTAACAAAACAAACAAACTATTCATTCCCCAGTGGAGTCGCCATTTTCTTATCGGGAAAAGTAGTGTCCATTCAGAGGTGCTAGTCCCACTAAGACGGGTAGCTATCTTAGAAACAAACAAACTAAAGTTACTTGTGTTTTCCTTTATGAGAGATAGATGAGAGAGAAGCAGAGAGTACCAATGTCAGTCTTTCGCTAGTCTCCTTGCTCGTTTCCTCTCTCCCTTGTAGAGCTCTTGCCACTCCTTTCTCACTTGTCCCACTTCAAAGAACACCTATAGAGTCAAAGCAGCAAAATACCATAAAAGCATAGAGATATATAACCATAAATAATGTAGGATCAGTTGTACATCAACCATATAAATGCATACATAAACAAGATTCAGTGATATACAAGCATATGGAGGTAAACTCAAATAGATTTATTGATAGAAGTAGTAGAAGAGAGGATTACAACCAAGCTATCTGATCCAGCATCATCCTCCCGGCATGATATCCCTCTTCACCTCATACAAAGCAAGATCACCCAACAATGTCTTCAAAGAGAAACCAACAACACTTCCTTGCAAATTACAAAATTCCAACCTCTAGATCTCTTGGATGAGGGATCCATATATAGATGTTTACGGGAGTGTGAGTCAGCTTCTGGGATTTTGATTAGTGCCATTTCACTGATAGTTCTTGGTTTCACTTGGAGATTTCAGATCTCTTACTCATCCCTGGGCGAATTCAGAGAGGCAAGTGTCATATGAGCAGTTTCTAGAAGATTCTCTAGGTTTCCACCTAGAAAACTACTTCTACCATTTGTCTACTCTCCCTCATCCCACCCTACAGAAGGGCTTTCCAGTATTCATCACACCCCCTGTGTGTAATATGTGAGATGCATCGCACCCTATGCATGGAGTAGTCTGTATGGTCCTGTTTTGACCAGTTCTGAGTAGTCTTTCATGGAGAACTTCTGGGAGATGATGTAATCAGCTGACCTTGTTCCTTTAGGGTATGAAACAACACTTTTATGGGTTTAGGAGCCCTTGGTTTATGGACATATGTGATTGGGGTTGCAGTGCCCAAATATGTCTATAACAACAGATGTGTCTCTTCGTACATGGGCATGCTCATAGACATATTTTCAACCACATCTCCAGTACTGATTTCAACTGTGTCCTTTGATCCAGGTCTCTTGGAGGCCATGTTACCTATACTGTTGAGAAGTTGTTCAATGCCTGTTATACCTAGAGACAAAGAAGACACTCACAACAAAAAAATGTCATCTTAAAAGATAAAGCAAATCAAGGATCGATCCTGCAACAAACTTGGTGAGTGTTGCGCAAGATTGTGTAGTTGTGGCTCTAAGAGGTGGGGAGACTCTTAGCTGGAACTACGCATTACATAGTCCTGGCTTATAATGAGAAACCTGCTAGCTGAAAATGCATAGAGCAGAGTCCATCTGGGCTTGTTGATGACTAGAACTACACAATGTGTAGTTCATTCCACCTCCATTGTTGGATGAGTTTGTGCATTGCGAAATACCATAGGAAAGACTACGCACTGTCTCCCAGAGCTACACAAAACACAACTGGAGGCTAGTGGTAGGAAGCCCCTGAATAATTCGTAGAGCCAAGGTAGAGCCTTGAGTCCCATGAATGTGCAATGCATGCCAAGAAAAGCAAGATTTAGACCAAGGCATCCCAGATCTTCCCAAGGGTGACTTGGAAATAAGTAGATCTGAAAGCATGGGAAAATATGGTCCATACCTGATTGAATGGACGTGCATGAAATCTAAGCAATTGTAGGAATCAATCAAATAGAAGAATAGTGAAGCTCGTGAAGAGAGTCATCACAACGACAACCATGAGTGCAGAAACAAGGTCATGCATGTGACACTAACAAAATGCAATGCAAAACTTGAAAAAACACTTATACAAGTTAAAATAAAATAAAAAGCCAACAATCATTCAATAAAACAAGGAAAACAACACTTGCACAAGCCAAGAAAAGAAAAGTGATAGGAAAAGAAACAAAAGACTTAAAAAGAAAAACTTACCTGGAAAATCTGTGAAGACCTTGTTGAAAATTCCTAAATGTCTCGGGAATACTAGTGCTCCAAGATCAAATGTGTATAACAAGCTCTATGGCATATAGTATATAGATTTGGTAGATTTAGGGTTTATGATGTGCATGCAACAAATCTAGGAAAAAGTGACACTTGGTCGGAAGTTTCTAAAATCAACTCAAGTGTAACACCCGCTTGCTAAAAATAGATCCCTATTTTCTAGCTATGCTTTCTCACTTTTTTCTTTTTTTGGGAAATGTTGCCATGCATGAAAGGAAGAATTGTGTAGTTATGGAGCGAGTTGAGAAACCTACTGGCACATGCAGTGGACAACAATTGAAGGAATTCCTCAGTGCAATTCCTGGGCCGAGTTGATGTGGTTTCCTCTCATGCTCTATGAAATTTCCCAGCTTAAGACAAGCTGCCAGCTGGGTGTACACAATTCCTAAGGCGAAGCCCAGTGTCAGCATATTCTGCATAATTTTTTTGAGCAAGGGTGATTTTTGAGCTACTTTGTGAATTCTAAATATCAAGGTTGACTGTCAAGATGCTCTACACAATTCCTAAGAGAAAGGTTGGTTTCCCTCTAGGATTACACAATTTTCCAAGACAACATAAGAACCGGGCTCAAACCAGGTCACGAGAGGTCAGCGTGTGGTTGAAACCAAGACAAGTTAGCAAACAAAAGATGCAAAAGCAAATATAAACTCAACTAAAAACACAAGTACCTAGTATGAATAACAATTTTATATGGTTGTTGTTTGAACTAGAGTTAGTTAAAGGATCCGAGAAGAATGTTATCTATTCTATAAATATTAAATGAAAAAAAACAGTAAAACAACAATTCTAATCATAAAAATATAAATGAATACAAATAAAAATTATTTACTCAAATTAAACAAAAGTTACCTTTCTCATGTATATTAAGGGAGCGTATAAATAAATCTCAACTAATAATACATGTAAAGAAAAATTTATATACATACAAATATATACATTATCAAAAAAAAGAGACGGCAATAAATGTAAGGAGACACGATGCTATAAAAAATAAAATGAAACTACTCAATACAAATATAAGAAATTTTTGTTCTCAATCCCACAAAACTTTATTCTATGTATGTATATATACATAGAGCATATAATGTTTGTCCCACTCCATAATATTATTTATGAGTATAGAATGATTCAATATCGATAATACATTAAGAAAAAAAAATGACAAACAACCAAATAAATATTTATTATTATAAAATGTTAATATTAAAGGGTACGCATACAAAATCTTGGATGATCACGAATTCCTATTTTGTAAATCCTTATTACTTTACTATGAAATTTTTATGATTCGCTGAAGATGAATAAAAATTAAGATAGAAGATATTGGTTAACTGATGTGACATTGTCTTTTCCTAATAATTTCCAAAAACTTATATCAATTCAAGCTGATGATATAAGTATATAACATCCCATATATATTTGAATACCTACTCTATAAAAGGTGGAACTGTTTCACAAACTTTGTAAATATGTTATGGTAGAGTTACTAAGTTTGAATTAAAATATAAAAATTTGCATATAAAACTTACGTGCAGGAAAAAATGATAATATAGATGCCTTGGCCACATTCCTTACCTATTTTTTTATTCACTCTACTTTTCTATATATCTTTTTTCATTGCTTTGTATTCCTCTTCAAAGTATGGATGGTTATATAAGACTAGAGTAGGTTAATTAACTGTATTTTGATGTGGGGACCCAACATCATGTGTATCACAAGAATAGATCCACATGGTTGTGGAAGGATATCAATGAACATAACCAAACATACAAACATGTGTCACAGAGAAGAAATCCATGTGATTGGGAAAAGGTATCAACAAACATAGCCAAACAATATAAAAGTTATATTAACTAACCATTTTCTAAATTTCATTCATTATTTTTATCAAAATTTTATTTTTTTCCATTTCATTTTTATCAATAATATGATGGTTTCACAAACACTATTTAATCATTTGATTTATCCTAAATAAAAAGTAAATTATTCGCTCAATATATTGGATGTCTCAAAAGACCATCACATAATTAGAAATATTCTCCAAAATTTAAACCTTATAAAATAATCAATTTCTTTAAATTTACTAGAGAATGGATTTTAAAAGGTTATTTTTTATTATAGTAACCATTACGAACTTTGGACATTTACACTTTTACACTTACATGTGAAAGACTTGAAGAAAACATCGAGTTATTTATATTTATTTCCATCTTGATCCTATTCATTTTTTATGAAAATGCTTGCTTAAATTATAGTGTATAGTAACTAATGGTAAATAGGTTATTTACTCTAGTATGAAATATTTTCATTGATTTTAATTTTAGATAGTTTTCTTGTGAATCTTAACAATGAAAAATCATGGGCTAAATATTGCAACTACATCCATAAATTATAACAAAAAAACTGAGAGAGTTATCACATGGCATATAAGGTGCAATAAAACCCTCAAAATTATTGTCCAATCAAATGTTTAAAAAAATAAAATTTTCAATAAATTAAAAAATAAATATTTATTTCTCAAAATGAAACATTATAAATTAGTCAATACTAAACTAATAAAAACCAATAAAAAAATCTATATTTATTAATAAAATGACTGAAAATGACAATGAATAAAAAATTTAAACTACAAATAAATGTTCATAGCTTTGTAACTTTATTACAATTACCTGCTAAATTACTGCTCCATCTCGTCCTCTATACCAATTCCATTACTTCTCAACGATATGCACCATTTCCATTACTACCTATTGATTCCGCTTTTTCAAAATGTTTGTGAATGCTCAATAGAATATCATGAAGTCGTGTACGACACCTGGGAATCACATATTTGCGCTTGATAGTGTTAGAGATCTATAATGGGCGCTTCCTTCACGTTATCCATTTATCTATCTACGCTTTTAGATAATACCACTGGAACATCACAAGAATTTCATAAAGTGGCATTCAATGCCTGCATGCCATGTTTGTTATTCTTATGGAGATGCTTAGAGGATGCTATTCAAGATTGGATTTTGGTTTTCATTGCAAAGCTCCTGTAAAAATGTGGGATAGGAATATTTCAAAAAAATGTGTGGGATAGGAATATTTTAAAAAAATTTACATTTTTTATTGGTATATTTTTCTTTATAAGTTGTTGAATATTAATTGGAAGATTTGATTTTGATTTCACATGTTATGATTCACGATAATTTATTTAAAGAAAACATAATATTAATTTTCTTTTTGTTTTCTATTTGTTAAGTTATAAGTAAATTTAAATTTTCTTCTCTTTTAATTTACATTTTCTTGTTTAATTCTGCAATATAAGTCCAAACAATAATTGATAGTTGGGTGATTAAGTTTTAGGTGTGCTTTCTGTCAGGGTATAGTTAAATGGTTGGGAATAGGGCTTTTTTCTCATGAGTTTATATTGAATTTTAAGGAACGTGTTTGAAGCCTTGTGATAAGTCACAAATATTGTACTGTGGTGAAGTTCAATATACTTTTTTATAGTGATAGCCTAAAAATTTTAAGGAATATATTTAAGGAACGTGTTTGAAGCCTTGTGATAAGGCACAAATATTGTATTGTGGTGAAGTTCAATATTTAGCCTTGTGATAAGGTCTAAATATTGTATTGTGGTGAAGTTCAATATATTTTTTTTACAGTGATAGCCTAAAAATTTTAAGGAATATATGTACTCCATGAAGTTTAATATTTTTTTATAGCGATAATCTAAAAGTTTGACCAAAACCTTTGTATTGTCTAGATTATCACTAATTTGTTTGAAATAAATTATGGACATAGATAAAATTTGATAAACAAATTATTATTGTTCATGAATTAAATTTCAAATTTTAATTTCACTTTCTCATAATTAATGAATCTAACTAGATTTCATATTTTAATTCTACTTTTTATTACTAATTAATAAGAAATAAAAACAATTCAAAACATTGGACATGTTTTCCTATCCATTCTGACATGTTTTCTTATAAAAGCAAGAAGATAATGCACACATAAAACTTATTTTGACTCTTAAAATATAAAAATTAATATTTTTTATAATCATCAAAAACTGAATTATACATTTAATTATACACACACACCTACTTCACTCCCATGAACCACACTATCTCTCTTACCTCCTCCATCTGAATGTCTGCCATACACTGATCTCACACCACCTCTATCGCCACGAGCTCCCGATGACACTCTGATCACATCCCTAGCAGCACGCCCACCCCACTTGGGTTTCTCCACAACCCTACCCCCTAGCACAATCTTCCACTTCATGCTGAAACCCCCCTGACTTGGTGAATCTCCCCTCTTCATGGGTTGGGAACGAGAATTACGTGGCATAGGTCACATAGCGAATGCCAAAGAAGATGCCCCTAGGACAGGACTAACAATGTTATGTAGAACTTGTTGACAAGTCATGACCCAAAGTGCGCCAGACACCCACCCCAAATAAATGTGCATAAGCCTTCTCCCCAGAACTAACAACCACCAAACACCCACTGGGAGGGAGGTGAGAATACACACAAACAAGAACTGCACTAGCTAGACTAATGGCTCTTCAATTCGACTAATGGGGGAAGCACCTAAAAATAGAGGCATGGCTAAAAGGACCTCATGCTAGAGTATAGATAGACAAGAGACAAACCTAAGCCAATTAGGAACTGAAACGACCTACACTAGACCTCCCTGTAACCTCCGAGACCAATTGTTGCTCACCCAGTGATGTGTCTCTAAATTCGAGGGTAAGACCTCAAAAAGAGAAAAAAAAAATATAAGATTACCAGTGAACAAGAGACCCAAAAACCATCCCAAACATAGAAAACAACCAGGGAAAAATTTATTGCATAGCCCACATAGGGATACTAACATCGACCATCTTACCATGAAAATTTCCCTCAATCCACTGACAGAAATGACGAACGAGGCATAGATAGAAGAAATTGAATAATTTTCTAACCTTTCATGGTGGAGGAAGTGACAGTGTCATTTTCTCCACAACTCCCAGACTACTTGAGGGCCAAAGGACTGAGAAATACTAACACTACTCAGACCAAAAATTACGAGCCTCCACACTATCAATGTAATATAAAACTCCATAACCCAGAATTTTGTCATTAACCAACTTACCTTACCAACACAAATTCTGAGAGAGGATGAATGAAAGCTCACACACCACACCGGTACCCTCACCTTACACCTTACAAAATCAAATGACTGACAATATGTCCTCCTTCCCATATGCCTTATGTAATCCTTCATTCCATACACATCGAACATGTCTCAAAACTCATCACCCCCACCAGGTAATCCTCCTCTTTAACCACTATCTAGTAGTATTCATCAAGTTGCGTGTTTCGAGAATTGAAAAGCCAATAATAGAGAAATTACTGACTTTGTTTATCACTCCCCCAGTTTGTTAGCTTTTTGGTTACATGATTCCCTATCTTCTCATGTGTTCTTCAACTACATACTCAAAGGAAGATAAACGAGAATCGATCCACTCACCAATAAGCTCCAACATCTAGTTGTTGATAACCTTGTGTGGAGGAGACCCATTAATAAGATTATGCAGTAATGAGATGACTATTTAAGAGTCTCCATAGGCCTGCAGATTAGCTAGGCCCATCTCAGCGACCACTTGGAGCCCTTTCTCTAGAGCTAGAAATTCAAGGACATTGTTTGTGGTACTACCACATGAAGCCCCAAATAGTTTCACCACCTTCCCCTTGTCATTCCATATCAAGCCCTCAAAATTGACCAAGCTAGGGTTCCCCTTGGAAGCTCAATCAAATTTTATCTTAAAGAAACTAGGCAGTGGCCAGATAAAAGTGTCAGTCGAGTTCCCCCTCATGGAGAGTGGGCAAGAAAACCTCGAGACAATTAAGTTTGGACCTAGATATAGTTCCTTAAGGATGGTGATCTCCCAACCCTGAGATTTCCAATCCTCCTTTGTCCAGCAATTAACTAAGATGGATTCTTTGATATTACACTTTGTCACTTACCAAACATAATCGGTCATGATGACCTCTGAGTGAAACATTGCTTAGTTCCTGGCTTTCCATAGGTTCCAAAGAATCAAACCCTCATAGAGACACCAATATCTATTTACTATGGGGTTCTTGAAGAGTTTCCAACACCATAATTCCAATGATTCTCTCAGACTATTCTCAAACCAATCAACGACCCCAAATAATGTTACAATTTGATTTTAAAGGTCTAGTGCCATAGAAAAAAAATTAAGAAGATGGTTTATTATTTCGTCCAAGCCAGGAGAAAGAGGATGTCGAGAAGGACAATAGAATTCTTTTTCTGAAGCTTATGCCAAGTGATATGTTTTCCATGAGCAATCAAATAGAGGCAAAAAGAGGCTTTTGGCAAGAGCCATGAGTACCAAATCCTTTTGCAAAGAGGATATACCACTAGGTTCACTGAGGTGGAGATAATGAAGTACAATTCCTTAAGAGAGAACATACCCCGAAGGAGATGACCCCATCTAATTTTATTAATATCTCCATTATTTAATATAGGGTACTGTTGTAGAATTAAGAAAAACCATCCTAAGCCAGAGGGGGATTGTCATCCAGTTGATGTGCTTGAAACTTCCATTATCTCCATTTTGGTGTAATGTTGTTATCCAGCTAGATTTCTTTAACTCTCACTACTCCTAAATGAAAGGTGAATATTTGAGTTTCCTTGAGGTATTCTTCTTGACTGAGCTTTGGGTGTTGCATCCAGGCCTCTCAATATTTTTCCTAATGGCCATTCCTAACTTCCTAGATGCCATGATCCTGAATTATGTGTCTATTCACTATTTCCATGTTCTAGATAGAAGAACCTCCCTGCAAGTGATGATGATAAGAAAATGGGTTAATAATTCCCAACAAGCTATATTTGTGTGATTGTTGATGACGCTGGACCCACCGACATGTCACGGGATATCCATGGTAAGAAGTCCCAACTAGACTTTAGAGCGTTTGGACTAGGAGTCCCAGCAATGGGTAGTATAATAATGCCTTGACCATGGTGGTGCATAGACATAAGTAAGATGACTTTCTCAGAAGAAAGTGTGTGACCTTGCGGTGACTCAACGAGATGAATGGGGGTTCTAACACATGGAGGAGAAAAGGAAGTGTGCCCCTTAGAAGCCTGTAATAGTATGCAGCCTGAAAGGAACACATGAGAATAATTACATCACGAGATGGAAGCGGAATAGTCTATAATCCAAGTTGACGGGTTAAACCAACAATACATCTCCAACAAGATTCATACAATCATATAAAATATAGTTCATACACAAATGTGTAAGTTAAATAACATACATTGGTTAGGCAACTAGAATAGTCCAACTACAATAACAACATATGCATGAAAACGTGTTGGCTTTGTTATGTTATATAAAGTGAAGGTTCCATCCATACATACAACATGATAGCTACTAGCCACAATAGTGGAACATTATAGTCAACACTTCCTGCTCCTCTAAAGAGATGTACTTGATTTTCACTATGGAGAAGCCAAGCCTCATCACAACACTCTCCAGGCCCTCTCTAAGAAAATCTTAGCCAAAATCTTCGCTCCCAAAAGCTTGTTCTATGAGTTACGAGGTTCTATATATAGAAAAGGGTCAGGTGACCCTTGACATTCCCCTTTGACTCTTTGACTAGCTTCATGTCTTTTCAACTTCATTACATATAACTCTTTTCATTGTATAATGACTATTTACATTCCAGTAATTACACTTCAAATTTCACTTGACATCACATTTACAATAATAATACATTTTCCACGTATACCAATGTGGGACAAAAATAGGATTGAGTCAGTGAGACAAAACAACACTAATAGTTGGACAGTTGTGGAAAGACCAAGTTGAAAACATCCTCCTAGTGATCTTTATTGACGAACTAATGCCAAGCTTGGTAGTGTACAATGGTGTCCGCATACTGTTTTTTGACATCTTTCTGGAAACAAACTCTTGCCTCCATCACTTCCAAGTATACTGATCTAGAACCTCTGTCCAACTCGTCCTATAACATGCACAACATAGTCCTGAGTGTGATCGAACTAATGACATACCTCTTCATTTTCTCTACGTTGATCTACAAGTCTACACTGGTGACCATGGGCATCATCTGCTCGAAGTACATGTCAATCTCCAGTCGGAATTTGTTCTTCTCTCTAGCCTTAGTGACTGTTCCAATGGATGGGATCCTATACATCCTCACCACGACATCCAAACTCCTAAACAACCATGCATCTGAAGCCTCAACACTGGTGGTGGGTGGTGAGAGTTCCTCATAGTTCTGGGTCAAACTATAGATGCACGCTTTGTCCAAATATTCTTGCGGCTTCATCACCTTATGCAAGTACAGTGGACATCCCTTGTACCCCATTATCCATGTCTATACATGATCAACAACAACATGTATGTCTATTAGTGTGCACACAATCTTGATGCAGCACTGCTGATAGTGATGTAGATGGAAAACTGCCTTGTGCATGGTGATGAACCTATCATATAGTCTTCGCATTACTGTCTCAAGAGCCGATACTTCACCGAGTATCAATTTATTCATTTCTTCCCTAGCGGATCCTATTGATTGTTCTTCCCTCTGCCTGGCCAGTTGCAAGTCCTTAGTCATGCGCTCATTTTCTGCTATCAAGAACTTCACACTTGAGCTTGTGCATTTGGCATGAGCCTTTGTACCATCAGCCAAGGCGTCTAGATTTCTTTGCACATCATGATCAATCACCCTTTATTCAAAGTGTGCAAGAGATGCATGATCATTCAGGGTGTGTGTTATGCATGCCTGTACAACCCTGTGTTGTGACTCATCAAAGGATATGTTGTACACATATGTTCTCGGATCATCCTCAAGTGGAACAGTCTCTCCTTATTCACTTGGTACTTTCTGTACTACTAAAGTTTGTGAATCATGTGGAGTGACCTTTGTTTCTTTTAGTATAAGGTCAGTGTCTTAATCTTGTTACGGTTGTACCATATTTGTGTCCATCTATTCCACCATTTGTTCATCTTATTGACCAAGTTCATGTTCTTGTGGCTACTCACCCTGTTATTGATTTGCTACTAGTGGATCTGATTCTTCAACCTGTATGCAGTTTTCTCTGTCTGGGTACCTTGCACATCCTCCTGTTCCTGCCACTTCCCTCTCTCTTCTATGTAGCTCCTGTTATTCTTTGAGCTTTTGCTCTTCCTCCTATAGCATTCTCTCTGCTTCTTCCAGTATCTTCTTCTCCCTCTTTCTCTGGGCTACTCTCCTTTTGCATTGTCGCCTCTTCATCTCTATCTCCAAAGCTACTTTCTCAACAAGTGGATCTTCCTTAAACTTGTAGCTTTGCTTTGTCTATGTGCTATTGGAAATAGTCCTCTTTACTTTGTATTGCATAAGTTTGCTGCCTACTATTGATGTTGTTGTTGTCCCTTGTGGTGTTGTTTCCTTGAACATTGCTTTCCACTCTACATCCATGCTGACCGGTTCATTGAGCCTAGAGGAGTTATAGAAATACCTCCAAGGATCTTACTCTGGCCAATTACATGCCTTGTGGATCCATGGATACTACACTCTCACACAGTGGTTCTTGCATAACAAATGCAAATCATAGGGATTGAAACTCCTAGTGCTAATCTAAACCTTCCTGAAGTCCCCGACCTCAAAATCAGTATCTTTAAAACACTAGATCTCGTACAATCTAATCTGCAAACGAAGATCAGGCCATGGTGCCTTCTTCCTCCTGTGCATTCGAGCTAATAACCCTGTCAGGATTTGGTATCCAACCTCTTCCATGACCAACTTTCTGATGGAAAACCTTGGAAACACATGTGAATGCTTCTCCATGCTGTACATCCAGATGAAGTTGCCATTAGGTAAGGCATACCAATATACAATGTTAAGAAATGTACTCAAATATCATCTTGTACATTGGGGCGGTGAAGTGGTCAGATAGTTGTAGAATGACTCCATGGAAGCTTCACTCAGAAAAAAAACTTGTAGTATATGTTCACAACATTCTCTGAAGTTGTCCATGCCCAGCCCATACCAAGAAATTGTTGGTGGGCACAGATTGCATCAAGAAGGTAGGTGGACATGAAGAATCATGTTTTCTCATCATTGGGTGGACTCCGGGCATTTGACACATCCACTATTAGTTTAACAGCCAACATGTTAGACCAGTTTAAAGGCCTTCCTTCACTTTCTAACTAACCGAATACAACCACCCTGTTATAGACATTTTTGGGCACTGCAACCCCAATCATAAATGTCCATAAACCAAGGGCTCTTAAGTCCCTAAAATTGTTGTTCCAACCCCTAAAAGAACAAGGTCAACTGATTACAGCATCTCCCAGAAGTTCTCCATGAAAAACTACTCAGAACTGGTCAAAACTGGACCATCTCACCTGGTCCATGGTCAAAGTGCACTGCATCCCACCTAAATGCACACGAGAGGTGTGATGCATACTAAAAAGCCCTTCTATGGGGTGTGATGGGCGAGAGTGGACAAATGGTAGGGTCAATTTGTGAGGTGGAGGATCATGGAATCTTCCAAAAACTTCTCCTGTGACACTTGCCTCTCTGCATTCGCCCAGGGATGAGTAAGAGATCATCAATCTCCAAGTGGAATCAAGAACTATCAGAGAGAGGACATTAATCAAATCTCAAAAGCTGACTCACCCCCCTTGCAAATATCTATATATGGATCCCTCATCCCAGAGATCTAGAGGCTGGAATTTTGTATCTTGTAAGGAAGTGTTGATGGTTTCTTGGTGTAACATCATAGTGTTGGGTGATATAAGCTTTTCATGAGGTGAAGAAGGGCTTTCTTGCTGAGAGGATGACGCTGGGTTAGAACAATTGGTTGTAATCCTCTTTGCTATTCTTGATTATTAATAAAGCTATTCGAGTTTTCCTCCACAGTCTTGTATGATTGATGATATATGCATTTTTGTGGTCAATATATATCTGGTCCTATATTGTTTATGATAGTAGATCTCTATTCTTGGATAGTGTTATGCTGCTTTGATTCTACAGGTGCTCTTTGAAGCTGGGTAAATGAGGAAGCAAGTGGCAAAGATCTATCAGAAGGGAGAGGAATCAAGTAAGGAACCAAGTGCAAGACAGAGGTTGGTCTCCTTCTTTCCCCTCTTATCTACTTCTCATAAAGGAAAATGAAAGTGGTTTTAGTTTGTTTGTTTCTAAGGTAGCTACCGGCCTTAGTGGGACTAGCAGCTCTGCATAGATACTAGATTTCCCGATAACAAAATGGAGACTCCACTGGGGAATGAATAGATTGTTTGTTTTTCTATATTTGTTTGCTTTATAAACTTAAAGACGGAGCCTGAAGACAAGCCAGCTAGCCCTGGAACTGCATTTGCTATGCAAGCGCAAAGTAGATCAATGCTACTTTAGTCTATCTCCGGGTTTTGTTTATGAACTGAACAATCGTTTTACAAGCTCTCTAATTGCCCTTGTGGTGGCTCTAGTAACCTCCTTAGATCTACCCCTGTGATTTATTTACTGATTATCATTTGCTCGGCCTAAATCCCTGAACTGAGCTGCAAACTGTGACCCGGAACCCAGTTGAAGTCTCGTCCCTGGACCATCGCACTGTCTCTTCTTTGGAATCTGGATGCATCGCACTTCTCGAGTGTAGTAGGTGCGCTGCATCTCACTTTCCCTGTGTTACAGGTGCGCTGATCAGACAAGACCTCTTCTGCTCTTAGATTTTGGTTTCTGTGTTCACTCTTTTCAGCTTTATTCAGGAGTTTTGCTGTCTGTAGTCAATATACCTTTGTTGGAAACCCCCTTCCTTGCCATTATTCCGCCTCCATTGTGCAAAGAACTGTAAATGTTTTTATGTATTGTGATCCATTTTCAATTCTCTTTTACAAAGAAGTAGCGTAATTGAACTGTCGTTTCTTGATTTGGAAGTGTCGCAAGTGTCGTTTTCAGTCATAGAAGAGAATCCGATTGTTCTTGATAGTCGATTACACTGTTACTCTTGTATTTGATTTGAATTAATAGTTTTTCAAGTGTCGAAAGAAAGTTTTCAATTCCAAATAGCAAAGTGTTGTCGTTGTCTTCAGTTTGTTTTGAAAAGAAACTTGTTAGTAACGTCGCTTTGAAAAATAATTCAGATTTGCGCTTAGCTTTCTTTCTATCATTCACACATTAAGAAGGCTGAAAACAAATACATGCATGTGCATTTGCATTTAGACTGTTTGTTGGTTTGATTTAGGACAGTGCATATAGTGTGTGCTCTCTACTCTATGTTGAAAGAATATCATCTCTCTTTCCTTAGTAGCTATGATTTTCATTGCAAAAAGAAGATTAAACGATTGTTTATCATCTTAGATTGCATTTTAGGAAATTGTATATCTACATCATGCAGTGAACCTGAAAGGAAAATTTCTTAAGCAAGATCAACAATAAAATAAATTTAATGAACCTAAAAATTCTTTGGAACCTAATGCACAACATTTATAAGTCTAGGCTAGAGACGTCTTCCGGCGTCGTAAAGCCTGGTAACTGTTGTTTTCATTGCTGGTTGGGTGATTCCTCCACTTTGAGACAATAAGTGCCAGTACGGACTTGTGCTCCCACGTACCATCGAGTATATGTTGGGAGACCACAATAGGCTTTATCCTTTATCCATAGGAAGCCGTGTCTGCTGCCCTATCGATCGCAATGCACTGAACACAACATTCGGGAAGATTGACTGCCGTACCGTAAAAAGTATTCTGCAGTTTTGCGATTGGTTTGATAATCCCTCTGTCTAGATTTCCAGAGTAGTATCTTTCGTTCCTTTTCAGACTACTTAAAGGAAAAGGTCCATCTGAGCACTTGTCACTTCAAGCTCATTACAAATTGAAGGCAACTAGAGTCATCTTTTTTTTTTCTTGACTCTTAAAATTTGAAAAAACAAGTTGTGTCAAAGCGTCTAAAATTCATTTAATTTGGAAACATATTTCCCCTTGATTTTTAGTTGGTCGAGTAATCCGTAATCGTGGAAGAAAGTCAATTAAAACCCCGTCGTTCATGGAGGCTTACGAGTCAACCGTCTTTGTCTCCAGAATCAAAATTGTTACAAACGAAGCGAACTCGTTTAACCGTTTCCAAATCCCCTGGTAAAGTTAGAACAAGTGTTCCGATACCATCAGAGACTCTGGTTACTCCAAATATTTCTGGTATCTCTGCCTTTACAGAAGAAGTTCCACAGCCACCAAAGGACAATAGAGCTAATCCTAGTGGGAAGGTAAACACTTGTATTATTGAACCAGCTCCATCTACAGCTGATTCGGAAGGTGTTATTCCCCAAACATCTATCGCTGCAGATTCTATGCCTTCTTCGGCACCAGAAATATTTTACGGACCTGACGGTCTACCTCTTCCACTTGGTCTGATTGCTATAGAAGAGATTGTGGAGGATCCTCCATCTAGTACTCCATCGCAATTTCGAGTCGGGATCACCCTATGTCCTTCTTCATCAGAAATTAGTCTACCATTACCGGAAGCTCCTTTAGAATCGCTAGGAAATATTTTGGATGGACTAGAAATGTCTGAAAAACCGTCGACATCTAGGACTATGTCATCCGACACAACAACGACAGAACTTCCTGCTGTCCTCCAACAATGTTCGCCGACATACCATCTGTCCCAACTAGCTCTTAATCGCTAGATGGGGCCGACTCAGGGGCTATTTTGACAATATGGTCCATTCGTGTTTGTTCATCCGGAGTAATATCCGGGAGCTCTTACGTTGAGTCTTAGCAAATTGACCCTTCACGGTGTCAATTTGGGCAGTTTGGTCCTCAAGGACAAAAAATTCCTTTGAGTACCAGATTACCGCCGTATGGGGGGAAATATACCCTTTCATTGTCTCCTCCGGGAGGACAACCATACGAGAGTTCACAACAAAATTCAGGTTATGTTGGAATTACATCTAGTGGTTGGGTGCCAATACTGCCTCAACAACCAAGAGTTGTATACTCGATGCAACAATGTTTACCTATGTCTAATATACCAACTACACCGGCTATTGTAACAGTGTCGTAGGTACAAGCGTTGCCTGTTGTATGCCAACCTCAAATATCTCAGGCTGTATTGCAACAGCCTCTTGTCCTTGCGACTCAACCACAATTGCCAACTAGTGGAATGACACAAGCCCAAACGGGTACAATTACCCCTCATCTTGGTCAAACAACCAGTATTGGACAACAGCACATGGCTTCACAATCATGGCTGGTACAATATCAACAACTGCAATTCCAACAGGTTTACCAAGGATCCGAGCAACAAATCTTTGCAAATAATGGGCAGCCGTATATTCAAAACGGTCAAAATCAACCATTCTACAATGGTTATGCCCATCAACCTTACCAAAGTTACCAGCATCAAATGCATTATGCTGGTATGCAAAGACCAACTGCTCAGGCAATTCCATCTTATCGTGGGTATGCTTTGCCAAACCTGAATCAACAGTTACCCTTCGTGGCAACTTTAGAGTTACCGAATCTAAATCCACTAACGAACGATCCAATTGCTTACGCCCCTTGGTGGCCAACGATTCTACATAAACTTCCGTCAGATATTCCTAAATTTAATGGAAATCTGGGTGAAGACCCGTCAAATCATGTGATGACCTTTCATCTATGATGTTTGTCAAACACCCTAAATGATGATTCAATTAGGCTTCGCCTTTTCAGAGAACGTTAATTGGTCCGGAAGCAAAATGGTATATCGAATTACCTAGAGCTTCGTTTGATAACTTCAGTACCCTAGCCACAACCTTTTTAACCCATTTTTAGCTACCCATAAGGTACGAAATGGGAACAGAACTCCTTACCAATTTCAAACAAATGACGGCCACTCACATATCCGATCATATTCATGAGTGGCAACGTCGTCGTAGAATGGTAAAAACGTATGTTCCTGATCAGCTTTTAGCTGAATGGTTTATTAAGTCATTATTACCTTCCATTACAGAAGATGTGGCAAAAGGAGGAGTCATCACCAAAGAGCAAGTTATTGCTCGTGCGCAATATTCAGACTTGATTTATACTCAGTCTGGCATGCTCTACGATAAAATCCCTGACGCTCCCAGACCAGAATTTTCCATTCCTCCTCCTCCTAAATCGAACAATGACTCTCATGCCGGTGATGGCGTGATTGGTACGACAGATTCAAAATCGACAAACGCTACATCTAAAAAGGCCCATAAGATTTCTAGTCAAAATGCAAAAGAGGAACTTCTCGCCTCGGAAGTAAATTGCATCTCAACCGATAAAGGCAAAGAAACCAAGCAACCAGGAGTCAAGAAGAAAAACAAAGGGAAGAAGAAGAAATAGGAGGAATCATCACCTAAAAAATCTTCTTCAAACCCTTCTGGAGATAAGAAACCAAATCGTGCATGTCTTATATGTGATGAGGATCATTGGACAAGAGAATGTCCATATAAAGCTGAGCTTAGAAAATTCTTCAGGAATTCAAAAACCTCGGCGGTATTAACTGATCCGTCTCCAAATCTAGGAACAAATCTGGTTGCTAGTGATAATGCTTCCCCATCCCAAGTGCTGATTTTGTCAGTTTTTAAATAGGAAAATGATGCTTTGATAACGACAAGGAATAAAGATTATGGGAATCCACAGCTGTCGAAAAACAAGGATAAAGATCAACCTAGTAGTTCGACAACAACTTCGACAGAAGTTGCGCCACCCATCACTCCATAGCTGACAATAAAACCACCAAAGGGAGTAGTACACAAGTCGACATTTAATCCGCGTGCCAAAGTAGCACAACATTAAAATATAGTGGAAGATCTGGCCCAATCGCCATCCGCTATGTCAACACTTGAGGTACTGTAAAATTTCCCCTCCCAAAAGCAGGCTTTATTATCAGAAATAAGTGGGATAGACCCAAAGGATTCTAATCTTGTGTCCTTTAATCACAAAGGATATGATCCTCAGTTACCAGCTCAACTAGCTTTCCTCATTCAAGTGAAAGCCCAAAACAAAACTGTTCATCGAACAATTATTGATGACGGGGCATCTACATGTATTATGTTGATGAGTTGCTGGAAAACTTTAGGATCTCCCACCTTGTCGCGATCTTCAACAACATTAAAGGCATTTGATGGATGAACATATACCCCATATGGGATTTTAAGTAACTTGCAAGTTGAACTGGGGGGGAAAACAATAGAAATATATGTGGAAGTAATCGACGGAAACGTCGATTACAACATTCTACTGGGAAGGCCCTGGATATATGCTATGGCTACGGTTGTGTCGACCTACTTTAGGAAGATTGAATTTCCTTTTCAAGGAGGAATTACAATCGTCGACCAACAAACATTTCTCCCCAATAGTTCCCAAGTTACGGGAAGCATTCCGATGATCCATGGAATCCCCCATTCGCTTCAAAATATCGGAGTAGGCCTACTAAAAGACCCTATATTAATGGGGACTTTTGCCCTCCCACCTCCAATCAATCTGGCGGAAGTGGCGACGTACGAACCTGCAATATGATATCTTCTATTTAAAAGATCTCAGAAAATGATATTAACATGGATCATCTGCAGGTATTGCCCCCAATCCCAATAGATATATTGTATCAATCAATGTTTTTGGCATGGGAGGCAAACCTGAAGAAACGCTCATCAAGCGTTTTGATAGATAGGTCTAAGGAATATGGCACCCCTTCAAATCCTTGGCCGCAAGTGCATTACACCGATGAAGGAATTGTTCGGTCAATGATAACTGATGGGGTGCCATGGGAAGACTACCACCATCATTCCCATCCTCTGGATTGTCAAGAAGATACTCCTGATGACCTTCCTCATCCATCAGTTTTTGATTTCCTATCAAATACTGTAAACACGGTGGATTCCGAGCGAAACTTGTCCAATAGCGAAGAGACTATCGCCATAAATATCTTGACCAAAACAGATGTTGTAGAGAATATTTATGTTGGCAAATGTTGTTCTCTTCCAGGCATTGACTCGAGTATAGTTGAACATGAAATAAAGATGTATCCAGATGTCAAACCAGTACGACAACGGCTACGGTAGGTGCACCCCAAAAAAGCCGCTGCCATCAAGGCAGAAGTTGAAAAACTTCTCCATGCTGGTTTCATTTACCCAGTTCCTCTAATCGATTGGGTATCGAACATTGTTCCTGTAATGAAAAAACAAGGGACGATTAGAGTGTGCATCGATTATAGGGATGTAAATCAAGCTTGTCCAAAAGACAACTATCCTACACCCTTTATCGACCAGATAATTGATGAATGCGCCGGATGTGAAAACTTTTCATTTATGGATGGATTCTCCGGGTATAATCAAATAAATATCCGCCCACAGGACCAGTCAAAGACTGCATTTATTTGTCCGTGGGGCACATTTGCATATCGCAAGCTACCCTTTGGTTTAAAGAATGCGGGGGCAACATTTCAGAGGGCAATGAATTATGCCTTCCATGACATCAAAAGCATCGTTCAACCATATCTCGACGATCTTCTGACTCATTCGCGAAAGCGAACCGATCATCCACAGCATTTAAGAGCGATATTTCTACGTTGCCGACACTACAAGATACGACTCAATCCACACAAATGTGTGTTCTATGTCAGTTCTGGTCATTTACTTGGCTTTGTAGTCTCAAAGGATGGGAATCGTCTCGACCCATGTAAGGTTCAGGCAATCATAAATTTGCCTCCACCTTCAAATTTGCTTCAGATTCAGAAACTCCAAGCGAAAGCAAACTTTCTTAGGAGGTTCATGCCAAATTATGCCAAACTTGCTAAAGGTTATACACGTCTATTGAAAAAAGAAGTACCCCTCATCTGGGATTAGGTCACGCAAGCTTCCTTTGATGCTTTAAAGGAATCCCTAATGAAAGCATCATTAATGTGTGCTCCTGATTATCAAAAAGACTTTAACCTGTATCTCGCTGCAGCAAATACAACCATCGCAATGGTTTTAGTACAAGAAGACAATGGAATTGAACATCCTATATATTATTTGAGTAGAAACTTAAATGATACAGAAAGTAAGTATTCCTACATTGAAAACTGGCTTTCGCAGCTGTTCAAGCGATACCGAGATTTCGACATTACATTCTCTTTCGAAAAACAACCATTTTGTCAGAATGCAACCCCATGACTTATATATTGTCGCGACAGTTGCTGGGGGGCAAATATTCAAAATGGATAGAAATTTTTCAATAGTTTGATCTAGAATTTGTAAAATCCAAATCAAAGAAATCCCTGGTTTTCGCGGAATTACTATGTGATCTCCCATCATCGTCCAACGATGAAACATCCGAAGAAACCATCGTGGATGAATCTTTGTTTCTGATATCTTCAAGCAACCTATGTATGAAGATATAATCATCTTTCTCCAAACCCAAAAATATAGGTCTAATACCTCTCGCTCAGAACAAAAACATATTCGATACCAATCAAAAGACTACATGATCATCGGTGATATGCTTTACCGTCGTGGTGTCGATATAGTTCTGAGGAGGTGCCTCACCCATGAGGAGGCCGAAAAAGTCCTGAATGATTGCCATTCAGGCGCATGTGTAGGGCATCAATCTGGTTATGCTACGGCGCAAAAAAATCTATGAGCAGGATATTTCTGGCCAACAATGTTCAAATATTGCATAACCACAGTTAGAAGTTGCCAGTCAAAAGACCACCCGCACCCCTACAACCAATAGTTGTGGTTGGGCCATTTGCCAAATGGGGCATAGTTTTCATGACATGTAACCTCACCTCGACCGGGGGGCATGGGTATATCATAGTCTCAGTAGACTATTTTATCAAATGGGCCGAGGCGATGCCTACATTAAACAATACCGACGAAACAACTGCCCTTTTCTTTTTCAATCATGTAGTCACCAGATTCGGCATTCCACAGGCCATAGTCATAGATCATGGATCGCATTTTCACAATCACATGATGGTTGAATTAGCTGCCAAATTGGGGTTGTCCCACGACAGCTCTACTCCATATTACTCGCAGGCCAACAGACAAGTTGAAGCAATCAACAAGGTCCTGAAGCGGATGCTGCAAAGGATGATTGGAGCCCACAAAAGGAGTTGGCACCTGATCCTGTACTCAGTCTTGTGGGCATACTGAACATTGGTAAGGAATGCAACCAGGTTTACACCCTTTCAACTAGTGTATGGCCTGGAAGCAATCTTACCAGTTCAGTGTGAAATCTCGTCCCTCAAACTTGCAGTCGACCTTCTCCCCGAAACTTCAGAAGAGGAGGCTCGTTTCTTGGAACTAATCCAATTGGATGAAACCCATCGTGATGCCACTTTGGCTAACGAAGCCCATAAGAAATGAGTCAAGGAGTAGTTTGACAAGAATGTTAAACCCTGTGTCTTCTCAGAAGGTGACTTGGTCTTGCTTTACGACCAAGAAACCGATAAATTGGGAGCAGGTAAATTCAAGTCTTTGTGGATGGGCCCTTATATTGTTAAACGTGTATTAGCAAAAGGAGCCTACAAGTTAGTGGATTATGATGGGATTCCACTGGCGCAACCCCGTAATGGGTTGTAACTTAAGCGTTACTACGCATGATTCAGTGTAGTGACCCATATGCTTTTGTTACAATTTTGTTTTCGCTAAGGGTAATTGTTTTGGTCAAGTAATCCCTTTTTTTACATTTGTCACAGATGTCGAACCTATTGGAATATTTTGTTGGATATGCCGATGGAGCGAGTCGTAGTTCGCGGAACCTATCTTCTGCGGCCTGGGCCATTTTTGATCCAAGCGGCAAGTTAGTAAGTTTCAGAGGGGTATGTATTGGTCGGTCAACAAACAACATCGTTGAATATAGCACGTTGATAGAACTTCTCTCTGATGCCATCGCACATGGCATATGTCGACTTGTCGTCAGGCTAGACTCACAACTCGTCATACTACAGCTCACTGGTATCTACTCCGTCCAATATCTAGCTATCTATCGCATGTTCCTAAGGGTCAAGATTTTGGAAAGGCAATTTGATTTTATTCAATATCAGCATATTTCCAGAAACTTAAACACATTAATAGACTCATTGGCAAATTATGTGTTAGATAGACATTTGCAACATTTATAAAAAGAAGCATTTCATCAATATTTGCATCAGGATCATGTAACTTAACCAAAATAAAACTCCGAAAATCAAAAATATATATAACTATTTATGGTTTACATATAATTCTCTGTAACCAAGACAAAATTGGTCAGATGACCCAAAACTCAAAACACTAGGGGGCACCCTAGTCTAATGATGCTGGTGATAACAAGTCACTACCTGTGCAATCATGCGTAAAAGACTAGTCCATGGACTCGGCACGCTGGTAGTATGTCGGTGCAGTCTCAGAGGCAGATCGTCAGTCCTCATGTCCGGAATACCAAGAGTGAGGCCTTCAACCTGATCCTGCAATGCTAAAAGAGTCTCGACCACATCAAGGTCATGAAGGATAGCCCTTCCCACAGCCTCTCCTACTAGAGCAGCAGTGGGCACTCTCAGGCGTACTACTAGCCGAACTGGTCCAACATCTGCATGAGCACATGAGTTTTGATTAGTCCTAATAGAAGAAAGAACAAGAACATTATAAAGAGAAACGATAAACAAAGATATGGTCAAAGAACTTATTGATGACACCCCACTGCTCTCCAGCCGGCAGTACAAAATCCGGGTCACCCCAAAAATCCATACCAACATATGGATACTCGGAAAAAACCATCTCCTGATTGTTGAACCACTCGACGAAAGTATCAGAAAAGGAAACCTGAGACTGACCAGCATGTCTCACCATAAGGTCGACCCATCTCTGCATTCGTGGCTCAGTCGGTGGAGGTAAACCAAGTGAAACATACTACGGCTGCATCAGCGGGATCTTTTCCAAGGCAAAAACGGTCAAAATGGAACCATATCCAAAGTTATTCAATCTTCCGTTTTTCACCTTAGTCAGTTGTTCTTTCATCACACAGAGTACTGCATCACACCAGTTGAACACCTTTGGTTCAAGGCATTCCAAGGTGTACTGCATATAAGACCTGTTGGCCACATGAAGAGCCGCACTACCAGCTAGTCTAGCAAAAGTGAACAGAATGGTCCTCAAGGACCTATCAGCGACATCTCGGATAGTGATCTTTCCGTCCTTACTCGGCTGAGATCCCTCTCTGCAATACCTGTGAATGTAATCTCTCACGGATTCGCCCCCACGGGCCGAACCTGATAATGAGATAGGGGCACCTCGCCTCGATAAGCCGGTCAAAAAATAGATGTCCACGACAGTCAAGGGGATGGACTTGCCCCTAATCTGGAACACCTGGGTGGTAGGATCCCATGCATCGAGAAAATATTGCAACAAGTTGATTTGTTGCCTCATGCTAGAGATGCAGAAAAACTTGAACAGGCCACAGTTCCGCAGTGCATTTACTGTAACCGGATCATGTAAAGCAAGCATGTCCTCTTCTTCATGCTCACGTTCTCACCATGTAACAGGCATTTTGCTCCAATGAATCTCTAAAACAAACAAGAGAAGAGTCAAGATCCTGATTTGGTGAAAAACAGGCAAAAATTTCCATGAAAAATTGTCCTTCAATTTCCCTCTTTGCGCTCATCGCACCCCCAGCAATGTTCTAGGTGGGATGCATGCTGACTGGCCAATGGCCAAGCCAGCATGCATCACACCTTTCAATATAGAAGAGGCGTGATGGAGCCAAGGCAAGTTTTTCAAACCCCAGAGGCTCAGAAAAACCACAAAACATGCTCAAAATTCAAAAAGGAAAGGATGAAATTGAAGAGCTCAAGTTTAGCTCCCACCTGGTCCAGACAGCACCAAGAATCATCCACAAAATCTCCCGGAATCAGCTAGTGAAAATCAAGGGGGAAAGCACCTCCAAAGCTCCAACAAACCAAAGTTCAAATGAACTGGTAAAATGAGAGGTAAAAAACCACTTTTAAATTACTTTTCATGCAATTCAAGAAGAATATTAGTGTTTTGACTCATTTTTGAAGCATATATTATTGGTTTCTAACTAGTTTGATGAAGCAATTGAAGAGGCAGTACAACCTTTGAAGGAACAAAGTTGTCAATGGTAAAATCAAAGTAATCAATGACCATTATATCGAGCAGTTTTAAAGTGGAATTCAAGCTCGTTAAAAAATAAACATAAGCAATGAGCAAACATTCCCCCAGAGTTTAAGCTCATTAAAAAATGAACCAATTTCTGGTAAATAACCATCATGGATGCATTATCATCAGCCTTTCAAGCCTTGGTCGTGTTCTCATCATCACCTCCACTCTATATTGGCCGATCATTCACCTCCATTTGATTGTTTACCCTTTTTGAGGAACAGCTGCGAAGAGTGATCCTCTTAGCCATCCTTGTGACACTGCCATGATTGGAAAATTCCAAACCTTACCTGGAATTAGCTGCTACCCGAATTTATCACTCGTTCCTCAAAAAACGAGTCTCCTTTAAGCTCTTTTCAACTGACTCGTAAAATATGAAAAGATTTCCAAGCAATTGGCCTCTCCATCTCGTTAAAGTGACCGGAAGTGCTATCCCTCCTTTAGATTTTAATCTTTTTGGACTTGAGGGATTATTACACAAAAAGATTGAGCGCTTCTTTAGTTTGGCTCGTTAAAAATACCGAAAATTCATCCCTTTTGTATTATTTTATACTTTTTCGGACTCAAGGGATTATATGACGAAAAGGGATTATTGGACTTTTCTTTACGTCCCTTTTCAGACTCTCTAAAATTGAAAAGGACCGAGTTATCTTTGGCGTTAAACTCGTTAAAACCGAATAGTGACAAACTTGTCCATACAGACAAGAACGAGTTTTACTATAGCTAGGCTCGTTAAAACATAGCGATGGGTTTACCCGTAGGGAAAATTATAGAATAAGCATATGTTGTCCTCCTCAAGCTTGACAAAAATAAAGAGGTACTGGTCAGCAATGACTGGGGAAAAATTGGGAAGAAAACTTGAAGAAACTTTATTGGTAGCAAGTCGCTCTTGAACATGACACTTTCACTCTGCATTCAAGTCAGGTTAGGTTGTTCCATTCACTGGTCATATCACCATTGGTCCTTCACACCATCCATATTTGGGGTTAACACTACCAATCCATCATGTCAGTGTCACAAATATGTTCAAGAGAAGTCGCTTAGAGAATTCACCTGTGTCTCATCCACTGCAATACATTTACGATCCATTCTTTCATGACTGCCACCCTGAACCTTATATCATCAGATCGTTTTCACCTCCATTAAAATCATTTGCTCCATTCCGTGTCGTAGATGAGGGATTCATTAAGGCCCTCCTATGACGGATCGCTTCTTGTCGACATCAGATCATTATCCAGGAAGTCGATCTAGGAACAACCCTTTCAGTACTTTGAAGGTTGCATGCCTCAATGGCAAGTTTCTCACTTCCGGCGACAGGTTTACATCAATGGCCTTCAACCGAAAGATTTTGCATGGTGTTCGATGCCAAGTCCCTTATTCACACCATGTGAATTGTACTATAGTACCTTGAGGGTCATCATCATTATCGGTGATTCCTCTCGTGCCTGTTAATAGCTTACATCACTGGCTGGTAATCAGGCGATGTCTTTCCATGTTCGACTCCAGAAAATATCTCACATGGATCGACTTGTACTTTAAGTGAAGATTGAACGAGATTGAAGACCCCGGATCTAGTTTCATCCATCCAGGCTGCGATATATATTCAGGAAAATAAAGACATCAATTGTACATCATTACTGCACAAATAATCATCCAATCCAAGGGATGATGGCTCTACCAGAATCATCAGTCTACACTCAGACAATTGTCTGTCTTTTGTACATGAAAATGAATTTATAAAGCTGAGCATGGGAATGCCCATCTCAACTAGAACATGAAAACATTATGAAGATAATCTATTGTATTGTATCTTATTACAGGTTGCCTTCTAGCTTGAGAAAACTTTAGATCCTCATGATAAAGCATTTCACCCGACATCAAAAGATTAACGACCTCATGCTTTAGGGGGCACCTGTTATAGAAAATTTTGGGCACTGCAACCCCAATCATAAATGTCCATAAACCAAGGGCTCTTAAGTCCCTAAAAGTGTTGTTCCAGCCCCTAAAAGAACAAGGTGAACTGATTACAGCATCTCCCAGAAGTTCTCCATGAAAAACTACTCAGAACTGGTCAAAACTAGACCATCTCACTTGCTCCATGGTCAAAGTGCGCTGCATCCCAACTAAATGCACACGAGAGGTGCGATGCATACTGAAAATCCCTTCTATGGGGTGCGATGGGCGAGAGTGGACAAATGGCAGGGTCAATCTGTGAGGTGGAGGATCATCGAATCTTCCAGAAACTTCTCCTGTGACACTTGCCTCTCTGCATTCGCCCAGGGATGAGTAAGAGATCATCAATCTCCAAGTGGAATCAAGAACTATCAGAGAGAGGACACTAATAAAATCTCAAAAGCTGACTCACCCCCCTTGCAAATCTCTATATATGGATCCTTCATCCCAGAGATCCAGAGGCTAGAATTTTGTATCTTGTAAGGAAGTGTTGCTGGTTTCTTGGTGTAACATCACAGTGTTGGGTGATCTAATCTTTTCATGAGGTGAAGAAGGGCTTTCTTGCTGAGAGGATGACGTTGGGTTAGAACAATTGGTTGTAATCCTCTTTGCTATTCTTGATTATTAATAAAGCTATTCGAGTTTTCCTCCACATTCTTGTATGATTGATGATATATGCATTTGTGTGGTAAATATATTTCTAGTCCTATATTGTTTATGATAGTAGATCTCTCTTCTTGGATAGTATTATGCTGCTTTGATTCTACAGGTGCTCTTTGAAGCTGGGTAAACGAGGAAGCGAGTGGCAAAGATCTATCAGAAGGGAGAGGAATCATGTAAGGAACCAAGTGCAAGACAGAGGTTGGTCTCCTTCTTTCCCCTCATATGTACTTCTCATAAAGGAAAACAAAAGTGGTTTTAGTTTGTTTGTTTCTAAGGTAGCTACCAGCCTTAGTGGGACTAGCAGCTCTGCATAGACACTAGATTTCCCGATAACACACCCAACTCTGCGGGAAGGTATCCATGCTCTCTTGGCCATAAAAGTGAGATGAAAAGACGAACAAGAGTTGGAAAGCCCTCCTAAGTGTCTTCGTCTTGTATATATAATTCGGTATCATATTGAACTTTGATGGATTTCTTAACCAACACTTCAAGATGCCTCTTGTTTTCAGATTGTTGTTGGGAGTATAAAAGAGTGCATCCATTATTTCACCAACTACAGAAAATGATACATATATTGGTAATATTCCTCCTTGAATGTAGCAAGCTCTACTCCACTAACACTGCTCAGTATCATCGTCTTAGGATCAGTATGTGAGACAATCTAGTCGATCATGTCCGTGCATGGGAAGGTGAGTTACCTACATGCAACCTTGTACATGCCTGACTTATGAATGTTGACATAGACTTGATGACTTCTAGATCTTCCTCAAAGACTCCCATAAGTATAGCATTGATATATTACCACGTGATATTGGTGTCTTTCTCTATGAGCAGATGTGTGTCTGTGTACATGGGAAAGCTCATAGACACCTCTTCAACCACATCTCCAGTACTGCTTCAATTGTATCCTCTGATCCAGCTCTATTTGAGGGCATGTTACCTGTATTGTTGAGAATTTGTTCAACAACTATTGTACCTGAAGATAGAGAAGACACTCATGGCAAGAAAATGTGAGCTTAAAACATAAAGCAACTCAAGGAACGATCATGAAACAAACTTGGTGATTTCTCACTCTGAGCGCTAGAGAGACTGTCAGATGGAACTGCACATTTCATAGTCCCGACTTTGAGTCAGTGGGATGCTAGCTGAAACTGCAAAAAGCATAGTCCAACTAGGCTTGCTAAGGACTAAAACCGCATAATGCATAGTTTAGTCCGGCTTGATTACTGGCTGAGATCGCACATTGTGCAATCTGAGAGGAAAGACATGGCATCGTCTCCCAGAATGGCGTAGAGCATAGCCAGAGGCTAGTGATAGGCAACCTTTACACAATACCTAGAGCCAAGGTAGAGCCTTGAGTCCTAGGAATGCATAGTGCATGTCAGGAAAAGAAATATCTGAGCCAAGGTAGCCCAGATCTTCCCAAGGGTGACTTGGAAACAAGTAGATCTTAAAGCATGGGAAAATAGGGTGCATACATGGGTGAATGGACATGCATGCAATCTAAGCAAGTGTAGGAATCAGTAAAATAGAAGAATAACAAAGCTCATGAAGAGATTCGTCACAACAGCAACCTTGATTGCAGAAACAAGGTCATGCATGTGACACTAAGGAAAAGCAATGGAAAACTTGAAACAATACTTCTACTAGTTAAAATAAACTAAAAATCCAAAGTTCATTCAATAAAACAAGGGAAAAAACACACACATGAGCCAAGGAAAGAAAAGTGACATAAAAAGTAGCAAAAGACTTAAAAATAAAAACTTACCCGGAAAAGTTGTGAAGACTGCGTAGAAGATTCTTAGATGCCTTGGCAATTCCAGAGCTCCAAGATCGAATGTGTAGAATGAGCTCTAGGGCATCCATTAAATAGATTTGGTAGATTCAATGTTTATGGTGTGCATGCCATAAATCTAGGAAAAAGTGAGACTTGGTAGGAAGTTTCTAAAATCAACTCAAGTGTAACTCTTTCTTTCTAAAAATAGATCCCTATTTTCTAGGGATGTTTTTTCTATTTTTTTTTTTTTGGAAAGGCTTCCATGAATGCAAGGAAGAATTACACAGTTATCGAGGGAACCGAGAAACCTACCAGCGTAGTCAGTGAATAAGAGTTGAAGGAATTCTTCTGTGCAATTCCTAGGCTTAGTGGCTCTGGTTGCCTCTCATGCTCTGTGCAATTTCCCAGCCGAAGAAAACATGCCAGCTGGGTCTATGCAATTCCTAAGACAAAGGCTATTGTTGGTATGTTCTATGCAATTTCTCTAAGCAATCTTGCCTGTCGAGCTGGTCTGTGCAATTTTGGAGAGTAGGGCTACTGTACACAATTCCTGAGAGCAAGACTAGTTTCCCTCTAGGACTACACATTTTTGCAAGACACTACAAGAACATGGTTCAAACTGTTGATCTAAATATGATCTATGGTTGTCGTTGATGTCAACCCAAGCAGCACTAGAGGATACCCTGATCTTGCAAGGGAATTTTAACTCAACAACTTACTCTATTTTGAGTGAAGGATCTCCTAAATAGATTCTACTCGTCGAGATGTTTCCATTGATATATGGCACGCCAAGTAATTCTTCACGGTTTGAGAGATATTCATATTTGAAGTTAGTAACCATAGTTAGTGGGCTAAAACCCTATGGGGTTGTGCCATGGCGCTCATAATTGGTTTTTGGGTTTGAATAGTCATTAATCAATAATTTTTTAAGATCTGCAAATCCCTCCAACATTTTCTATAGAAGCCCCTCTCAACTCTATAAAAAGAAATCTCATATATCCTCCAAATGAAGTGATTGTGGCATTTTCGCTATAACTTTATTTTTGTGAAGTATTAGATTCTAAAATGAAAACTCATTTGATTCTCAATCCTGATGAACATCGTGACCGAATTTTAGATCTTGTTTTGGTATATTTTCGGATATATGATCTGTGGAAGTTAGGATTTTTGCAGACTCCCAAATTTCATCTCAAAGAAGTGACCTTGGCAAAATCGTCATACCTCACTCTCTGAAAAGAGGATTGGAATTCTGTAAAAAGTGGCGGATAGTGCATGCACTATAGGCTTCTTTGTATCAATTTCAGAGCTGAAGGAGGAAACAATGACACGTGGCACGCCATACAAGTTCGCTCTAATGAACTAGTCCATAATTAGGTCATTGTGAGAGATTGGGCATAACTTTGTCTTGAAGAGGCCAAATCGGGTCAGACCCGTGGCATTGGAAAGAAGACTCAGAGGGATACTACAAGACCAAATATCACATATTGGGGATCTAAAATCACAGAGATACATCAAATTAAATATCGTGATCCTAGAAGTCGAGATAAACTAGATCAAGTTTTGTCAAGGGGTGCAAAGAGCAAGGTGCAGCAAAATGAGGCAGCAGAGGTAAGCTACAGGTAAGTATATTCTACATATGCATGTTCATTTTCTAATTGCATTAGGTTCCTTGTATTCTAATTTGTTCTTGTTGTTTAGTACTGACATATGTTCTGTAGGATGATGTAAGTTTTGCTATTATCATGTCATGGATATTTCCTTGAAGACTTTTGCAGGTATTATATATTCATCAAGAGAAGACTCAATGCATAATCTAATGTTCTGAGGAGTGAGAAAGGGTAGCATGACAAGAGTAGCAATCAAGGTGCAGGACAGCAACAAGAAGTTCACAATATGAAGTCTTCAAGTGGGAAGCACTGCATACAATCATTGTAAAAGTATCATTGTACAAAGTCACTATAAAAGCATCATTGTAAAAGTTGTACAAGTGTTTATCTGCCAAGCGTTGAAGAGGCAGTGTTGGGAGGTCTAGGATCATCATTAGGTGGTTGTGTCATAGTTGGGGTTATGGTCTAGTGTGTCTTCTTCTTCTACATCATTCTATATCATTGTAAAGTGGACCATTTTCCCTGGTACAGGAGTCCATTCTAGTTTTATTCTTCTATAGGGTGGTAGGGTGGTGCTAGGGTAGTGCATGAAGTCACCAACAGGTTCAAGCATGTGAAAACTTCAGGGTGGAAGGGTGGTGCTAGGGTGAGTTGTAGCTCATTGGGTGTTGGAGCATCCGTTCAGTTGGCTACTGAAGAATCTCGGCCGTTGGAGCGTCCATACAGTGGGAGCTGGAGAAGAATGCTTTTCTAGAATTCTGGGAAGTTGTTGCTTTATTTCAGTTGGGGCTAAAGATTAAAGAATTTATTAGAAAAGCGTTCGATGGTTTTTAACCCTGAGGGGGTTTTCCACCTAAAATCTTTGTGCTTCCTGGGTTCTTATATTTACTATTATTACTCCATAAATGTTAATAATAATTGAAGATTAACTAATGCCCTGAAAATATTTTAAAGATCTAATTGCTAATGAATACTAATTCACCCCCCGTCTCAGTATTTTTCAACAATTGGTATCAAATCTTGGTTCCTTCAGTAACAGCTTAATTGCTGGAAGTCAGTTTTCCGAGCATAGAGATGGGAAAGTCAAAGAAGAAGGTTACAAGGATCTGAAAGGAAGGTATAGGTACAAAAAAATCTCAAGAAAGTGAGTATTGTGTACCAGCCCCTCATTTTGATGCAGATAATTACTGGATATGGGAATCCAGGATGGAAGTATCTTTGCAGGCAGATGGAGTATGGGAATCAATTATTTCTCGAGACACATCTACCGATGAAGCTAAAAGGTACAATTCAAAGGCCATGAATGTAATTTTGAATGTTTTGCCAAATTCTGTGAAAAAATAAAGTTGGTCAATGTTCAACAGCTAAAGCTCTTTGGGAAAATCTTCATAATCTCTATTCAATAAAGAATTCAAGTCAAGATGATATTGAAAACTCAGATCCTTCTTTGTATGATAAAGAAGGGTTGACCATAGAATAATTTTCTGAGGAAATCAAGATTATAAAAGAGCTGAAAGCTAAGAAGATCCATTCCAATACTCTTGAAGAACAAGTTCAAGGTCTCAAAATTGAAGTTGAAGAACACAAATGTATTGAAGATTCACTTCAAAAGAAGTTGGAAGAAAACACTAATACAATGACACGAAACCTGAAGAGAGAAGTCCAACAGAAGAAACAAGAACTCAACACAGAATTTATAGAGATTAGTAGGATCACACAACAAATGAAGCAAGCAGAAATTGAAAGGAAGGAATATGATCAAAGATACATGCCCACCATTGACCAAAAGCAAAAGGAATTAGAAACATATTCAATAGAAATAAGTAGGCTTAGGATCAAAAATGAGAAGTAGAAGGAATAGATATAGGTTCTCAATACAGAAGTAGAGAAGACCACTCTTCTCAAGCTACAGGTTGAGGAGGCAAAAAAAAGAAGGAAGATCTTGAAAATATGGTTTCAAGAAGATCTTGCTCAAAAGAAATAATAACTTGATGCAACTTGTGATGAGATCAACAAACTCAAGGGATCGCAAAAAGAATACTTACAAGATAAGATAGATGAAGAAGTGAAAATGAAGGCAATTAAAGATGGTAAAGCTCCAGTTGATGAAGGTACAAGCTCCATAGCTTCACAGGATGATTCTAAGAATGAAGTTGATCAATGTGAAAAGCCAAAGAAGAATGTTGCAACTCCAAAGAACAAAACCAAAGCAATCAAGAACAAAGGACTACAAGAAACTACAACACTGCCTCTAAAGAAGAATGAAAAATCTTCCAGGTATGTTCACTTATTTAATGGTTATTTCTTTTTATGTGCTAACTATGGACATATGGCTACGGATTGTGAATTTTTTGACAGGTACAATCATTATCTACAAAACCCTAGAAGCAAGTTTGCAGGATCACGAGACAGGTTCCACGATGATTTTGTCAGAAGAGAATACATGCTAGATGGACCAAATAATGAATTTTTCAAATGCCATAACTATGGCCATAGTGCTCATGGTTGCAGATATCAGATGGGATCACCTATGGACAACATTGAATGCTTCAAGTGTCATAACTATGGGCACATGGCTCGAGATTCGAGGAATTAGAAGGTCTGGAAAAGAAAACAGGTACATGAAGCCAAAGCAAATAACAAGGTTTCAACAGTTATGCTTTCAAGATTTTTAAAAGAAAAAGGTCATGAGGAATTAGTAGTTGCTTCAGATAATGACTCAAGTTAAGATGGCCCGTTAGGTGACTCACTATTTTGAACAATCTTGCTTGTTGACTCCTTAACGTTTGTACAAGAGGAGTCTATGTAGCAGTATATGGCACAAGTCTATGATTGACAGGAAGGTAGTTTGAACAAGATGGTAGTTGCATTAAAGGTTCAGCGGGAGCAAAACAGTTGAAGGATTATAGGTTACCAGGAATAAGAGAAGATTAGTCTACAAAGGATATGCACAAGTGGAAGGAATTAATTTCGACGAAACATTTGCACTAGTTTCCAAAATGGAAGCCATCCGGATGTTTCTTGCGTATGCATGTTCAAGAAAAATATAATTATACCAAATGGCTTTTAAGTCAGCATTTCTAAATGGATAATTAGAAGAAGAAGTTTACATCGAACAACCTAAAGGTTTTCTACTATCAGAAAAAGAAGACTATGTTTACAGGTTAAGGAAGGCTTTGTATGGTCTCAAGCAGGCTCCCAGAGCATGGTATTCTCGTTTTGATGGATAGCTACGTCAATAAGGGTTCAAGAAAGGTACTTCTGATAGCAACCTTTATGTACAAATAGATAAAGATAATTTAACAATGATTGAGGTATATGTGGATGATATAATCTTTGGTAGCAATGATGATCAACTAAGTAAGAACTTTGCTACACATATGCAAAGTGAGTTTGAGATGTATTTACTTGGTGAGATGACATACTTCTTAGGGATTCAAATATCTCAGCAAGAGAAAGGAATTTTATATGTCAAGCCAGCGACATCAAGGAAATGCTCAAGAAATTCAAAACAGAAGATTGCAAACCCGTCCTTACTCTGATGGTAACAGGTTTAAAATTGAGCATAGATGATGCATCTAAGGATGTGGACCAGAGGTTTTACAGATCAATGATTGGTAGTCTTCTATATGTAACAGCCTCCTGGCCAGATGTTATGCAAGAAGTTGGACAAGTAGCAAGATTCCAATCAGCACCAAAAGAATCACATATTATTGCCGTCAAAATAGTTCTTCAATATCTAAAGGGAACAACCAAATATGGCATGTGGTATCCCAAGGGAAAAAATCTCATTATTTAGGCCTTTACAGATGAAGATTGGGCACGAAGTGTTGATGATCGTAAGAGTACTACTAGAGTGACATTCTATCTACATGGTTTTCTCGTATCATGGTTGAGAAAAAATCAAACCTCAATCTCCTTATCTATTGGATGGTTGTGTGTTAGGGGAGTTAACATTTTCCATTGATTTCAAAGGGGGAGAGAAGGCAGTAGGAAGAGGTGCCCTGATCACAAGGGGAGTACTTGTGTTTCCATCAATGCCAAAGGGGGAGATTGTTGATCTAAAGATCATCTGAGGTTGTCATTGATGTCAACCAAAGAAACACCAAAGGCTACCATGATCTTGCAAGTGAATTTTGACTTGAAAGCTTACTCTATTTTGAGTCAAGGATCTTCTAGATAGATTCTACTCGTCGAGATGTTTCCGTTGATATATGGCATGCTAAGTAATTCTTCACGGTTTGAGAGATATTCATGTTTGAAGTTAGTAACCCTAGTTACTGGGCTAAAACCCTATGGGGTTGTGGCATGGCACTCATAATTGGTTTTTTTCATTGAATGGTAATTAATTAATAATTTTTTAAGCTCCTAAAATACCTCCAAAATTCTCTATAGAAGCCCCTCTCAACTCTATAAAAATAAATCTCATATATCCTCCAAATGAAGTGATTGTGGAATTTTCACTATACCTTCATTTCTGTGACGTATTAGATTTTGAAATGAAAACACATTTGATTCACAATCCTGATGGACATCGTGACCAAATTTCAATTCTTGGTTCGTTATATTTTCGAAGATATGATCTATGGAAGTTAGGGTTTTTGCAGGCTCCCGAATTTCATCTCAAAGACATGACCTTGGGAAAATCGTCATAACTCTCTCTCTGTGAAGAGGACTAGAATTTTGTAAAAAGAGGCGGATAGTGCACGGACTGTAGTTTTTTGTGTATCAATTTCAGAGCCAAAGGAGGAAACAGTGACACGTGGCACACCTTACAAGTTCGCTCTACTAAACTAGTCCATAATTAGGTCATTGTGAGAGATTGGGCATAACTTTGTCTTGAAGAGTCCAAATCAAGTCAGACCCATGGCATTGGAAAGAAGAATTAGAGGGATACTATAGGACTAAATATCACATATTGGGGATCTGAAATCATGGAGATAAATTAGATTAAATATCGTTCTCCTAGAAGGCGAGAAAAGCTAGATCATGTGTTGTCAAGGGGTGCGAAGGACCAGACTTTCTAGGGAAGCAAAGAGCAAGGTGTAGTAGAATTATGTAGCAAAGGTAAGATATAGGTAAGTATCTTTTTTATATGCATGTTCGTTTATTAATTTCATTACGTTCCTTGTATTCTAATTTGTTGTTTTTGTTTAGCACTAACATATGCTCTGCAAGATGAGGCAAGTTTTTCTATTATCATGTCATGGTTATTTCCTTGAAAAATTTTTGCAGGTATTGTTTATTCATCAAGAGAAGACTCAATGTGTAATCTAATGTTCTAAAGAGTGAGAAAAGGTAGCATGACAAGCGCAACAATCAAGGTGCAGAACAGTAGCAAGAAGTTCACCATATGAAGTCTTCAAGTGGGAAGCACAACATACAATCATTGTAAAAGTATCATTGTACAGAGTCATTGTAAAAGCATTATTGTAAACGTTGTACAAGTGTCTATCTACTGAGAGTTGAAGAGGTAGCGTTGAGAGGTCGAGGATCATCATTAGGTGGTTGTTTCATAGTTGGGGTATCACCTAGTGTGTCTTCTTCTTCTACATCATTCTATATCATTATAAAGTGGACCATTTTCCCTGGTACGGGAGTCCATTATTCTTTTATTCTTCTATAGGGTGGTAGGTTGGTGCTAGGCTAGTACATGAAGTCATCAATAGGTTCAAGCCTATGAAAAATTTAGGGTGGTAGGGTAGTGCTAAGGTGAGTTGTATCTGATTGGGTGTTGGGGCATCCGTTCAGTTTACTACTGAAGAATCTCGAACGTTGGAGTGTCCATACAGTGGGAGCTGGAGAAAAATGCTTTTCTAGAATTATAGGAAGTTTTTGCTTTCATTTCAGTTGGGGCTGAGGATTAAAGAATTTATTAGAAAAGTGTTCGATGGTTTTTTACCCGGAGGGGGTTTTTCACATAAAATCTATGTGCCTCTTGGGTTCTTTTATTTACTATTATTATTGCATAAATGTTAGTAATAATTGAAGATTAACTAATTCTTTGAAAAGATTTAAAAGTGCTAATTGCTAAGGAATAATGATTCAACCCCGCCTCCCCCCCCTCTCAGTATCTTCCAACACAAACCAAGTCACGTGAGGTGAGTTTATGGTCGAAATCAAGACAAGTTAGAAAACACAAGCTGTAAAAGCCAAATATAAACTCAATTCCAAACACAAGTACCTAGGTAGTGAAAGACAAGTTACTTAGGATTTTGGTAGGAAGGCTCCAAAACAAAGCTAAGGAAAAATTTTGGAGGGTGGTTGTAGCCGCTACAACATTGGAGACACACTAGTAGAACTGCAACTCTCTATATGAAACTTGTATCATGAAAAGCAAGTCTAACTCATCGGGAAGTATTGTTTGATTCTTTGAATGTCATGGCTTCCTCACTAGCTTGAGTGAAATATATAGTCCCTTCAATTCTTTTGATCAGTCAGCACACATACCAAGCCAATTCAATTGAGTTGTTTCAATTGGGATTGAGGGGTATTTTGATGAACAAGTAATATAAAGTGTCATAGTCTTAGTTTCATCTCCAGTGTTTCTCTATTTCCAACACGTCTATATAGTACCCCAGTGGAGTCATACAGGAACACAAGCATTGCTTCACTACTAATGAGCTTGGTTAGTACCCTAGCGGAGTTACTGATGAGCCCCAGAAATGGGTAATTATATGGGCTCATTTTACCTCTTAATTTGACTTAATCCACCATTCTCATTAGTTTATTGCATGTTTTTGATCATATTTATGCTAATAGAGTGAATCGGGTTAGTCATTATGCCAAAAAGTCTAATGTGTGCTTTATGCATATTTTTGGTCAATTTTGAGACAAAATCAAAGGTTTAATGAGCACTTAGCAGCCAAATTCGTTGAAGAACAAGGGAAAGGATTTGTAGGAGGGTATCCCCTTCATTTATGAGCCCTTACCTTGAATTATCCATTAGAAACTCAGAGCACAAAGGTCCACTTTCCAAGGGGCAGCTGAGCAAGTCAAGTAGGACTGCTGTTATCTTCAGTTCTAGGAAGCCGAGTTCCTTAATTTTAGGAGGACTGTTGGGAGTCTCCATTTGTATAAATAAGAAGGCTTAGGGCCTCAATTTTTTTAGTCATATTTTAGTTAGTTTTTAGCCATTTGATATTCTATTTTCGCACTTTAATGTAGCCTTGTACTCAGTTCATTTTCGAGCTCCTTTTGCAGATAGTTTTGTGATGTAACTATTATTTTTTTTATCAATGAAGATGAATCCTACTTTGAACCAGCACTAATCTTTCCTAGGGGGCTATATCTCTTGGGGTTGGGCCCAACTGAAGTGCCCAGTACCTCCTTTGTGTACTTCTATGTGTTTTTATTGCATTCATAGAATAATTTCTATTATTTAGGTTAAATCTTGCTTTATTACTTAAGTTGTTTTTGATGATTAAGATAGTTGTTCTTGCTTCAAGTTGATTCGATAGTTTGATAACAAAAAAGATCCACAAAAAAGCTACCAAGCAGGCCTTGATCTCCTCTCTCCCTCCTTCGGACCATGAATTGAGACCAATGCACTCTTGCTACCACAAAAACACTAGTTTTGCCTTCCAATGTAATTGTTGGTGTTAGATTTTGAGTTGGAAAAATTGATATCAATTTTGTTTTCATGCTTAGATATGTTCTTGTTTAGTTTCCATATCTTTCTTGCATAACTTCCTATTTATAAAGTTCTGTTCATCACTTTTCTGGTTTTTAGGTCAGAATTAGGTCAAAATAGGTAAAACTTTGTTTTCTTAGTTTTTGCTTGGGTCAGTTTTGAAAAGAAGTGTGCAGAACACCTATAAGACACTCCAACCTATCCTTCCTCCATCATACAACCTGCTCTAGTCCCTCTCTCAATATTTCCTTCACTCATTCACCATACTTTCCCAAACTTCCCTAATTTCTACATTTTTGTGCAAAATTGCTTCCTTGACCTTTGAACAAATCCAACCATCTCCTTCACTCCTGATCTTCATTTACAAGGTCCTAGACCCCTTAACATCTCTATCCATCCTTCATTTCCACTTTCCCACCATTTTTCCACCTTCAACCCTCTAAAAACCACTTTCGGCCTCTTCCTGTAGAACTTCTTATAGATCCCCTGCAACCTCCTGTAGAAGTTCATGCGAGTGATTTTTCAAAGTTTGATCGTGGTGGAAATCTCTAGAAGGGTACCAGGGACTCCTTAGGTCCTCTCCACACCTTCCCAACCTCCTGCAAATTCCCACTCCATTTCCTTTCGCCACTAAACCTCTGCACAGTCACAAATAGTTAAAACACAAGCATAATAATTCTGCATAAAATTGCTCAAAAGTACAAAAAGATGATTTTTCCATATTTTCCTTCAAAAGTAGCTTGAATACATGCATTTCACCTTTTCAATAGTCAATGGCATCCATTTCAGTAGTTTCCATCTCTTTTCTTGCACAAGTAGGGTTAGTGGGTGAAACTAGGGTTTGCTAGGTTTTGCATTTCCTATCAGCTTTCATCTTCTTTGTGCAAGTAGACTAGCCTCTTTTGAGTTGGCTTTCTTCCATCATAGTTAAAAGATTCTTCTAAGAACTCATAGAAGTTGGCTTAAGCTCCTAGCGAACTTCTCCCAGCTGATCAAGTGACAGCCTGCAGTAAGAGCTAGTACTTGTGCATATAGCATTGTCGCTTCCAAGTTTGTTACGAACTACCGGGTTGATAAAAGTAAAGTAGGGAGTCCCAGGAGTTGATGCATCATTGCTGCAATACTGGAGCTCATCATATTTTTGGCACCGTTTCTGGGGAAGCATCAGAGTATTTTATGATTACTACTTCTATTTTCCAGTGCAACCTTCTGCTAAGTAGATTATTTCAGCAACAATAGAGTAGTTGTTTCATTTCAATTCTACAAAAGTAGATTAGACATTTCCTACTTTCATTTCAATTCTGCAATTTTATTTCAACAAGTGTAGATTAGTTATTCGCTGCTTTCATTTCAATTCTGCAATTTCATTTCAGCAATCATAGATTAGTTATTCGCTGCTTTCATTTCAATTCTACAATTTCATTTCAACAAAATAAATTAGTCCTTTCCTGCTTTCACTTCAATTCTGCATTTTCATTTCAGCAAGATAGATTTTTTTAGTTGCAATTTGTTGTTCAATCCATTTCAATTTTTGCAGGTACAAGTAGAAAAAAGAAACAAAAATCACCAAAAAAAAAGATATTTCCTGTCATGCCTCGTAGGAATAAAGACAATTCAGAAAAATTCCTACCCAACACCCCCACTGCTTCACACAACCAACCTTCTCTCTTCTTCAATGGTTATGATCAAGACGAACCCTTAGGTGGACAATGAGACATATTTGAAGAACCTATAGGGGAGACGAAGAAGAAAACATTCCTCTGGAGCCCATGGCTGAAAACAAAAATGTTGGGAGCAGTACCTTTTCTTCCAACTCATCCCTTAGAGGTGAATGTGAAAATATGCTAGAAGATTTCAAGAGTGAGATGAGGCAGATGCTTTCCATGCAAATGGATACCTTGCAGATCCAAAGGAAGCAAGAGGAAGCCAAGAGGGATTTGGCCATCTTTTGTGACAGGTGGACTAGAAAGCATCCTAGGAACGAATGTCCATTGCACTCCATAGAAGTGTGTTTTGTCTGTGAAGAAGACCATCCTATGAATCAGTGCCATTCCTTGCCTGGAATTAAAGCTGCATATCATAGGGCCAAAGGCGCCATTGAACCACTCTATTTCATGAACCAAAGGAGGCCACATGGACCCAGACCATACTAGCAGGGGATGCAAGGGACATCTTAGGCATACTACAACCCCAACCAAGTCACATTCATACCTTCTTGGGGTCCCCCCGCTCATCCTTCCTGGTCCACACCCCCTCCTTGGTCATATCCTCCTCAATATCATGCTCAACTAGCTACTCATTCATTTCACTCCTATTCTCAACCACAACCTCAGTGGGATACACCTCATCAGTGGTGGAGGCCCCAGTACAACACTCCTCCCACTCTTTTTCCTCCACCACGTACTCAACCGCAACCATCACCTCCTGCTCCACCAAGGCAACCCCAAATGCCTACTCAACCGAACCGAAAAAACAGGCAGGCTCAACAAGTATATAGTGGGGAACAGCCTGCCCAACCACAACACCATCCACATCCATCTCAAATATACACCCCCACTCAACTACTTGTACCACCATTTCCAAACCCGCACACTGGAGTAGCTCAACCCAATTACAATGCTGAGGCACAACATTTCCAAACAACTCCTCTTAAGCTCCATGATATTTACCATAGCTCAGGAAGAGTATTGCAAAATAGAGATTATATTGATATCATTGAAGGACCACATCCAGCAGAAGAAGATGTAAAAGAGAAGATCAAAGAAACATGGGCTGCACTTGATAAATATAAGACAATAGAATCAGAGATCAAGAGAGCTCCCTCACGGTTACCATCAAATCCTCCATGTATTCAAGAGAAGAATCAACAAAAATAGGAAGATATGAAGGTCATGGTAGAAGAAGACATGAAGAATGATCCAAATCAGTAGAAAGGCCAAGGACATCACAACTATATTGAGATATGGTTCCAGATGGTCACTAAGGTGTAGCATCCCTCTCTTCCTCAACTATTCTTGATCCCTTCAAAGTCAAATCGTTTGGTCTCTGAAATATAGATACCTGTCATAGCATGCATTACAAGCCTCCACATCATTTTGTCTATCATCTCAATGTGCACATGGCTCCATTGGAAATATTTTTATACTTGAAAACTATTTTGGTTTTCAAGTAGGGTAGGGTAGAAAAAAGAAAGGAGAAAAAGGAAAAAATGAAAAATAAGAGGAAAAAAATAAAAGTCTAAGGTGAAAACCTCCTCGGAGGTGCCTCAGATTAGGTCATTGATTGAAAACCTCCATGAGGAGGTCAATGGGTTAGAATGAAGAGAAAAGTAAAAGGGAATAAGATCCCCAAGTGGAAACCTCCCTTGGAGGTGCCTAGGGCAGGCAATTAGGGTGAAAATCTCCTTGAGGCGCCGTAGTTGTTTTCAAAAAAAAAAGAAAAAAAAGAAAAAAGAAAAATGAATTTCTAGTTGTATTGCAGGTCTGCAAGAGAACTTCAGGAAGCAGCTGAATGTGCCAAGAAAGCTCTGAAAAAAATAAATAACACCTATCCTCCCTTCCCTCACCCTTCTCCATCATTCTTGACATCCTTTCCACCTCACTGTGCTTCTTTTCTGAAAATTGTGTTTTCTACAGGAGGATCCTGTAGAAATTACAGAGAGCTAGAAATGGACTTCAAAAGAAGTTTGAGGAACAAGGAAGCTTCATAAAGGGTTTATAAATCCCCCTGCAATCTTCAAACCTCTCTCCCATCAATTCCAATTTTGCTGTACAGCCAAAGCTCATCTTTTCTTACTGTGCAAAAACTGCAGAATGCTCTGATACAAAAATACATAGAGAAGGAATTTGTTTCTTCCCTAACTTGAAAACCGTGCATCCATTTGAAAAACTGTTTCATGAGGAGTTGTATAGGGATGATGGCAACATGCCCAAGAAATTTCAGCGAATTCCATTGCACGGTTTCCAAGAAATCAGCCTACATCACCTTCAACCATTTTTGCATTTTCTCCATATCCGTCCATCCATTGAAAAACCTGTTTCATGGGGAGGTGCATATGGGTGATAGTAATCTTCCCAAGCAATTTCAGCTAATTCTAGTGCACAGTTTCCAAGAAATTGACCTCCGTCACCTTCAGCCATTTTCAATTTTTCTCGAAATCCATGCATCCATTGACCACAATTTTTCTATGGGAGGTGCATAATGATGATAGAAACATCCTCAAAAAGTTTCAGGTCAATCCAGTCTACTATTTGGGAGCTATGGACCAAACAAATCACAGTCCTGCAAAAGTCTAGCATCAGCAGCATAAGGGTGAAAATCTGAAGGTTGAAGCAGATTCCTGCAGCTTAGATCCAGCTAGAGGATACCTGCACAAGAAAAATAGCCACACATCATACAACAAAAAGCATATAGCAGAAGGGATACAGGCATGCAACAATTGAATATGAGCATGTAGCAACAAAAGAACCAAGCAACACGCACATTCTGACTTACAGGTAAGTGTCTAAACCAGTTCCTCTATTTGCATTTGTATGATTTGAAACTTCATAAATGAATGAAATGGTTGGATTAAGCCAGAAAGGTGGCTAGCTAATTGGACACCCTCAGCTAATTCGATTGCACTCATCTGGAGATCACACTGCACGTGTGTCTAGTCAACTCATGGAAAAATCTAACAGTCAAGTAGTGTTAGCTATTTTGAGCTCAAGCACCAATGATGGCAAGTGATTATGGGTAGAAAGCATACAGTTTCGTAATATCACTACAGTAGGGACCAACGGTCTGCATGGGGCCAACATATACTTGGCCAACTCACCCTCCATCATCGGAACTCTCCATAAACAACCATAAGAACTCCTCTTTGAAATACTCTCACCACCTTTGTTTCCATTTTATCATCATCCTCGTAGCTACAACGAGCTCTATACCACCTCCATAGTAGCGAACCAGTCGTTCTCTACCATTTTTCAAAACCCTCTTGCTTATAAAGTTCTACAGGAATGGCAAACATAGTCTATAGGAGCCAGAAGATTTCTACAGGAAGGGTAGAGAACAACTTTGTACAAAGAAAACCCGAGATTTTTGTCAAAATTAGAGCTGGAAATGAGATAGGCTCGGGAAGCCTCTCTGCATATGACTTATTTGAATAAGGCGGTGGAATAAAAACACAACAGTGGATTGAAAAAAGGAGAGTGAAGCTTAAAAGTCTGCCTGCATATTTTCCCTAAGTTCTACATAGTTCTCTATTTTCTTCTCTGCATTCAAAGTCTATCTCCTTCTTTCTCAAATTCTACTGCAAATAAAATACATGCAACTATACAAACCAGACTATGTGCAAAAAAAACGAATTTTCATACCTGCCTACTCTCTGAAAAGAACCTCTGTTATTTATCATTTTTTCTGTCAAAAAAATGTTCCCTTTTCAAAAGCAGAGAGTCAAATTTAGGATAAAAGCAGTTTAAAACAAAGGCAAATATTGCAATTTGATGTTGTAAGGAGAAGCACATGGGAAATTCCTTATCTGGTTTCAAGAAAAGAGGAAAATTCAGCTATCCCTCTATTTTCAGTTCTACTTGTTTTCTCACCTGAGCATTTAAAAAAAAAAAAAAAACACTCAACACCACATGGAAGACAAGCTAAAGGAATTAAGAGGAGATTTGGCCATGGTAAGGCACATAGAGAGTAGTAAAAAAGCCCAGCTATAGGAAAAAAATGAACTGCTGAAAAAGTAGTTACAGCAGCAGGAAATTCATAAGGGAGATAGGTTGTCCATCTTGGGAGGACAGAAACAACAATAAGGTCCCCTAATATACAATGAAGCAAAAGAGAAATAGCAGCAAGAGGGAGAGCCACAAGTTGATGTTGAAATGCTAATGAAACTGCTGCAAGAAAAAGAGTCTCAGGCAGCAGATGAAGTGCAGATTTTAAAACAGCAGTTACAGGAAAAAGAAGCCCAAATGGCCTGCATGGCTAGCTGGGCAATAGAAGCCTTGCAATGTAGAAGCAAACTAGCAGTGAAGAGGAGGAGAAAACTGAAGAACTTGAGAAGAATAGTAATGAGGAAGCACCAAACATTCAAACATAAGGAAAAACAAAGAACAGAAAAAGGACAAAGGCTAAGAAGAACAAGGCCAAGAAAGACCGAAAGAAGACTGCCACAGCCAAGTCAGGGACCCAACAAGAAAAAGAGAAGACACCACCACAGATAGCAGAGACACAAGCAAAAACAGTGGACATAGGAAAGGTTGTATGAAATGAAGGAAAAAGACAGCAGAAAGAAACATCCCCTGAAACATTGGCAAGGGAAGCAACTGTGCTTGCTACATTAAGCACACTAGCAAAACAAAAAGAAAAGAGAAAAAGGCAGGTCTCCATGTATTTCAAGGCCAGGAAAAGCACAAGAATTCAAACAAGCGGAATAGGAGGAGCAGTGCAAGGACATGGATAAGAAGGCATAATTTTATGGCACACATGAGTAGACCACATCAGAAGCTTGGGACAATAGGGAGGCTGCCAAGGCCATCATAGATGAAGAGATAGATTAGTTTCTTAGAGGATGAGGAACACCTTCAGTAGGGGGGTGATGATGAGCCCCAGAAATGGGTAATTATATGGGCTCATTTTACCTCTTAATTTGACTTAATCCACCATTCTCCTTAGTTTATTGCATGTTTTTGATCAGATTTATGCTAATAGAGTGAATTGGGTTAGTCATTATGCCAAAAAGTCTAATGTGTGCTTTATGAAGATTTTTGGTCAATTTTGAGACAAAATCAAATGTTTAATGAGCATTTGGCAGCCAAATTCGTCGAAGAACAAGGGAGAGGATTTGTACGAGGGTGTTCCCTTCATTTATGAGCCCTTACCTAAAATTCTCCATCAGAAACTTGGAACACAAAGGTCTGCTTTCCAAGGGGCAGCCGAGAAAGTCAAGTAGGATTGTTGTTATCTTCAGTTCTAGGAAGCTGAGTTCCTTAATTTTAGGAGGACTATTATGAGTCTCCATTTGTATAAATAAGAAGGCTTAGGGCCTCATTTTTTTTAGTTAAATTTTAGTTATTTTTTAGCCACCTGATAGTCTATTTTCGCACTTTAGTGCAACCTTGTACTCAACTCATTTTCGAGCTCCTTTTGCAGACAGTTTTGTGATGTAACTATTATTTTTTTTATCAATGAAGATGAATCCATCTTTTAACTAGCACTGATCTTTCCTAGGGGGCTGTAGCTCTTAGGGTTGGGCCCAACCCAAGTGCCCAGTGCCTCCTTTGTGTACTTCTATCTGTTTTTATTGCATTCATAGAATAATTTCTGTTATTTAGGTTAAATCTTGCTTTATTACTTAGGTTGTTTTTGATGATTAAGATATTTGTTCTTGCTTTAGGTTGATTTGATTTTTTGATAACAGAAAAGATCCACAAAAAGGCTACCAAGTATGCCTTGATCTCCTTTCTCCCTCCTTGGGACCATGAATTGAGACCAAGGCACTCTTGCTGCCACAAAAACATTGTTTTTGCCTTCCAATGTAATTGTTAGTGTTTGATTTTGAGTTGGAAAAATTGATATCAGTTGTGTTTTCATGCTTAGACCTGTTCTTGCTCAGTTTCCATATATTTCTTGCATAACGTCCTGTCTATAAAGTTTTTTTCATCACTTTTTTGGTTTTTAGGTTAGAATTAGGTCAAAATAGGTAAAACCCTATTTTCTTAGTTTTTGCTTGGGTTGGTTTTGAAAAGAAGTGTGCAGAACACCTGTAAGACACTCCAGCCTATCCTTCCTCCATCATACAACATGCTCCAGTCCCTCTCTCAATATTTCCTTCACTCATTTGCCATACTTTCCTAAACTACCCTAATTTCTACATTTTTGTGCAAAATTGCTTCCATTACCTTTGAACAAATCCAACCATATCCTTCACTCCTGATCTTCATTTACAAGGTCCTATACCCCTTAACATCTCTATCCATCCTTCATTTCCACTTTCCCACCATTTTTTCCACCTTCAAATGTCTAAAAACTACTTTCGGCCTCTGCCTGTAGAACTTCCTATAGATCCCCTGTAGCCACCTATAGAAGTTCATGCGAGTGATTTTTCGAAGTCTGATCACACTGGAAATCTATAGAAAGGTACCAGGGACTCCTTAGGTCCTCCCCACACCTTTCCAACCTCCTGCAAACACCCACTCCATTTCCTTTCGCCACTAAACCTCTACACAATCACAAATAGTTAAAACACAAGCATAATAATTCTACATAAAATTGCTCAAAAGTACAAAAAGATGATTTTTCCATATTTTCCTTCAGAAGTAGCTTGAATACATGCATTTCACCTTTTCAATAGTCAATGGCATCCATTTCAGTAGTTTCCATCTCTTTTCTTGCACAAGTAGGGTTAGTGGGTGAAACTAGGGTTTGCTAGGGTTTGTGTTTCCTTTCAGCTTTCATCTTCTTTCTGCAAGTAGACTAGCCTCTTTTGAGTTAGCTTTCTTCCATCATAGTTAAAATCTTCTTCTAAGAACTCATAGAAGTTGGCTTAAGCTCCTAGCGAACTTGTGCCAGCTGATCAAGTGACAGCCTGCAGTAAGAGCTAGTACTTGTGCATATAGCACCGTCGCTTCCAAGTTTGTTACGAACTACCAGGTTGATAAAAGTAAAGTAGGGAGTCCCAAGAGTTGCAGCATCATTGCTGCAATACTAGAGCTCACCAGTTACTTGCATCACCTACTGCAATACTAGAGCTCACCAGTTACTTGCATCACCTATCTGCGCATGAAGCCTTTCTCTTCTTTCACCTTTATTTTATTTTTTTCATTTTTTCATTTTTCATTTTTCAAAGAACTGTGTATAGGCACTTATTTACTTTCATGAGGCAAAAGAGGGATCCTAACTTATTGAGAGAAAAAGAGGTCATCCCTTCATATAAGTATGTTATATATACCTATAACATACTTGATTATTGAGAGAAAAAGAGGTTGTCCCTTCAGACAAGTATGTTATATATACCTATGAGATACTTGTTCAGGTTTTACCCCACACCTTACTCTACTTAACTAACTTGAAAAGGGTTAACTCAATAATAGAAAACCAATTAGAGTAGGCGGTACTAGTTAAATTGCAAGCATTGTGACTTCACTAAGACTCGCTTTGAACAGAACATATTTTCCTTCAGGGTATCATCAACTGAAGAACATAATATGATCATAATGAGAGGGAATAGACAAAGAACCAAATGTTGATAGTCATACAAGTCCTTTTGTATTTCACCCAGCTTTTCTCAAGAGCCAAAAATGGTTTCATCGGAAAATAACCTACAGGTACCAAAAAGAAAACAAACAAGAAAGAAAAGGGCATAACTAAACAAAAGAGAAACAAGTAAGCAAAGAAATACATGAAAGAAAAATAAGGAAAACAAGAAAACAAAGAAAAGCAAGAAAGCAAATGCTACACCTACTCCTATGCTAAAGAGTGCATGGAACTACTCACGTGAAGTGATATTTCCAATGCAGCCATCTGTGCATTGGTTGACCCATGTTGGTAAAGGCATGGGTGACAAGAAAGATAAGCATGTAAATCAACACATAAGAAATATAAACTAGTGAATACCAGCAAGCCCTAAGTTTGAAAGAATCCACTAAAAGGAAAGAGTAAGTGCACAAGAAAAACATTTTCTGGACATACCATGATGATCCAAAACATTTTTCACAAATTATAGACATGAACACTCTTTTGATTTGGATAGATGAGCAAACATGAAGGGAAAATAAAACTTTCACTTAGAAGCAATGCTCGTTGTATACGAATCCTCCAATGCATGAGTGGTAGGGTCATGTGATTCAAGTGGAGGGAGTGAAATCTATGAACTTGATTGATCTGCAATAAAAATAGGAGATTGATGAGGAGCATGGGGTGTTTCAACAGATTTCTGATTGGGAGCGAAACCAATGTAAAGACTATGAGAACCTAACATAACCATCAGCGCAGGCTAAAGTATATCGACATCTTGAGGCATTTCCACTTCATCAGCAGGTAGATCATACAAGACCAGTGGCTTAGAAATATTAGCATCATGATCAAATGAACGAGTGAAGAGATCATGATAGCCATGATCAGAAAGTTCAATATGTTCATCGAAATCCTCATGATCTGACAAATCATATAGAGGGGTTGATGAGAAACAAGAATATTCACCCTCTACATTTTTGGACATGACAAATGAAAGATTGAGTGGATTTTCAAATAAATATGTGTCCTCAACGTAATGCAATGACAAACTGACATTGAGTGTGTTCTATGAATGATTGGAACTAGAGACAGCTCGTGTTGATTTTTCACAAGGAAAATAAAAAATGGCAGCATCACAAAATATGTCAGGATAAAGTGGATGAGGTTCAAATGGAAGGAGGTCATCCTTTGCTGCAGATTCTTTTTCAGATTCCCACACATACTCATCATATATGACAACACATGTTGGCTACTCAACAACAACTCCATTAACAACTTGATCCTTGTGCACAACAAATGTGGAGTCCAACAAGGGAGAACACCACACAACACAATCCAAAGGATCAAAAGAACTAGAGGATGAAGGTTGAGAAGACGAGACAATGCAACAACCAATAGTTTTGCAAGCCAAATCTACACAGATGTTCAGACCAAGTGGGGTGGGAGGATGTGATAGTTCAACAGCTGTGTGCGCATCTTCTCCTACCTCGCACTACAAAGATAGATTTACTTCATGAGAAGAGGACAAAGGGTCACTCGATATAGCAACCTTGTCCATCTTAGTTTTTGAAGCTCTAACATTGAGGTATGCTGGGAGGGGTTCAAATGATTCTAAGATATGTGGATTTTCAGAATTGTGAAGAAGATACTGAAATATTTCATTAAGAAATTTCCAATGAATTTCATCCTCATGGATTTCAAATGTGAGATTAAGAAAGTGTTCCCAAAATTCCTTAACAGACTCATCAGGTGTTTTTTGTAGTTCCAGAACTTTTTTACTGTGTTCTTTGTGGTTGTACTGATAGAAAGCACATGCAAACTCTCTGATCAAGTCATCAAAAGAGAGAATATAAGTTGTAGGAAATGTGACACACCATTGTAGTGCATGCCCTCGGAACATGAATGTGCACAAATGTGAATTTCATGCTCATGGATTTCATTACTTTCATAGAAGCCCAGGAAGTAAACTCTGTGTGCGAGTAAGGTTGCTCTACCTTCAACATCGTATGTGAAACATGACAAGTCATTGAAGAGATACTATGATACTTCAAAATCATGTCCATGAGAAAGACATGTCAGAGGTTGGATTGTAATGAAAATCACGATAGATGTGCGAAGATCCAAAACAAATTTTGAGGACTCAGCTCATCATATGGACCTCCTTCTAGCTCCATGGATGTTGAGAGTGTTGGACCTGCCAACATGTCAAGGGATATCCCCAGTAAGAAGTCCCAGCTAGACCTCAAACCATTTGGAGTAGGAGTCTCAACAGTGGATAATACAATAGTAACATGACCATGGTGCCGTACAAAGGTAAGTAAGATGACTTTGTTAGAAGAAAGTGTGTGACCTTGCGGTGAGTCAAGGGGATGCATGGGGATTTTAACACTTGGAGGGGAAAGTGAAATGTGCCCATTAGAAGCCTGTAATAGTACACAACCTGAAAGGAACACATGACCAGAATGATATCATGGGATGGAAGCGGAATAGTCCACAATCCAAGGTGACAGGTTAAACCAACAACACGTCTCCAACAAGATTCATAAAATCATATACAAAATAGTTCATACACAAATGCGTAAGTTAAATAACATACCTTTCTAAAGCAACTAGAATAGTCTAACCACAACAACAACATATGCATGAAAACGTGTTTGCTCTATTATATAATATAAATTGAAAGTTCCAACCATACATACACCATGAAAGCCACAAGCCCCAATAGTTGAACGTTACACTCAACACCACCTGCTACTCCAAAGAGATGTACTCACTATGCACTGTGGAGAAGCCAAGGCCCATCACAATACTCTCCAAGCCCTCTCTAAGAAAAGCATAGCGAAAATCTTGGCTCCCAAAATCCTGTTCTACGAGTTATGAGTTTCTATATATAGAAAAGGGTGGAGTGACCCTTGACATTCCCTTTTGAATCTTGGACTACCATCATAACTCTTCAACTTCATTACATATTACTCTTTACATTACATAATGACTTTTTACATTCCACTAATGACACTTGTAATTTCACTTTACATCACATTTACAATAATAATACATTTTCCACATATACCCATGTGGGACAAAAATAGGCTTGAGCCAGCCAGACAAGACAACACTAAGACTTATATGGCTATGGAAAGACCAACTCGTCAACATCCTCCTAGTGATCTTTGGTGATGAAGTGATGTCAAGCTTGGTAATGAGAAATGGTGTCCGTCTATTGTTTGTTGATGTCTTTCTTGAAACAAACTCTTGGCTCCATTGCTTTTGGGTATACTGATCTGGAACCTATGTCCAACTCATCCTATAACATGCACAGTATAGTCCTGAGTGTAGTTGGACCAGCAGAATACCTCTACATTTTCTCTGCGCTGATCTACAAGTCTACATTTTTTGCTATGTGCATCAACTGGTCGAAGTAAATGTCAATCTCCAGTCGGATTTGGTTCTCCTCTCTAGCCTCGATGACTATTCCAATGGATGGGTTTATGTGTGTCCTCATCATGACATCCAAACTACTAAACATCCATGCATATGAATCTTGAACACTGGTGATAAGCAGCGAGAGTTCCTCATAGCTACGAACCAAACACCAGATGTGCAATTTGTCCAACTCTTCTTGCAGCTTCATCACCTTGTGCAAGTAGAGGGAGGCTCCCTTGTACCTCATTGTATGTGTTTGTACGTGATGAACAATGACATGTATGTCTATAAGTGTGTGTGAAATCTTGATGCAACAATGTTAATAGCCATGTAGATGGACAACTTCCTTGTGCATGGTGACGAACCTATCATACAATCTCTTTATGACTCTCTCAAGAGCCGATACATCAGCGAGTATCAATTTCTTCTTTCTTTCCCTAGTAGGTCCTATTCATTTTTCTTCATTATGCCTGGTTTCTTCGAAGTCCTTATCCATGCACGCATTTTCTTCTATCAAGAACTTCAGACTTGAGCTTGTGGCTTCGACATAAGCCTTCGTAGCATTGACCAAGGTGGCTGGATGTCTACGCACATCAGACACAATCACCCTATCTTCAAAGTGCATAGGAGATGCATAATCATCCAAGTTGTGTGCTCTACGTGCCTATACAACCCTCAGTCTTGACTCATCAAAGGATATTTTGTACATATTTTTTCCTTGATCATCCTCAAGGAGAACAATCTCTCCTTGTTCACTTTGGACTTGCTCTACTGCCAGAGATACTGAAGCATGTGGGGTGACCTTTGTTTCTTTTGGAATGTAGTCATTGTCATGATCCTATTCTGGTTGTACCATCTTTGTGTCCATCTGTTCAACCATTTGTTCATCATCCTGAGGAACTTCTGGTTCTTACATCTTCTAACATTGTTCTTCATATGTTGGTGGTGGATTTGAGTCTTCAACCTATATCGACATAGTTTTCTTTGTCTATGCACCTTAGACTTCCTCTTGTTCTTGTTGTGCTTCCCTCTCTCTTCTATGGAGCTCCTTTTCTTCTCTAAGCTTTTTCTCTTCCACTTGCAACTTTCTATCTACTACTTCAGTCATTGTTTGTCCCTCTTTCTCCACGCTACTCTCCTTTTGCACTATCGTCTTTTTGCCTCTATCTCAAAATCTACTTTCTCAATGAGTGAATCTTCCTTAAACATGTAGTTTTTCTCTACCTCTTCTCTTTCAGAAATCCTCCTCTTGCCTTTGCCTTGCATAGTTCTAGTGCTTACTACTAATCATGTTGTCGTTCCCTTTGGTGCTACTGCCTTGAGCAATTCTTTCCACTCTACAACCATGCTAACTAGTTCATTGAGCCTAGAGGAGTTATGGGTATACCTCCACAAATCTTCCTCTGGACAATGACACGCCCCATGGATCCATGGATAATACATCTCACACAATTATTCTTGCATAAGAAATGTGAATCATATGGATTGAAAATCCTAGTGTCGAACTTAAACTTTTTGAATTCCTCGGCCTCAGCATTAGCATCTTTCAAACTTTGGATCTCATACAATCCAATCTATAGAGGAAGAGAAGGCCATGGTTACTTTTCCTCCTATGTAGTCCAGCTGATAACCTTGTCAAGATGTGGTATGCAACCTCTTACATGACTAGCTTTTCAGTGGAAAATGTTCCCAACACATGCAGAGGCTTCTCCACACTGTACATATTGATGAAGGTGCCATCGAGTGAGGCATACCAATCTACAATGCTAAGCACTACCTCCATTTCTACTTGGGACATACAAGGTGAATCCTTCTCAAATATCATCTTGTACACCGGGGTGATGAAGTGCTTAGATAGCTATAACATTAGTCCATAGAAGTTGCACTCAGAAAACAACTTACAGTATATGTTCACAACATTCTCTGAAGGTGTCCATGCCAAACGCAGGCAAGGAAATTGTTCATGGGCACAGTTTGCATCACTCAGGTAGGCGAACATGGCGAATCATGCTTGTTGATGTTTGGGCAGACTCTGGGTGTTTTATAGATGCACTTTCAGCTAAAGAGCCAACATCTTATACTAGTTCAAAGGCCTTCCTTCACTTGCCATTTGATCCAATACAACCACTCAACTCTACAGGAAGGTCTTCATGCTCTCTTGGCCATACAAGGAACATGCAAAGATGACCAAGAGTTGGTAATCCTTCTTGAGTGTCCTCATATTTTATATCTGGATGGGTTTCATCCTGAACTTTGATGGATCTTTGTTGTTGGGAGTGTAAAAGAGTGCATCCATACGGTGCACCGACTACAGTAAATGATACATCTGCTGATAATATTCCACCCTTAACATAGCAAGCTCTACTCCTATGACATTGTTCAATATCATTGTCTCAGGATCGATAGGTGAGACATTCCAGTGCATCATTTCCATGCATAGGAAGGCAGGGTACCTACATGAAACCTTGTACAAGCCTGACATATGAATGTTGACATATACTTGACAATCTTCCAAATCTTACTCAAAGTTGCCTATGAATATAACATCGACATCTTACCATGTGATCTTGATGTTTCTCTTTATGAACAGATGTGTCTCTTCGTACATGGGCATGCTCATAGACAACTTTTCAACCACATCTCCAGTATTGCTTTCAACTATGTCCTTTGATCCAGGTCTCTTGGAGGCTGTGTTACCTATACTATTGAGAAGTTGTTCAATGCCTGTTGTACCTGGAGATAGAGAAGACGCTCACGGAAACAAAATGTCATCTTAAAACATAAAGCAACTCAAGGATCGATCTTGCAACAAACATGGTGTGTTGGGCAAGATTGCTCAATTTTGACTCTGAGAGGTGGGGAGACTGTCAATTGGAACTATGCATTGCGTAGTCCCGACTTCTAGTGAGCAACCTGCTAGCTGAAAATGCGTAGAGCAGAGTCCATTTGGGCTTGTTGAGGACTGGAACTACATAATGCGTAGTTCATTGCACCTTGATTTTTGGATTAGTTTGTTCATTACGAAATACCAGAGGCAAGACTAAGAACTGTCTCCAAGAACTATGTAGAGCACAGCCAGAGGCTAGTGGTGGGAAGCCTCTGAATAATTCGTAGATCCAGGGCAAAGCCTTGAGTCCCAAGAATGGCAATGCATGCCAAGAAAAGCAATATTCAGACCAAGGCAACCCAGATCTTCCCAAGGGTGACTTGGAAATAAGTAGATCTGAAAGCATGGGAAAATATGTTGCATGCCTGATTGAATGGACATGCATGAAATCTAAGCAATTGTAGGAATCAGTCAAATAGAAGAATAATGACGCTTGTGAAGGGAGTCATGGCAACGACAACCGTGAGTGGAGAAACAAGGTCATGCATGTGACACTAACAAAATGCAATGCAAAACTTGAAAAAACACTTCTACAAGTTAAAATAAAATAAAATGCCAGCAATCGTTCAATAAAACAAAGAAAACAACACTTGGACAAGCCAAGGAAAGAAAAGTGACAGAAAAAGAAACAAAAGACCTAAAAATAAAAACTTACCTAGAAAAGCAGTGAAGACCTTGCTAAAGATTCCTAGATGTCTCGGGAATACTAGCGCTCCAAGATCGAATGTGTATAACAAGCTCTAAGGAATCCATTAAATAGATTTGGTAGATTTAGGGTTTATGATGCACATGCCACAAATATAGGAAAAAAGGGACTCTTGGCCATAGGTTTCTAAAATAACTCAAGTGTAACACCTGCTTGCTAAAAATAGATCCATATTTTTTAGCGATGCCTTCCCACTTTTTTATTTTTTGGGAAAGGCTGCCATGCATGAAAGGAAGAATTGTGTAGTTATGGAGTGAGATGGGAAGCCTACCGGCAAATGCAGTGGACAACAATTGAAGGAATTCTTCTACACAATTCCTAGGCTGAGTTGATGTGGTTTCCTTTCATGCTCTATTCAGTTTCCCAGCTGAATACAAGTTGCCAGCTAGGTGTACACAATTCCTAAGGTGAAACCCAGTGTCAGGATGTTATGTGTAATTTCTCTGAGAAAGGGTGTTTTTCGAGCTACTTTGTGCAATTCTAAATATCAAGGATGGCTGTCAAGATGTTTTTCACAATTCCTGAGAGAAAGGTTGGTTTCCCTCTAGTACTACACAGTTTTCCAAGACAACATAATAACCAGGCTCAAGCCAAGTCACGAGAGGTCAACATGTGGTTGAAACCAAGAAAAGTTAGCAAACACAAGATGCAAAAGAAAATATAAACTCAACTAAAAACACAAGTACCTAGGCAATGCAAGACAAGCTACTTAGGAATCTAGTAGGGAGGTTCGAAAACGAAGCTAAGGAAAAATTTTGGAGGGTAGTTGTAGTTGCTACAACAGAGAACATAGTGTCTTCCAAATTTCTTATCCACCATCTACCCATCTCCTCCATAACTTGGCACATTGTACTTTTGATATGCATAGGTTTTCCCACACAAACCAATGACCAACTCCTACTCATCTGCACTCCCAACTACATAAATATGTGAAACTTGGAAATCATGTCCTTATAAATACTTCATGGGGCTAGAAGGGCTGAAAGATGATAGACTTGGAGAGCTTAAGGAGCTGCCTTAAAACGAGTTAATCTACCAATCAATTTCAAAGCAATGAAGAATGAGCTAGAAAGCTTTTGATCTAGGAAATTCAAGAGTTCCTTCTAGCATGATGATCTCAGGGAGTTAGATGCCAAGGGGGTTCCAAGGTAAGTGCTTGGAAGAAAATAGATACAAAAACTGAGGGTCCTTGCCAAATTCCTTTGAACCCTGCGATGGGCGTTGAAAAATAAAATATCTGTTTTTCCCCATTGATGACTGTACTTACACCCTATTAGAATTCCTCAAGGAGGAAATAAAATTTCTTAGCTTCCATTAAATTTGGGTTCCCATGGAGCATGTTATCATCAATGAATTGCTAATGCGATAGAGGAGAATCCTCCATAGATAACGTCAAGCCCTGGAGATGCCCATAATCAAAGGATGATTTGATGAGTCTACCCAAACCCTCAGCTACAATTATGGAAAGAAAGGGGGAGAGGGGATCCCCCTTGCCTAAGGCCCCTTCAGCCCGATAAAGTTCTATAAGGAGAACCATTGATTGTAATGGAGTAGAATGGTGTCTCAATCAATTATTTTACCCAATTTATCCATGGATGAGAGAAACCAAAAGAATGAAGAATAGAAAGGAGATACTCCCAACTCACATGGTCATACGCTTTAGACATGTCAAGTTTAATAATCATACCTGGAGATCTAGATGATTTTAGAGAATGGAATACCTCGTGAGCCACTATAATACTATCCTTAATCTGTTGGTCTTCCACAAAACCCTTTTTCTCATGTTTGGTGATAGTTTTCATTAGGGGTTTGAGACGTCAGACTAGAATTCCTGCAATTATGTTATATATAACATTGCAAAAAGAATTTGGCCTAAATCCATTCGAGTCTACCATGACACCTTTCTTTTGAATGAGCATGCAGAAGATGGCATTAAGTGGTGACCAAATGATTCAAGATTGATGGGATTCGTCAATGAATTCATGAATTTTTGGGCCAAGGAAGTGTTAGCTAGCTTTAAATAAATATGAGGTGAATCCATCAAGAGCTAGAGATTTATTTGAAAGGAGAGCATGAATTAACTCTTAAACTTATGCAAAGGAAATCTATATCATGAGGGCCTAATTATAACCTGCTAAAATTAGTTGAGGTATACATTGTCTGACTCTGGAGATGGCATCACTTCTCTCCACCCTTAGTTCTGTGAACAAAGTTTGGAAAAGGGAGATCATCTCCTTTGAAATCTCCTCATGATGGACAAGTCATCTTCCACCCAAGCCATTGAGGGAGAATATCTAGTTAACCTGTCTATGCTTTAGCATGGTTTCATGGAATAATTCCGAGTTGCACTCCAACTCTCTAAGCCATTACACTCTTGGTTTTTTCCTCCACAAGGTTCCCTCCTTCTACCTTATTTTCTCCAGAGAAATTAGGACTTGAACGTCCTCAGATGCAAGATACTATGGCTGACCTTATAAGATAATACTTTGTTAGATTGAATACATTTTCTCCTCCAGATGTTTCCTTTCTTGATGAATATTACTAAAATTGGAATGATTCCAAACTTTTATCCTTTTCTTTAGATCCTTCTGTTTCAGCCCCAAAGTTCCACATGACTTCACCTTGATACCCTGATATCCTTCCACAACACCTCAAAGAAGAAATGCTTATTCTTCGAGGCCATTCTCAAGTCAATTTCAAAACAAATAGGCCAAAGATCTTATCCTAATCATGGAAGAATAGAACCTTGAAGATAAATATCCTACTGGAGGATATCATCCAAGATGAGGAAGTGATCTAGACACAATGCAATCTAGTGCTTAGCTCATCAATGATTTTTCCATCTGAAGGTGCCATTAACAAAATCTATGTCTTTCACTTTGAGAGCATGAATAGTTTCCTGAAGGGAATGATAAATAGGATGTAGTTGGCGAACTCCTCCATTATTTTTGTCCAAATCCTTGATAATGTTGAAATTGTCTGCAAGGATCGAACTATCCTCGCCCAAAATCTCTCTTAACTTCTATAAAATACTAAGGAAAGCTGACTTTTCCCCTGGGAGAGTAGGGCCATAAAGCCTTGTTAGCCAGACCTTCACTGAAGAGCCAATACATTCAAATTGTCCCAAAAGAGAGTTGGGGAAATTTGTCTAGCACCCAAAGGAGATATATTGGTGTCCCAAATAATCCCCAACCCTCCTACATTTCCCTTCACATCTACCACCATACATTCCACTAAAGGCTAACTTCTTGTCATGATTTCACTTAGCTTTTCTTACGTTACCGTGGTTTCTTGCAAAACAATGATATCTACATTTTCCTGCTAAATTTTATCTCTTAAGTACTTCAACTTACCTATCACGTTGAGGCCCACTATATTCCAAGAGACAACTTTCATTGAGCAGGAAGTAGTAAGCCTTGGTAATACTCAATGGTGAGATTGGCTTGTCCTGAGTGGAATAAGACCACCCCAGCTTCCCTAATCACTCCACTGTTGGGTTTCTTATGCTTATTTCTTTTCTCAAACCCCAAATTGGACTCGGCATGCCTAGAAGACGCCTCCTCATCATGGATCACCAAGGCTAAGTGTGGGAAAGATTCCAAAAGAGCTTGACATTGTTCCCATTCATTGTAGATCTAATGGAATTGGTCTAGTTTCTTTTGGGGGATATCACTACATCTTGCCTTGGCCCAATTTTGTAGAAAGGCTACTAAGATTCGTTCATGGGAATTGCGCTGATCCATTTTGACTTCATGCTCTAGGGCCTTTTTAGCTTGAGTAAGGACCTATTGAATCTCCTTACTGAGGTTTTTTTCTCTTAGGGTTTTCAGGACTCACTACCACTTCCATCATTGTTTTTGGCTACTCTGGCTTGTCATTCTTTGCTTCTTCATCCAAGAGTGCAAAGTCGTTTCCATATGGGTGGTTTGACACTGTCGAGGGTCAGGGGGTGGGAGCATAGCAAGGATACGAGGACCCCTGCTCGTCGAATCAATACCTCGATGAAGCCATATTGGGGAGTATTTTTTGGAGGGGCGGGAGCTGATTTCTACTACTAAGGGAAATCACAGAACAAATGTCCATATTCGTGACAAATTTTTCAATTAAAGGGGACATGCTCATAGTCGAGCAGTTGGGACCAAACTTCATCCTTGTATTCAATATCCACCGATTATGACAAGGGTTGGGAGATGTTGATGTAAACACAAATTTTGGCATAGAACAAAAACATTCATCATTTTGTGATCTCACATACATGCACAGAATTAACAATGGAATAGCCAATTGATTCCAGTATTTCAATCTCCGAGAAATCATCTGGCAGAGAGTATAGCCAAACCCAGATAAGTGCTTCCAGAAATTGTTCCCTCAATGGATTATATTAGGGTTATCAATGCGTCATCAATAGCCCCACACTATTCATGAAGTAAGGCTTGTTGTCTAAAACTTTCTTCTGATCTTCCAAATCATCAAGGATCACAGTGAAGAAATATTTTTCTCTTAATCAAATATTGATTAGAGCTTTTGGCTGTTGTTTGAGTTGTATCAATGGGAGGATGTCAAACTCCTTTTGCCAAATTCCCATAAATTTCGAGATTAGCGCATGATATTGAATGTATTTCCAGGATTGTTGCAGACAGTGATTGGGGATCACTACACGGTGGTGGCCCTCATTTTGGACTTCCATTTTGCTTCAAACACTCGTGAGTCCACTTTATTTCCTTTATGATGCCATGTGATTCCAGACGAACCAAAAATAGGACGATGATCACTAATTACAATGTTCTTGAAGGAGGGGGTTGACCCCCCTCCCTCGATGGGAGTTGATATATGCACAATCAACAACATCCATAAGAAAGAGGAAAAATGATATGACAACAAGGATTGAAACATGTCATTGAAACCCTAAAAACCCTAGTAGAGCTAAAACACTACTAACCAAAACAATTTAAACTTATAATTTTTGTATTATTAATTTATGGAGATGATGTTACATTATTAGGAAATCATAAAAATACTTGTGATAAAATATAATCATTTCATATAATAGTGACATTTTCTTCTAATTTAATATCATTGTTATTATTAAAACTCTTGTTTAAAGAAACACGTAACGATGAGAATGAATGCCCTTTCCTATACATAATAAATGGAAAAAAGAAATAGTATGAAAAACAATTTTATATGGTTGTTGTTTGAACTAGACTTAGTTAAAGAATCCCATAAGAATGTTATCTATTCTATAAATAGTAAATAAAAAAAAATAGTAAAACAACAATTTTAATCATAAAAATATAAATGAATACAAATAAAAATTATTTACTTAACTTAAGCAAAGGTTACCTTTCTCATGCATATTAAGGGAGCCTATAAATAAATCTCAACTAATAATGCAGTTAAATAAAAAGTTATATACATACAAATATATACATTATAAAAGAAAAGAGACGAAAATAAATGTAAGGAGACACGATGCTATAAAAAATAAAATGAAATTACTCAATACAAATATAAACATTTTTTTTTTCTCAATGCCACAAAACTTTACTCTATATATGTATATATCCATAGAGCATATAATGTTTGTCCCACTCCATAATCTTATTTATGAGTATAGAATGATTCGATATCTATAATGCATCAAGAAAAAAAATGACAAACAACCAAATAAATATTTATTACTATGAAATATTACTATTAAAATATAGGCATATAGAATCTTGAATGATCACAAATTCCTCTTTTGTAAAAACTTATTACTTTACTATGGAATTTTTATGATTAGCTGAAGATGAATAAAAATTAAGATAAAAGATATTGATTAACTTATATGACATTGTATTTCCCTAATAATTTGCAATGGTTATATCAATTCAAGCTTATGATATAATTATATAACATCCCATATATATATATATATATGAATACTTACACTATAAAAGGTGGAACTCTTTCACAAACTTTGCAAATATGTTATTGTAGGGTTACGAAGTTTGAATTAAAATATAAAAATTTGCATAAAAAACTTAAGTGCAAGAAAAAAATGATAATATAGATGCCTTGGCCACAAGTATCGATGGTTATATAAGACTAGAGTGGGTTAATTAACTGTATTTTGATTTGGGGCCAACATTATGTGTATCACAAGAATAGATCCACGTAGTTGTGGAAGGAACAAAACATACCAATATGTTTCACATGGAATAAATCCATGCGATTGGGAAAAAATATCAACAAACATAGCCAAACAATATAAAATTTATATTAACTAACTATTTTCTAAATTTCATTCATTTTTTTTTATCAAAATGTTATTTTTTTCCATTTCATATTTATCAATAATATGATGGTTTCACAAATACTATTTAATCATTTGATTTATCCTAATAAAAAGTAAATTATTCGCTCAATATATTGGATGTCTCAAAAGACCATCACATAATTAAAAATATTCTCCAAAATTTAAAACTTATAAAATAATCAATTTTTTAAATTTACTAGAGAATGAATTTTAAAAAGTTATTTTTCATTATAGTAACCATGAAGAAGTTTGTACATTTACACTTTTACACTTAACATGTCAAAGATTTAAAGAAAACATCGAGTTATTTATATTTATTTCCATCTTGATCTTATTCATTTTTTATGAAAATGCTTGCTTAAATTATGGTGTATAGTAACTAATGGTAAATAGGTTATTTACACTAGTATGAAATATTTTCATTGATTTTAATTTTAGATGGTTTTCTTATGAATCTTAACAATGAAAAATCATACCCTAAATATTGCAACTACATCCATAAATTATGACCAAAAACACTGAGGGAGTTATCACATGGCATATAAGCTGCAATAAAACCTTCAAAATTATTTTCCAATCAAATATTTAAAAAAATAAAATTTCAATAAATTAAAAAATAAATATTTATTTTTCAAAATTAAACATTATAAATTAGTCAAATACTAAACTAATAATAATCAATTAAAAAATCTATATTAATGAATAAAAAATTTAAATTACAAATAAATGTTCATAACTTTGTAAATAATAATCAATAAAAAAATCTATATTTATTAATAGAGTGACTGAAAATAATAATGAATCAAAAATTTAAATTACAAATAAATGTTCATAGCTTTGTAACTTAATTAACTGCTAAATTGGTGCTCCATCTCGTCCTCTATACCATTTCCATTACTTCTCAACCATATGCACCATTTCCATTACTGCCTATTGACTCCACTTTTTGAAAATGTTTGTGAATTCTCAATAGAATATCATGAAGTCGTGTACGACACTTGGGAATCACATATTCGCGCTCGATAGTGTCAGAGATCTATATTGGGTGCTTCCTTCACGTTATCCATTTAGATAATACAACTGGAGCATCACAAGAATTTCATAAAGTGGCATTCAATGCCTACATGACATGTTTGTTATTCTTATGGAGATGTTTAGAGGATGCTATTCAAGACTGGATTTTGGTTTTCATTGCAAAGCTCCTGTAAAAATGTGGGATAGGATTATTTAAAATAAAATCACATTTTTTATTGGTATATTAATGTTGAATATTAATGGGAAGATTTGATTTTGATTTCATATATTATGATTCATTATAATTTATTTAAAGAAAACAAAATATTTATTTTGTTTTTGTTTTCTATTTGTTAGGTTATAAGTAAATTTAAATTTTATTCTCTTTTAATTTACATTTGCTTGTTTAATTCTGCAATATACTTCCACACAATAGTTCATAGTTGGCTGATTAAGTTTTAGGTGTGCTTTCTGTCAAGGTATAGTTTAAATGGTTGGGAATAGAGCCTTTTTCTCATGAGTTTATATTGAATTTTATGGAACATGTTTGAAGCTTTGTGATAAGGCCTAAATATTGTACTGTGGTGAAATTCAATATTTCTTTTTATAGTGGTAGCCTAAAAATTTTAAGGAATATGTTTGGAGCCTTGTGATAAGGCTCCAATATTGTACTCTGTGAAGTTTAATATTCTTTATAGTGATAATCTAAAAATTTGATAAAACCTTTGTATTATCTAGATTATGACTAATTTGTTTGAAATAAATTATGGACATAGATAAGATTTCATAAACAAATTATTATTGTTCATAAATTGAATTTAAAATTTTAATTTCACTTTCTAATAATTAATGAATCTAACCCGATTTCAGATTTTAATTCTACTTTTTATTATTGATTAATAAGAAATAAAAACACTTCAAAACCTTGGACATGTTTTCTTATCAATTCTGACATATTTTCGTAATAAAGCGAGAAGAAAATGCACTCATAAAACTTATTTTGAATCTTAACCTATAAAATTTAATTTTTTTATAATCATTAAAAACTGAATTATACATTTAATTATACACTATTTAGAGTGATAATTTAACCTTTACAAGTAATTATAATATAATATAATATTATATATATATATATATAAATGGATGTAGGAAGAGAATGAACGGTTGGCTTAATTTAATTAAGCAGAGTACAATACATTTACTCTTAAAGTAAAAATTAAATAAGATATAAAAGTTTTTTTTTACATCTATATTTTGTAAATTCTAAGATCAAGATCAATATCGATTATCATTTTTTATGAAAAGTTCTTAGTATGAGCATAAATTACATCACCTACCAATTTGAGTCCAAAAATTGGCTACAATACCATCCCATACCTAAAATAATACAAGTTTTACAATTTAAAAAAAAAAAAAAATCACCATTCATTCCTTGGACGTTGTTTCTAATAGCGCATAATTGGACCTAAAATAGAAACTTATACCTATAAAAAAATTCATCATCCATTCCTTGCACATTGTCTCAAATAGCCCATCACTGGACACTTGCACATTCGTCTGCGTTATCAATATAAGCATTAGTTACTCCCCAAACTGAATGATCTATCGTTTCATTATTCAATTTTCCAGAAGGTTTTTTTTTTTCCCTTATACTGTGAAGTCTCATTCATGGTGAGGAGTTTTTCTATTGACACAGTCGTCACCACATTGATTGAATCCATCGCATTGAATTGTTTCACCATCGAGTTATCATTGGGAATTCATGGCAAATTAAATAGTAGTCCTATTTTTACGAGACATTAAAACTAATACATTGTTTACATTTATTACATTGTTACATAAATATGTTAAAATTGGAAAAGAAATATATGTTGTATAACATTATAAACTCATATCTTAAATATCAGTAATTTTGAGTGGAATTTGTCTCTTGAATTTTTCTATTTGTTACGGTAAATTCATTAATACATTGGCTATACATTTAATATATTATTATAAATATATTAATGTATTCTTTATAAATATATTGATATAATAATTTTAATTATTATATATATTTATAAATATATTAATTTATTAATATAATTAATTTTAGTAATATTCAATTGATATTATTTAATAAATATCTGTTATAATTATAGTTAATAATAGTTAAGTAGATTTTATTTTATTTTAGTTTTAACTAATCTTATTTAATTTTCGTTAAGTCTGGTAATCTATTTTCGAAACAATGGAAGCCAAGAAATAATTCCCAACAAATTACAATTTTCATTCACTTTAGAAACCAATAATGTAATCAACGTCATAACTCAATCACATAAAATATAATATTATAATCATTGTAATACACATGTGCAACATATATAAATACATAAATCTTATTTTTAATACTTTCGTAAACAAAAGCTACGACTTGTTTCTACATCACTACCCAACAAGCTTCCATTTGCAAGCTTATGAGCTACCATTGAAAGGAACTTCTATCCTTCATCATTTATCGTCTACCACTAAAATGGATTGTTTCCCCTTCTCATTTATCATATACCACTATAAGCATTGCTGCCGCCACTTTATTTACCATTCACTGCTCAAAGGAGATACAAAGCCCCAATTTGCAAGCTATCACTACTTGACCTCCCTAATTCAATTTTCATCCATTTTTAAACTCAAACAGTATTAGCCACCTTCTCCATAAACTAATTAAATATTTTTCTTCAAACACACAATGCAATCACAAAAAAAACTTCAACGATCTATGAGTACTGAAAATTCACCATCGAATCATCTTCAACAATTTCTCATTTCACCGTAAAAAAAACATTATTGAATGCACCAAAACACCATTAAATACAATATCACCAAAATCACGAATGCAACCTTTGCATCTCTAAAATAACTTTCAAATACCAAATCTAATCTCTGGTCCACCCCTAATGCATATTACCATAATGCATCTCATTGCACCGACAACCACCGAATTTGTTGTTCGATTTTGCTTATAAAGGAATTTGCACTAATATTTCTACTTCATGAGGTTTTGTCAACTTGCACATAAATTTCACTTAACAAGGGATTTGATCTCATTAACTTCTTGTTTTTTTACTTCTGGAATGTTCTCTTGATGTGCTCAATTACTCCAAAATCTTTGCTCTGCTATCTCTATGAGAAAATCTTAGTTAAACTACCCAACTTTGCAATTAGGGAATTTTACAATTTTTAGCAAAGTCTTTCTAATTTTGGCACAACAGCAAATTTGGAATAAATTCCAAATATATCTCTAATTAGGCACATGTTGTTCTTAAATCTCGCCTAACTTCTACTGTCATCTATTGACTTACTGGAATGCTTGTACAATAGTGCTTTGCACCATATGACCTAGAGCTATAACTAAGTTACTATCAGGTCAGGCACTAAGTGAGGTTAGATCCTTGCCAACTTTTGTTTATTTTCTATTTTCCTAACTACATTAACAAATTTTGATTTTTCACCAAATTTATCAACACTAAAAAACTTAACAAAACATGATCCCTTGACACAATTTCCAATTTAGGTCAAGAGGGTAGAGGTCAGAGGTCGTCATGCGCTCACTACTTTGTGCTAGTATTTTCCTTTCACTGGCGCAAGGATAACTAGCCTAGAGTCCCGACTTCTGTACAATTTTTTGAACATTCATCAAAAAGTAAATATACAAGAAAATCTTGTTGAATGTGTCCCCTAGCTAGAACTCCAAGGGACTACCACATAATCTTGCTAACATCATCCTTGTGTTATCTGTGCCACATGGTGGCTCTTGAGTGGTACCATGTTTCACTCAAATTTGGCCTACTTGGCCATCGAAAATGTTCAAATTAGCAGGTCATATGTCACTCCCTCATAGGTTCCATTTCATTTTTGACAACAAGATGATGTCATCATCCATTTGTGTGTCCACATGTTCCTCTGCCTATGAATCCACATCACCTTTCTTGACTAATAAAATAATGCCATGTGTCATCCATGTTTTCAACCCATATGACTAAAAAAATATTCTAAACCTTGGTATTTTCAATGAATTTCTTTATAAAAATAAATAGCTAAAATAGGCCATGTGTCATGGATAGGAGGTCAAAACATAATCTGTTGATTGTGACCTCTAACCGGTTTGAATACCACTAGTGGTTATGTGAACTATTTCATGAGTGGTTTCATACTAGTCATGGGGGTCTTCTTTCAATCTGCATCATTAATCTCTCGATTGGAGGCTTGGGAAAATTTTCCCGTTGTGAGACACCTAAGATTAATTTGTCGATTTTCATGGGCACCCTCCTTTCTCGTGATGGCTAGTTGATACACATGGCACGAATATATCACTAGTACTGAACATGATTTAACACACTCCACTCTGTTAATTGTTCCAATCAGTTAGGCCAAACCACCAAAATTTCAACAAGTTGACTTTACAACCAATTTTTAGCTGCTACTTTTAACTTTAGGGATTTTGATATTTGACTAGAAATAACTTCTAATCCAGAAGGCCATTTGTAGACTTCCATATACAAATATAAACCTATTTCAAAGCTATATCTACTTGAAGACTTTCCAAATTCCCTTGAGATGATACCATATACAAGAAGTTGTTCCAAACTCTTTGCACATGCCAATGCCTTTTCCATGCTTTTCAATGATAACACCAATGATCTTGGCCACTCAATGAGAACTATTTTAACATCATCTAATGAAAACACCATTATCAATACTTGTGTGACATCCTGCTAATTCCAACAACACCTTTTTCATTAATGACACCACCTCAATGCTTGACATCAATGACAATATACTCTAACAATCTCCCCCTTTTTCATTAACGACAACACCAAAAAGATGATCATAAATTATAAATGGCTTGTACTCTCTTACTTCTATTACTTATCACCATTTGAATAATTCTCCCCATTTGGTGCACTTCTCCCCATTTGGTACACTTCTCCTTTAACATCAATGGAAAAGAAAATAATAGGCCCCCCCTACAACTAATCTCACCATGTCGTGCTAATCTTATGGACCTGTCAACTTCTTCTTCATATGTTGAAAACTTCATGAATCTCTAATTTCATATAAGAAGATTCCTTTCTATCCTGTGGAGAATATTTAGTTGAAAGGAGAGTGAGTGATCACTCCTAATATTTGTCTCAAGTAGTCAAGAGGGATCCCTGGTAAAGTGGCTCATATAAGTACAAGTGAGACATAGGAAAACTCATGCCTATTGGTCAAAGTCTCAAATAGGCTTACACTCATATTTGTACTACTCTCTTGTAGGATCATGCAATTGACCTCTAGAAATAATAATAATAATAATAATATATTGTTTCTGTTTGACACCAATAACTTATAAACTACTAAACAACAAAGTACACAACACTGCTTATATGACAAGCATAGAGGGATTCTCACCAATACAGAGCTAGAATGATAACTCAACATATAATTCATTTTAATGAACTTCTAATGGCGGCAGATTTACTAGATTTGTTTCAATCAGGGTAATTTTTAGTAGTATATAAATCAAGACTCTCTCGAGCACAGTTCAACTAACATATTGACTCAATAATCATATAATCAACCTAATTATCTCGAATTTATAATGGAGTTCTCCTCGCTGCAATATGAATACCAAACTTATGAAAACATAACTCCAAAAAAATCTAATGGAAAATAATAATAATTTTGATACGTTTGAGACCAATAATATGTATTCTTAAAAGATACCACTAATACTATTTGTTAAACAATTATTGGTTGAGTATTCTCCCCTTGTAGTCATATTGTTTTCACCATATTCATGCTCTTCCCAAGTATGGTGTTTGATACCAATTACTAATTTAATAGCTCAAAATCATCACAACATTCATACCATTCATCATATATGCAACATAAATTATGATCATTCAAGCAACATTAATATGAAACAACAACACCATCAGCCTTCAACTTGCACACTTAACCTTAAGTATCAAACAACTGATACAAATTAATGCTACCAATTGTTAATTGAGTAATCTGATACCCAAATCTTAACTTAAGTATACTCTTTGCATGCTTATACTCCCTTTTATGGAATTAAGAATATGTAAACACACTTGCATAAGACAAGAAAAATACAATATTAAATAGATAATCATCTTTGTCTTGTCATCGCCCACCTTACTCAGACTGACAATCTGATTTAGAAATCAGATTGAGCTACACCACTAAATCAACTACTAACATACTAATTAAGTATTTCACAATCAACCATAATAGTCAATAACACTAGTCTATTTCGACAACTTTATAAACTAAAGAAAACAAAAGGGTCATACTTCCAATAACTTCATATGCATTTCTTGACATGTTTATTTCAACTCCTTACACCTATCATTTCTGGATTTTGTTGAATCTATCCTTTTCTTTTCTATGAAGAGGGACAAGTGATATGTTCCCCTTAAGTAGATTATCTTCCATTTTCTTCCACGCCTAGGTATGTTGACTCCTAACTGGGGTAACACCATGAGCTTGTCCTTTTGCTTGATTGAGGGAATTGTTGCTACAGTTTGAGCATATGGAGCACTAGTCATTCCTCTTTTTCTTACCAACTAGGGCTAATCTACATATTTCTTATGCATTTGTTTCTTTCTTTTTCTGCATGGGAGAATTAGTTGCACTATTGTTCTTTTTATTTCATTGAGATATTGTTTGTTTCAGCTTATATAAAAGAGATCAAGCAAAAGAATTTCATACTCTAACATGTTGATATTTTGATAAAACTCTGGCAAATCAATTTTCTTTAGAAATAAATTATACTTCTATTACATTCTTCCTTCTTCTAATATGGACTTTTCATTACTGATATAACTATGTCTTTGTTGGTCTTAAAAAAACTCCATGTATCTATTTGACTTGTTCTAGGGATGAGGTATATCCATTCCAATTTTTCATATAACATCACAATTCCCAACATTTCCACACCTATAGAACTCATTGTTAATTTCAAAAGGGGAAAAGAGTTTTTGTTACTAAATATTTTTTTCATCTAATTTTTGAACTAATACTCTCCCTCCTAGTTCTTTTGGACATATGATAATTTTTCCTTTGAGGGGAAAAGAATATTTGTGCATGGATATTTGAATTGCTTTGAGAAACTCATAGATGTTGTTGAAATAGTGCATTCTATTTATGCTACTACAAATTATTTTTCTCCTTTGGGTACTTGGATCAAAGGTGTTTTCCATCTAGAACAAAATCATGTGAGGGGCTTCTTATCTTTGTATTCATTATTTCCAGTAGCTCGATTGTCCTTTTGTTCTTGTGCTACATTTTTTATATCTGCCACTCTATTTCTCCTTCCTTTAATAAGGCTAATGGGTCCCTTTAATGTTATTACTGAGTCATTTTAACCTTTCAATTTTGTCTCTGGTCGAGAGGGGTTATGACTACTTCAAATCGCATCCAATGATTTATAACTCTTTTCATGCATTTAATATTTCAACATCTTTTCTTTTCCTATAATGATATCAGCTTCTAGTTTCTGATTTGAGGTTTTATGTTCTTTATCTCCTCAAAAGCTAATATATGTTCCTTCTTAAATAAATATTTTCTTCAAGATCTTACAACTTAACAAAGGAGCTACTAGATTCACAACTAGTGTCTAATTCACTCAGAACTTATTCAAAAATTTATTCCCTTGATAAAACATAGGTTCCTTCTCTAGAGATATTATATATTATATCTTATTCTCCACCATGGTTTTAGCCATTATTTCATATAATAACAACAAGACAACAACTTACTAGTGGATTACATCTCCTTGGTACTCTCTATGTGAAGATCAACAAATTGGGATCTTGATACAAGGGAATCATCCTCTTATTTTGATTTATGATCTTCAATACTCTTTGAGTATTTGAATGCTTCATTCATGAGAGAAAGGATCTTGAAATCACATGCAATTTATATGTCTATATCATAGATGGACTACAACGCATTCCATTTTTCTTTTGTAGTCTCAGAACAAATTACTTTCTTAAGATATGGCATGGACAATCCTTTCAATATTTCATTTTTTCTAGTTCACTAAAATCATTATCTTATAATCCATTCTATGCAGATAACCATATATCCAAATCAAGAGGCTGTAAGTATATTTTCATTCTTACCTTCCAATTTGTATAATTTGACCCATTCAAAAATGGAACTCTGCCTTAGGTAATCCAATCATGGTTTTCCATGATCCTTGATAATCCTTCTAGCTATAAAATTAATTTTGAAGGAACCTAGACCTAATATTAATTGTTGAAAACAATGGAAACCATGACACTACTGAGAGGGGGGAGTAAATCAATAGTTTGACCAAATTATACAACTCTCAACAAATTACACTTTTGAAACACTTTACCAATCATTCATGTAATCGACATCATAAATCAATCATGTAACATATAACATCATAATAATTGGCATATAAATGTGCAACAAATATAAATAAATCAGACTTATTTTTATTACTTCGGAAAACACAAACTACAACACATTATTACATGGTTTCCCCACAAACTTCCATTTGTAGGTTTATCAAATGCCACTAAAAGAAACTTTTATCCCTTCTCATTTATCAACTGCCACTATAAGGGATCACCTCTTCTTGTTTATGAGCTGCTACTAAAAGGGACTGTTGCCCGTACTTTCTTTACCAGTCACTACTGAAAGGAGCAGCAAACCCCCAATTTGCAAGTTGTCTCTTTCTTTACCTCATTGATTAATCCTTCATCCATTTTCTAACCCAAATCATGAATTCCACCTCCTCCATAAAATAATTAGATTTTCTTCTTCAAACACAAACCACAGCCACCAAAACACCTTCAACAATCTATGGTTTCTGAAAAATTCACCATTGGATCACCTTCAACAATTTCTAATTTCACCATAAAAACACCTTTCAGATACCAAATATGATGCTTGATCCAAACCTTATGCATATTAGAATTATGCATCTCATTGCACCAATAAACACCATCTTGGTTGATCAATTATTCTTATAAAGGAATTGGGACTAATAATTTTATTTCGTGAGATTTTTTCAGTTTGCACTTAAATTTCACTTAATGGAGGTTTTGATCTCATTAAATTCTTATTTTTATACTTTTGGAATGTTCTCTTTGTGTGCACAATCAGTTTCTAATATCTACTACAACAAAAAGGGACATCGGTGAGGGTCGAAAAATGCCACCATAAGATCATTGGTGAAGGTCAAAAGAGCCTCTATCACCAAAAATTAAATGTCACGAAAAGTGGCATGACCAAAAGTCTAGGTGGTTTGTCGACAATCAAAATCTATCACCGATAATGATTGATAATGACGGATAGTGACCATCACCATTTCATATGAGAAATTGTGACAAAAATTAGCCTTTATCACCAAAGAACTTAGTGTCACCAAAGTTGGAATCACCAAAACTATAAGTGTTGTGGTGACATTCAAGGTTCATCACGAATAATGATTATAATAACAAATAGTGACTATCACCATTTCATATGAACATCAATGATTTATTGTGATGGACCTTTCATAGTTGTCACTATTGATGCATATATATGGCACTGTTTGTTGACCGTCGCCATTCCATATTTTGGTGGGGGTCAAAAAATGTCACCATAAGCTCATTGGTGACAGTTGACTGAGCCTCTGTCATAAAAAATTGAATGTCACCAAATACAACATTGCTAAAAGTATAGGTTTTATACTGACATTCAAGGTATGTCATGAATAATGATTATAATGACATATAATGAGTGTCACCATTTCATATGAACAACAATTTATGGTGATGGACCTTCCATGGCCATCACTATTGATGCACATATATGGCACCATTCATTGACCATCACCATTTTATATTTTGATTAGGGTCAAAAAATATGACCATAAGCTCATTGGTGATAGTCAAAAGAGCCTCCATCACCAAAAACATATTGTCATCATTCCATATGAATTTCAAGGCATGATGAAATCGAAACACAAAACTCTTACTTGTAAAACATGTGCTCTTCCATTGCTCTAACTCACTTTAAAGAACTAGACTTTAAAAAATTAGATCTTCAAACTTTACAAATTATAAATTCTACAAATTTTTATAAATTATAATACTTTGCAAAGTCTTGGAAAATATTTTATTAAACAGGCAAAACAACATCGAAGTTGTAGGTCCCTACTTAATGGTTATGGAAGTTATGAAAAGTGAATGGAAGGAACAATGGTTACGTATAAGATACTCAATATGTTAAGTTGAATACTCAATTAGAAGTGAAATTTTGAATACATTTATAGGCTATAAATGACCTATAATTACCAAGCATAAAATTTGTGATCACACCAAAGATTGATTTTTCACTTTGTTAATAATGTAAATATGTTGTGACAACATAAAAATATGTCCCTAAAAGACCAATTTTCATGCCAAAAAGTAAAAAGCAATGAGTATATATGATGCAATTATGAATAGTGAGCTACATGCTTGAATGCTACTAGCTATGAGGTCTAGAATAATAATTTGGAGTCCTCGTTATTAATTGATTCAAGATGTCAAAATACAATTACCAATAAAAATGATGTTGAAATGTGACCACTAAAAATATGTTAAAATTGTAACCACACATTTTGGCTAATATTTGTTACACTAACAAAATATGCAAAAGGCATTCAAACACTTTGAAATCCACACCAAGCACAATTATCAAAAGATGGAATTGCATGGATACAAGGAAAGCACTCTCTACCTCTCAATCATAACTATGTCCTCCCACAAGTACTTCAACGAGCAAAGGGATGTGATGACGAGAACCTCAAAGAAAAAATAACTACACAATCCAAAAACACACATCATCTGCCCTCTACTTTTATAAAATATATATAGGGGAATAACAAAAAGATCCATAGAAAATAGTATCAAAGTGGGAAAAATAAATATTATAAGAAAAAAATTAACGAGCAATGAAATCTACTAATTTTAACATGTGTCCCTATCTACTCAATGATTAGATGAAACAAAAGAACCTAGCATGATTGATTATGCACTTGATAAAATGACATTTACTTTTTTAGTAAAAAGGAAGAAAATTGCAACCTCTTCTCTATTTTCCTTTGGAATAAATCCTCTATGTGTGGCATTAGGGTTTTGTGTTTCACTATTCTTACTCTCCATAATTAAAACAAGAGTTCCAAGCAGTGGTAGCGCTGATCAGTTCTGAAATATTGAAGGACTACATGCTAATGAGCTCCTTAAAAGAATTGCTAACAAGCTCTTTATAAAAGGACTCCTTGCTTTCATTTATGTTAAATGTAAGAAGAAACAAGTTCTTTACAAGTTCCAAAGCCTGAATATAGGAACATCTTCCATGAAACGACATAAATGCACTATATTTCAAGTACTGCAACTCTACAATATCACCATATATTACAACTTTTTATATGCTTAGGTTAAGAATTGTTACCAATCAATGGAAAAAATTTAGACTACAGGTGGTTGTCATTTCCTACCTATACTTCTAGCTTAAAAATACAATGGAAGACAAATTAATACCCTCCTGAATAATTACTACAGGCTTGTTTGGGCAATATATCCTTGACAGAAGTGAGGAAAATGGCAAAATGACGACCTTGTGTGTTTAATATATGCCTATACGTTAATGGGTCAATATTGCTAAAGCCTTATTGAACATGGTTTCATTTTCCAAATCTTATGAAAACACAACTCTATGTAGTTGTTTGCAATGGATGCCAAACTTGGCGATGAATGCTTACACTCATATCTTTATATATCAAATGGATATAAAGAGGGGTTTAATCGAGAGATCGAAAATTAAAATGTGACTCTTTGTATTTTGTGGCAAAAACTTCCACACACACAAAAGGCTTTGCTCCATACGAAGCTCCACAACATGTATTCTATGACAAACTGATAAGTGAAAATGGAAATCCTTTCCTTAAGAATTGCGTGTCTCAAACAAGAGGATTGTTAGAGCGAGTACAGGGTGACCCATAAAAGTATGGATGAAATTTTTTTTACATTTGTTTTATCTCCATATTGACTCTACATAGTTAAATATACAAATTTAGAAAAAAAAATAAAATAAAAGTTGCAACATTATGTATGAAAGTAACTAAATTATAGCCAAAATAAGAAAGATTACCATAGTAAAGAAAATCTACCCAAAATACCAATAAATAAAGTTTATGAGAGCAGTATTGAAAACATCATGCATTCAGTTCATTCGATGGGTTATCGACATGATGATCAGATGAGTTCTTAAACCTTGCCCATGTGACATAAGCCTGCATAGTGCTAAAACTAAAGGAAAATGCCCATGATTCCCAAAAATGATAGAAATGATTAAAACTACCCTTTTAATAAATAATATCAACACCCATGAGTAGGACCATCAAGATTATGGGCAATATTACAAGAAGAACAAAGAATATTCATGAGAAATATTACAAGAAGCACAAAGAATATCAAGGTTCCACTCAACATGCTTTTGTCTCTAGTGGCATACCATAAATTCATATATGTAATAAAAGTTATAATCTTTAAGAAATCAAAACAGGAAAAATGCCATTAACACATGCAATTCTTTTTATCTAGTAAACATATAATTAAAAACTTCATGACAATTACATGTAACAACATTCTTGTTATCTCTGAACTACCATATTCCTAGGGCTGTAGGGTACAACCTAGGAGCATCCTCATAATCTATAAGGTTTTTTACTTGTTAGTTGTAATCTATATTTCCCATACATTTAGATGGTGATGGGCATATAAGAACTATTGATTAAAAGTACAAGTTGCATCAAATCCAAGCTTTAGCAAAAGGCAACAAAATAAAATCAATTGCATGTTTGCCTCATCAACATAATATGTGCCTAAAAAGACATTTTTTCACAGGGCTCTTAAATGTCCTCTATAGCAGTGCATATTGAACATAGTCTTCACCTTTATAGGGTAAAGAAAAAAAATGTTGTTTCAATGCAAGTCTAAGAAAAATATTACCTTACTCAATAATATCTCTAAAATTTCATAACTTTGTTCCCCTTCATTTCCATCCACTACATAGCTTGAAGAAATACGTCAAAGATCAGGTAATCAATCGAAAACATTGAAAAATAAAGTTTTAGTACTACAACACGAATAAATTATAGAATAAAGACAAATACAATAACCATATATCCACATCCTAAGTAACAGATGTCAACATTTATCAACATATTATAGATAGTTTTAATTTCCTAGAGACTAAATGAAAACTACACAAATATATGTACAATATGTATAAAATAAAATTATCAGTTTAATAAGAGTCTCATATGCTTGAAATTTTTCTAGTTATTCTTGTAAATAATTTACCAAAATTTTGAACATATAGCTCTTAAGTTGAACCTCTCAATTGTCTTGTGCTTTCCTTGTGAACAGATTATTGTTACATGTTCCTTCTCCTTCCATCATACTTCATATTGTCTTACTTACCTTCCATGTATTTTTCATTATAGCCTTTCTTAGGGGTTGGTTGTAATATTAAAGTTATCGAGAACCACTATCGACTGCTTCATATTACTATTCCATGTATTATCAAAAGTTCTTGTAGCACATATGAGTGATCAGCCTCTGAGGAATTTTATATAATTGAACTGACTATTTCACTGTACCTTCATAGATTTGATATCGAAGAATATTGTTAATTTAAATAAAATATAGGAACAATTGTTATTAGTGCAAATAGTTGAGTCAAAGTACTCAACAAAATTATGTTTATGGCTAATGCGATCAATGCTTATGGTAGATCTAAAAAGACAAATTTCAATGTTGAACCAAGAGTCAATCAGATGTGTATGTATGGAATATGAATGTGTATATCATATCCAAGGTCATATTAGAATCATATCTATCAAATATTAGTCACTACATCTGAATATAATCTAGATATCATATGCATAAGATATTTGAATGGAGATTAGAACTCTCGATGCTTGCAACAAAGAAATATATTTCATAGCCATAAGAGATTTGAACAAGCCCTTTGTTTAGTTTTCCTGCAACTACAACATGTTAGTTTGCCATATTTTTTTCTTGCACTTGTAAAAGATAGAATTTATAGGAATAAAGGATGCAAACATCTATATTTTATGTTAATATCCAGTTGTGATAGGATGGATATGCTAGTACAACTAGAGGCACATGAATTTTTGGTATGATACCATGTATTTCAATGCCTAATCTCGTGACTGGGAAAATTGATGATACATGATCCTTGTTCTTGGAAATTGCTTGTTAGACACCAATTCTATTTCCCAGATTAGTATGTTGTGGGTAGAGAAAGTATATGAAACATCATTTATGTATGGATACATTTTGAAAAGAGTGGACCAATGTTTCTGGCCTAAGAAGAGTATGAAAACTATTACTTATGGATTAAATGAATAATTCGATGCAGGGCATCCGCTGGGTAATGTCTCTAAAACAAAGGGTGATTTCTAGACACAATGCTCATTTCCACTATCAAAACCAAAATTCCATCAATTGACAAGTGAGAACAAATGATAAGATTTGATATGAGAATCGTTCATGAACAAAGACAATAGAATTATACCCTCTTTCTTCTCATTCTTCACAATGAGTTGAACAAAAGAAGAAACAAAAAATATTAGAAGCCACAACACACTATCTGGTACAAGTTTTAGAATATTGAACCTGCATTTATGAAATAAAAGTCCAACAAGTTAAATAATTTCCAATAAATAGTTATATATGAAATCCAAATTAGCATATATCACATATTTTTATATGAAATCCATATTATAATATATCATATCAGTAAGACATCTCTCAATTTTTATGAGAAGAAAAAAAGTTAGCAAAGGCATTTTTTTAATTTTCCAACATAGAAGAAATGGGTTGTACTTAATTAAGATTAATTTTAAAAAATTATAGAGTCATAATAGATGTTGATACTACCATCCAAACTTAGTAAGTGTTTATCAATTTATGTGAAAACAAGAAATATTCTCATATCATGTTCACCAAGAAACACCATGCTTGATTCTCAATAGAATATAGAGGATTAGTCTTGGGTCAAAGTTTGTGGATTTGGGTTTCTACTAGTTGCTAGAGGAAAATGGCACAAAGTAGTCTTCAGTCCACTTTCTTGGGATAGGGTTTCTACTAGTTTCTAGACACAAATGGCACAAAGGATTAAAGTAGAGATGTAGGGACCACCATGGATGTTGGCGGTCACTAGATGCAATTTGTAGGTGGTATTGAAGGAGAAAAGGATGCATCTCCAAGGAGATTGGTGGTCATGTGTAGACATTAGGGAACCTTAACTAAGTTGGGAGGAATCACAAATTGGAAATTTCTTGGAGGAATGGGTCAATACCATGACTTGTGTCTCCTAGAAACCATCTGATAATCAAAACGAAAAGGAACAAGCCTTTTTACGAGTCTTTGTAATGGGATTTGTAGTTTCAATCCTAGTTTTCAAAACATTTAGTCTTAAACAATTGAGAATATCTTATCACTTTCTGAGTCCACTATTGCAGAAGCTTTCCCATAGAGCTTGTTTCACATTAGTTAACTCTCTGTTGGGTTGTGTTATGTTCTTTCCATGACTAGTCGACGTAGTTAACTGGGGGGTTAGAAGGGGAGCGGAGCCCCCCTTTCGTTGCACTGATTGCATAGCCGGGGTGGTCACAGGGGGTTTTGAGGAGTGCATGTAACCCCACTCTATGGGGTCGGGGGAAATGCCCAGGAAAATTTTGTTTTTGGACCCTATATTAGGTTGGGTGGACCTACCTATGGTTTTGTGCATGATTTTTCGCACATGATTTTGGACGCGATGGTTTTTGGTCCATCGTATTGGATGCTTCGGCATGTATAAATATGTATTGTAACATTGAAAGGAATATAATGAAAAATCAAGCTAGTAGTCCCGATTTTGGGATCCAGAGGAAAATCTCTGAGTATATGTGTTTTATGTGTTATGCTCTCGCATTGTTTATTTTCTGTGTTTTTAGAATTCATATGCAGGTAATTTCTGTACAGGGTTAAAACCTACACTCTCACTGATGGAAACTTCTAGCCATTGTAAGTTTTCAAAGTGGATGGTAAAACAACCAATTATAACTTACTATCTTAAACATTGAATTCCAAATAGAGACATCCAACCATTTCTTGTTTAGGTTGGTCATGAATATGTTAATGTATAAACCCAAATCCTCCCATGATAAGAGATACATGCACTGGATATATGACTTTGGCATACTAGAGACATTTGATATTTGCATGAATTCACATGTAGTGTGTTTGTTGAAGAAAACAATTGATTGACACTTTTTCTGTAATATTTTATTGGAAAAACAAACCATAGCAATACATGATTCATAAACATGTTTTTATACATTTTTCCTATTTTCCCAAAACATTGGATCTAGTTCTCTAGAAAATTATCAGCCTTGATATTTATGCATATGAATTTATTTAAAGCATTTGGGGGTGTATTTGTGAATATAATTGGTATGAATTGCCGAAAAGTGAGTTTCACCAATAGACACAAAAGTTACCTTCTTAATCCCATGTATATGTTGGAGAACATGATTCCCCTATTGTTTTGTGAAATACCTTAGTCCTTATTACAAAAATGTTATGTTTTCTAATAATCACTAAACTAAACTGAGTTTAAGATGTAAGGCAATTGACATTATAGTAACATATCCATCTAGAGAATAACCATGCACCAAAAACAAGGGTCCATTGAGTTTATATCCCAAGCCTCACACAATAGGGTCCACTAAGTTTATATCCCATTCCTCCAACACATTATTTGGATCATTCACCTGGTCCTTTATTGCCATTAATGCTACCAGTTATATAGAAAATAATGGTTATCAAGAAAAATGAAAGGGCAATCAGTAAAAATGAAGTGGGTACTGGAAAAAGATAAAAACCAAATTTATTATATTTATAATTTGTTCGAAATGCTAAAATAAATGAAATGAGCGAAAGGGAAAATGGAAAAACCAATTCTATATCTACATATAAGTTGATTCTAGATAAAAACACATTGAATACCTTCACAGTTGATGCCATTGGGAGACAGGGATGTTGCGCTGCTGAGAGTAAGAATGGACAATACAAAAGAGGAAACAATCTTGGAAAATTCTCTACTCGTACATGAAAGTACACAAAACTCTCAAATATCCTGAAGTGTAATATCTTTCGCTTCTTTCTTGTGAAGGCCTCCTCTAGTGTAACTCACTCCAACACTCGATGTGTGATCTAGTTCTACAAATCAATAACAATGTTTCATGCTTCTGCCCAAAGAAACATGGGAATCTCCTCATCATGCAACATAACTTTGGCCATCCCCCACAATGGAATTATTCTTATGCTATGCGACCTAATTTTTCTAAGGATTGTATGGTGTTCTCAATTCCCTATTGATGCCTTCCTTAGTGCAAATCTTTAAATCCATTTGAGGTGTACTCCCCTCCATTATCTAACCCCACTTCTCAACCAAGACCTTGAATTCCTGAAACTTTGAGAAGACCTTGTCCTATTTCTTCACAAAGAATATCCAAGTATTTCCCAAACAATCATCAATAAAGGTGACATAATAGTTGTACGCACTAAGGGATACTAAAGACATGGACCCACAAATGACTGGATGAATAAGGTTGAAGATGCCCTTTGCCATATTATCATGGTAGGGAAATGAGGTATTGGAATACATTTCAAGTGTGCAACCCTTGCACACATAATGGTACTCAATGTTGCATTGTGGAAACCCAGTTTCTATCTCTCTGAGAATCTTCAACGCTCCATGGTACAAATGCCCCATGTGCCTATGCCATAACTCACCTAGCTCCCTGCCTGAGTCACGACCCCCTCTACTCATAAGTGTTGTGATTGTGTCAAACTTGTAACTTGAACAATATTTTATGTCTGACCCCAATCTACTTGGATACTTTGAAATTTGCAGGCTTGGTACAAAACTTTCCCTCTTTGAAGGTCACCTGGTACCCCTTATTCTCTAATGGTGAAACTAAGATGATGTTTTTCTTGAGCCTAGGAACATAAAGCACATCTTTGAGAAACAAGGTTTTTCCCGACTCCCTCTCAAATTTGACTATACCAAGCCCTTTTGCTCGATACCTCTTATCATCTCCCAACTCTATGTGTAACTTCATGTTCTTCTCTCTCAGCTTGAAAACATAGTCTCTGTTTCCCATCACATGATAAGAAGCTTTGTCGTCAATGTACCAAACACTAGTACCATTTTAACGTGCAATATAAGTAATGAGAGAGAACTCCTTCATAAAGTTAGATGAAAACTAATTGATATTTGTAGAGGCTACTACTTGGTCATTCTTAGACCACTTCTTCCAGTTAGGGCACTTAGTAGCATAGTTCCCTAATTGATGCCATGAAAAACACTTGATATTTCCAGGATCCTCATTCTTCTTGTCACCCTTGGAGCTCCGCTCTGTTATAGACATTTTTGTGCCTTACAGCATTGAGCATGAAATGTCCATAATCTTAGGGATCCAAAGTTCCTAAACATGTTGTTCCTACCCCTAGAGGAACAAGGCTAACAAACCACAGCAATTCACAGAAGTTCTCCACCTGAAACTGCTCAAAAACAAGTCAATTCAGGATCATGTCAACTGCTCCACTGACCATCTGCGCTGAATGTCAATGGCTACACTGGCTACCTGCGCTGAATGTCAACTCCAACACTGGCTACCTACGCTGAGCGAGATTGGACATGTGGCAGGCTCATTCCTCAAGGTGTCAAAACCCAGGAAGCTTCCAAAATGACACATGCCTCAGGGAATTCGACTGGTGATGAGTAAGAGGTTCCAAATCTCCAAGTGGAAGCAAGAACCTCCAAGTGGAATCAAGAACTAATAGAGGGAGAGGACACTAGTCAGATCTCAAGCTGACTCATCCTCTCTCCAAACATCTATATATGGATCTCTCCTCCATGAGATCCAGAGGCTGGAATTTTGTTATTGCAAAGAATTGCTGTTGGTTTGAGACTGGAATCATTGGGTCCTTAATGCTTTGAAGGGAGTTGAAGATAGGAATTCCATTCTGCTGGGAAGGAGATGCTGGATTGGAGCCCTCTGGGTTGTATCTCTTCCTGAACCTTGTTATTTATCAATAAAGCTATCTTGGTTTTCTCTTATATACTGATGTATCTTTGATGTATGATTGCATTAGTGTATTTGATTTATTTCTAATCCTGAATCATTTATGAATATGAATATCTGCCTTTGTGTTGTGTTCTTCTCTTGTCACAAGTAGCTGTTCTCTTGTCGCAAGTAGCTGTTCTCTTGTGATCTCGCAGGAATCAAGTAGCTGTTCTCTTGGGCAAGCGAGGGGGCAAGTAGCTGTGAACACCCAAAGAGAAGAGGATCTGGATCGAGGGACAAACGGAAGACACCGGTAAGTCCATTGATCTCTCCTCTTTCAAATTTCATAAAGGAAGAAACCAGAATAGCTATCTCTGTTTGTTGCTAAGGCACTGTCACACCTTAGGTGGATAGGATCGTCCTGCATAGGCATTTTTCCCCACAACAAATTGGCGACTCCACTGGGGAGATTTTTTTTAGTCATTTTATTTGTGTTTCTATCATTGTTTACCTCATAGACTCAACAGCAACAATCGAACTGCTTCTGTTATTCTCAGTTGCAAAGTAGACAGTTGCTGCCTTGATCCTTCACTGGATTTTGTCTATGATCTGAACAATGGACTCACAAATGATTTGATGATCCTTTGTGATAGATATTAGTACCCTCTTAAAGAATCCCTTTGATTATACCTTGCTTGTGTTTCTGATTTCGCCTGAAACTGTTGATTATTGAGCAATCTGTGACCCAGAACCTGTGGGAAACGAGAGTTTCTCCTTCAGTGCAACTGTTGTGAAGGCATTCTGCATTTCAACGCAGTTCCCGTGAAGGCTACCTGCGTTGAATTTCAAAACCACAGTGTTGAGGTTGCGTTGAACCAGTCTTGCCTTGTGTAGCTGAGGTTCTCTGCTGTCTGTTGCCCTGTTTTGATCTCTGTTTTTTGCAGCCTGTAACCAGCATAGGTACCAGTCTGATAACTCCTTTTCTCTGCTTAAATTCTGCCTCCTTTTGTACAAAAAGACTGTGAGTGTTTTTATGTGTTTGTGGCATCATTTACAGTTTTCCTTTGCATGAGTGAAATAATCATCCTGTAGCCCTTGATTCAGATCTGTTGATTGTGATCTTAGGAGAGAGTTCATTGGTTGTTTACAGTTGATTATACATTTACTTTTGCTTATTGGTTTGAGTTTGTCTCTTTTAAGTGTCGAAACAAGCTGTTCATTTAAAAAGTCGCAAAGTGTTGTAATCTCTTCTACCCTTGTTGATTTCGAAAAAAGTAAACCTGTTTGTATTTGTCATTTAAAAGCAAATTCAAAGTTGTACAAAAAGCTTTCTTTGTAGGCATCAATACTAAGAAAGCGGAAAACAAACACCTGCATTGTGCATTTGCATTTTGATAAGTTTGCATGCTTGATTTAGGAACAGTGCATTAGAGTGTGCTGATTGCTCTTTGAGAAAAGATGGTGTCTTTATTTTCCCTTAGTAGCTAGGATTTTCAAAGTTGAAAAGATAATAAAGCTTGTTTATCATCTTAGACTGCATTTAGGAATTGTACCATACATCTCGTGGTGAACCTTGAAAGGCAAACTTCTAAAAAGATCAACCTAAAATAAACTGAATGAACCTAACAACGCTTTGCAACATAACGCACAACATAGAGGTCTAGGCTAGAGACGTGTTCCGGCGTCATTAAGCCTAGTGACTGTCGATCTCGTGGAAGGTGGGTGATTCCTCCTGAGGGACGATAGTGCTAGTACGGATTGTGCTCCCACGTACCGTCGCGTATATATTGGGAGACCCCTATAGGCATATATCCTTTATCCTTAGGAAGCCGTGTTGGCCGCCCTACTGATCGCAATGCAGTGAACACAGCATTCACGAAGATCGACCGCTCGTACCCTAAAAAGTATTCTGCGGTTTTGCGAAAAGTTTGGCACACCCTCTGCCTAGAACTCCAGAGCAGTTTCTTTTGGCCTTTTTCAGACTCTATAACAGAAAAAGTCCATCCGAGCATTTGTCACTTCGGGCTCGTTAAAACATCGAAGGAGACTAGAGTCATCTTTAGCTTTTTCTCGACTCTTTAAAAGTGAAAAAGCAAGTTGTGTCTAAAGCGTCGTTAACAATTTATTTTAAACGGAACAATCACCCTTCATTCCCGCGTTGATCTTTAGGTTGAAAAGATGGAGCACACCAACCAAGGAATTCCCCTTGGTGGAAATCCTAGTCCCTTCTCCTCTTGGGGAGATGTTGGTGCGCCCCACATGGCCACTTTGTCACTTCCAGGATTGACAATTGACCTACCAGTCTGGCTTTTTTCAACCAATGTTGTTCAGAACACCACCACTCCTGAACAGTCGAGTCAACAGTTAGACCAGACCAGAGTTGCCCACCAGCCTTCGACTTCTAATTCTTCCTCCCCTCCTTCCTCTTCGCTTGACGGAACTGGTAGAACAAAAAACCGAGTTCCTAAGGAGAAGAAGGAGAAGAAGAAGAAAGAGAAGAAGAAGAAGGAGCCAAAGGCGACTGGGGGCAAACAAGTGTCGTCTGACAAAAATCCACACACAGCACTGGCAAGGCCTAAATCGCCATGTGTCATATGCAAGGGAGACCACTTCCACAGAGATTGTCCCTGTATCCCCCGGATACTAAGAGACTGGTCCCCCTGTTTTCACAATTCGGTAGCGTCGACCTATGATAGCCATGTTGACTGCTCACCGTCAACTAGTGGAAGTGAAGCCACAGGACAAAGAGGGAACGCTAGATTTCCCTGCAAACTGTGTGAAGGCGATAACGCCATCCACCGTTGTCCCTTCTTAGATGAGGCAAAAAGAGTTCTGGAAGATCGCCCGATTTTACGAGCGCAACTTCCTCCTGGATATCAAAGACTCCTGCCGAGTCCTTCGCTAGTTGAGAACCCGGCTGACCCGCCTAGGTGGTCAGCCGAAGCACCTGTCATTGAAGATGAACCGTCTGAATCCACACCTGACGAAAGTCTAAAGGTTGAAACGGAAGTTGACCCGGTTTTGCCTTCAGAGGCTCTATCTTCGAATGACACCATCACAGAGGAGAATAAAGATGACACCATCCAAATTCTCTTCATCAACACTGAATCTGATGATCAAGGGGGCAATGCCACCATTCCTTTATCGCAGGAAGGAAGTTCATCAGAGCGATATCCGGCCGTCTATTCGGTCCCACCACCAAGCAACCTGGTTGTGTCCTTTGACTGGAACCAACTAGGCAGACCCCGCTTGCCAGCTAGCATACCATTCAGAATTATTGTCCAAATATACAGAATGGTAATGGCTGGCACAGTTATTGATGAAGGGGCATCTGTGAGTATCCTTTCCTCTATTGCTTGGAAAGCGCTTGGTTCGCCAGCGCTTTTGCCTAAAATGAGAAATCTATCAGGCTTTGATAAAGGAACCAGTCGACCTTTAGGGATCCTCCCCAATGTGCCCATAACATTGAAAGGGAAGACCGTTCAAATGAACGTGATGGTCGTTCAAGGACCCTTGGATTATAACCTACTCCTTGGACGAGACTATATATATTGCATGGGAGCCATCGTCTCATCACTCTTTAGAGTAATGTGTTTTCCGCATGAAGGAAGAATGGTCAAGCTCGTGGACCAACTTTCATTCCCCGGATCACGCATCGCAAATAGTCATGAACCATCCCTAAATGGTCTATTCACACAAGAAGTGTCTCAACCCACGGTCTGTCCTCCTGATGAGCACGAGTAATCTGGGAGGATATGACTGGAACCCAGGGGGCATGCGTCCTAGTCTGCTTCGGCAGCGAACTTTGGGTATAGGGTAGGTTTCCGCGGGAGAATATGACTAGTCCGTACCCCGTCCATCTAGGAAGCGGGTTGTTCTAGAATAAGATTCTTTTGTCAAAGTTATGTGAGTGAAATAAACTATTTTTCACTCACCTTTGTCTATTTCGGTAGATATTGCCGAGGAAGTGTTTTGTTTAAACTACTAACGAGACAATCTTTGGGTAACCTGAAAGAGGTAAGCCTCTCTCGTTAAAACAAATGTTTTGACGGAAAAGAAGTAGAGGTAACTTTGAAATCATACTTTATGCCTGGGGGCATGCAAACCTTTTGGAATGCAAGCAAGGGGTGACTATTTATTTTTTAAATTTTTAGGTCCTCCCTTTAAACCTGTAGGTCTAACCCTTTAAACTCGTAGGATTAGTCGTTTCCGAACTTGCATAAAGAAAGGATGCAGAGCAAAGCTTAGTGAGATGAAGCTCCTTAAAAAATAGAATCTTGATGAGACACTCTTATCATATGACTGGTATAATCGAGCAGTTTTAGCGCATAGTTCATGCTCGTTAAAAAATAAACATAAGATCGAGCAGTTTTAGCACAAAGTTCATGCTCGTTAAAAAATAAACGCAAGATCCGAGCAGTTTTAGCGCATAGTTCATGCTCGTTAAAAAATAAACATAAGTTTGAGCAGTTTTAACGCGGACTTCATGCTCATTAAAAAATAAACATAAGCACCACCTGGTAAATAACCACTGTGAATGTAATATCATTAGCCATCAAAGCCTTGGTCGTGTTTGCACCATCACCTCCACTTTTCATTTGGCCGATCGTTCACCTCCATATGATTGTTTACCCATTTTGAGGAACAGCTGCGAAGAGTGATTTCACCTAGCCATCCTTGTGACACTGCCGTGATTGGAAAATTCCAACCTGTACCTGGAATCAGCTGCTAACCCTGTTTATCACTCGTTCCTCAAAAGACGAGTCTTCTTTAAGCTCTTTTCAACTGACTCGTAAAATATGAAAATATTGCCGAGTTTTGGCCTTCCAGCTCGTTAAAGTGACCGGAAGTGCTATCCCTCCTCTAGATTTTAATCTTTTTAGACCTGAGGGATTATTGCACAAAAAGATCGAGCGCTTATTTTGTTCGGCTCGTTAAAACTATCGAAAATTCATCCCTTCTGTATTGTTTTATACTTTTTCGGACTTAAGGGATTAGATGATGAAAAAGGAATTTTGGAGTTAACTTTACGTACCTTTTCAAACTCTCTAAAAATGAAAAGGAACCGAGTTGTCTTTGTCGTTAGACTCGTTAAAATCATTAAATAGCGACAAACTTGTCTTTAGACGAGAACGAGTTTCACTATCGCTAGGCTCGTTAAAACATAGCGATGGGCTTGCCTGAAGGGCAAGTTATAGAACAAGCATATGTTATCCTCCTCAAGCTTGACGAAAATAAAGAGTTACTGGTCAGCAATGACTGGGGAAAAATTGGGAGAAACTAAAGAAAACTTTGATTGTAGCAAGTCGCTCTTGAACATGACACTTTTCCTCCATACCACAATCGGGTTGGGTTGTTTCATTCACCGGTCACATCACCATGGTCTCGCCATACCATCCATATTTGGGGTAATGCTACCAATCCATCGCATCAGTGTCACCATATGTTCAAGAGAAGTCGTTCAGAAAGAGTCAACCAGGTCCTATCCACTACCATACATTATCCTTCATCCATTCATGACCGCCACCCTGAATCATATGTCACAGATCGTTTTCACCTCCATCAAAATCATTAGCTCCGTTCCGTGTCACTGATGTGGGATTCATTAAGGCCCTCCTTTGATGGATCACTTCTTGTCGACATCAGCTCATTATCCAAGAAGTTGATCTAGGAACAACCCCTTCAGTACTTTGAAGCTTGCATGCCTCAATGGCAAGTTTCTCACTTCTGGCGACAGGTATACATCAATGACCTTCGACCAGAAGATTTTGCATGGTGTTCGACACCAAGTCCTTTATTCACACCACGAGAATTGTACTGCAGTACCTTGAGGGTCATTATCATTATCGGTGATTCCTCTCGCGCTTGTTAACGGTTTACATCATTGACCGGTAATCAAGCGATGTCTTTCCATGTTCGACTTCAGAACAATTCTCACATGGATCGACTTGTACTTAGAGTGAAGATCGAACAAGTTTGAAGACCCCGGATCTAGTTTCATCCATCCGGGCTGCGATATATATTCAGGAAAGATAAAGACATTTGACATGTACATCATTGTAGCAGACAATCATCCTACTCAAAGGATGATAATTTCATCAAAATTATCAGTCTACCATCAGACGATTGTCTGTTCTATGTACAGAAAATGAATTTATAAAGCTGAGCATGGGAATGCACGCCTCAGCTAGATCATGAAAGCAGTATGAAAAAATAATGTATTGTATTGTATCTTATTACAGGTCTCCTCCCAGCAGTTGGATGAACTTCGGACCCTCCTGGATAAAGCATTTCACCCGATAAACGGCCTCATACTTTAGGGGGCAACTGTTATAGACATTTTTGTGCCTTACAACATTGAGCATGAAATGTCCATAATCTTAGGGATCCAAAGTCCCTAAACATGTTGTTCCTACCCCTAGAGGAACAAGGCTAACAAACCACAACAATTCACAGAAGTTCTCCACCTGAAACTGCTCAAAAACAAGTCAATTCAAGATCATTTCAACTGCTCCACTGACCATCTGCGCTGAATGTCAATGGCTACACTGGCTACCTGCGCTGAATGTCAACTCCAACACTGGCTACCTGCGCTGAGCGAGATTGGACATGTGGCAGGCTCATTCCTCAAGGTGTCAAAACCCAGGAAGCTTCCAAAATGACACATGCCTCAGGGAATTCGACTGGTGATGAGTAAGAGGTTCCAAATCTCCAAGTGGAAGCAAGAACCTCCAAGTGGAATCAAGAATTGACAGAGGGAGAGGACACTAGTCAGATCTCAAGCTGATTCATCCTCTCTCCAAACATCTATATATGGATCTCTCCTCCATGAGATCCAGAGGCTGGAATTTTGTTATTGCAAAGAATTGCTATTGGTTTGAGACTGGAATCATTGGGTCCTTAATGCTTTGAAGGGAGGTGAAGATAGGAATTCCATTCTGCTGGGAAGGAGATGCTGGATTGGAGCCCTCTGGGTTGTATCTCTTCCTGAACCTTGTTATTTATCAATAAAGCTATCTTGGTTTTCTCCTATATACTGATGTATCTTTGATGTATGATTGCATTAGTGTATTTGATTTATTTCTAATCCTGAATCATTTATGAATATGAATATCTGCCTTTGTATTGTGTTCTTCTCTTGTCACAAGTAGCTGTTCTCTTGTCGCAAGTAGCTGTTCTCTTGTGATCTCACAGGAATCAAGTAGTTTTTCTCTTGGGCAAGCGAGGGGGCAAGTAGCTGTGAACACCCAAAGAGAAGAGGATCTGGATCGAGGGACAAACGGAAGACACCGGTAAGTCCATTGATCTCTCCTCTTTCACATTTCATAAAGGAAGAAACCAGAATAGCTGTCTCTGTTTGTTGCTAAGGCACTGTCACACCTTAGGTGGATAGGATCGTCCTGCATAGGCATTTTTTCCCACAACAAACTCGCTTCCCCCACTACAGTTCTTGTCATTTGACTTGCCCTGCCAGCTAGAGCAAAGTTTTCCTTGGCCCCAATCTAGGCATGAGAACTCGCAATGTATGCCTTTGAAGTTGTTGTTGGAAAAAATCACTCCAGAGTCACTCCTAATCCTGAAGCTTCTCCATGGCACATACCCCATTTAGAAAAGGCTCTCAGGTTTTGATGAATTACATCACAGCAAAACACAGCAACTCTGTATCTAGAGTTGTTTTTCCCACTTCTGCCAATTCATCTCTTAGTTGGGTCAACTTGGTGAGGTATGACACCATAGTGTATGACTTAGTCATTCTAATTATCCTCAATTCACCTTTCAACATAATTTTTTTGTTCTCACTGGTACCTTGTTAGAGACCAACTATGGTTGTCTACATTTCCTTGGTTATATTCCTCCCATCCATGTGGGGAATGATGTGGTCATTGACTACATCCAAAAAGATTATCCTTGACTTTGCATCTTTCTTGTTGTGTTGAGCTAATTGCTAAGGATCTGTGAGCAAAGCTATGACATTTTCCATGAACTCCCAAATGCTCTACTCGTCAAGCACCATGTCAACCTTTCTCTCCACAAACAATAGTTGGATGCACCCTCGAATATGTCCTCAAAGTTTAGCCCCTGGTACGTCATTTTTGTCTAGAAACCCTAATTTCTAAGTATAACTAGTAATAATACTTCGTTTGAATGTTGAAGCTACTCTTTGAGAAGAAAACCATGTGCTCTAGCTTCAACAAAACATTATAGCTCTTATACCATGCTAGTTTTCTTAACCTAATATATCTGATTTTCAGTTATCTAGAAATTAATACTCATAAATACAAAGAAAAAATTCTAATACGAAATTTTAAAATGAAACACAGCTGAGTATCTAACCATAACATGGACAACAAAAATTAAATCTGAAGAAAAACTACACACATAAAAGTATTGGACACCAAACATACCTAGGAAACCCAAAATCTGGGGAAATATTGTAGATTTATGTTCTTTATTGTTCATAAAATTCTTTAGGATATTTACAATTGGGTGAGAAACCCTTTCTTCTTTGCCCTGCCTTCTTCAACAACTCCCTTTCTCAGCCTACTTTTTTCCTCTACAAGTGTCACAGCCGATACAATCTAGTTGTATGGCCTGTACCGTCGGTCCATATTGTACGACCAAGTTGTACGACAACCTTTGTGCCCCCAGAAAGACCTCAATATGTTGTTGATTTGATGCCCAGGTTGTATGGCCCTGTCTCCTCAACTTGGATGTTGAACTTTATTTGAAGGGTGAGTTGAACATAATGAAAAATAATTTTCTCGATCTGATCACTAGAACACTTATTGATGCCAAATCAATATGCTTTACTTCTACGCTTACCTTCTTTTTATAACTGAAATTTCGCCTTCTAGAAGAATTCAAGGGCTAAGATTTCCTCTTGAACTTCCAAGATCAATGGCTAAGATCTAATGTCTTGTTGACATAGTACATTTTAAATTTTCCTATGTGAACATTAAGAAAAAAAATAATTATTAAAATAATTATGGCTAAGTGATTGATCTCTGATTTTCTGCATGCCTGGGCATCTAGAAAAGTGCAAAATCCTTCGTGTTCTACTCTAATAAAAAAATCCCACATCTTAAAGAGCTCCTCATTGATTTGACAGATAGTGTTACTCTAATGGAAGTGGATGTGATGAAGCTACCTTGAAAATCATTCCTATATGACATACAAGTTGAACAACAAACCCTAGTATTTGGTGAAATACACCCATTTCATGGGAACATTTTGGCTACGAGGATGAAAAAACTAATCACACATAATGTCTCTCCATTTTAAAGACATGGATGGATTAAAGGGGAACTCCCCTATGAACCTAGTTGAATATCTACTTGAGAACGAAAGTTCAAGGATTTCTCTTCTATTATGAGGGTCATCATTGCATCCATATTGTAGTTTTTCTGTTGCTAGAAATCCATCAAAATTTTAGAACAAAATTAGGATTCATATTAGGGAGAAGTCCATCATTCGAAGAAGGGATTTGGTTGAGGTGTTCCTACCAATTTCGTTTTCCAATTACTCTTAAGATAGACAATTTAGTATTGTCATTTTAGTTAAAGGTAGGAATGATTTGTAGTTTGTAGTAAAATCACCCCTATTGTTGCAATGCATGTGTATTAAGTAGCACCTTTGTAAGAGCCCTCTATGTAATTTTCTGTAATCTAGAAACAAAAAATCATAGGTTGATTTTTTGGCATGTTGTAACAACATTATCATGCCATCCACTTTCACAATTTCAAACCCTATGAAGGTTTCCAATTGAATCCATTTTCCCTAATTAGATAGGCACTAATCCCCAGTAATCTCAGTCTTCCATCACAATCTATTTCTAAATCTATCTCTTATTTTACTTAAGGAAACCCCCCTTGTTCCAGGGGATAGATGGCCAAAAGTGAGAGAGGAAATTATTGTGGTGACAACGAACAAACCCTCTTAGTTCCCCTAAAGGTTGTATATGTGTTTTAAGGCTTTACCACTTAAAGTGTAGGTTTGTGAGGTAAGAAGAATCATGAGTGTGTGTTAGTGTTTTAATAAATGTCAATGCTAGGAATTGACCTAGTTAAAAGTAAGAAGCAATCAGTTTTTATGTTAGATGAAAAAAAACCTCATGATAGTAGTTGTGGAGTTACCCCTTCAATATTCTAAAATATTAGAGCTTGTGGTTTATTTTTGGTTTACAAATTCATCATTTCCATAGGTCCATTTTAACAATCTATGATATCATTGATTTAATGGGGAAAATCCAAATAAAACAAATGACCACAGTGCAAGGATGTGATTTTTAAAATCATATGACAACAACTTCAAAAGAAAAGGAAACATAAGGATGGGTATGAGAAATATCTTCTTTGTAATAGAATGGGTAAGACAAAATGATGACCCACAATAGGAAAAAAGAGTTGGAGGATGCTCTAGTTACACTTAAGGAGATACACATTTTCCTTGAGAGGGATCTCCACATTGTAGTCCTTCAAGGGGGCACTATACGGTTTGAAATGAAAGCTCGTATCGAAGGGGACTAAATTAGAAGGGGTGCCAGGGTGGATTCTTGACTATAGTGGATTTTTGAAGAGGGAAGAGGGATCTGAATTCCAAAGTCTACTTCGACTACATGAAAAGAAAAGTGGTAGTTACAAGACCCTTGGTTTTCATGAAGGGGATGGATCTCTTGTAGAGGATCAAACAAGGTCAAAGGTGTGTTTTGATTGCATCTTCAAAATATTTCCTCTTATGCATTGATGGATCGTGTGGTGGATGGAAGGAACGCTCATTGTAGAGTCATTCCACACAAGATTTCTATATATTTTTGTAGTGATTGAGCCAAATAGATAGTGACTTCTCAAAAGAGAGCAGTTTTTTTAGCTCTTAGTTCCATGAAGAATATCAAGTCATCAGGAATGGATGTTCTAATTTTTTCATCATGAATGGACGGCCTTTGTTGTGATTCTTTCATCAAGAATGGATGGACTTGGTTGTCATTTCTACAAGGCCATGTTGGACACAATACAGGATGATTTCTATTGTTTGACAACTGAATAATTCTGTACTAGAGGGCTATCTAAATTTCTCAATCACGGTCTTAGTAACGACATTACCAAGAATGTAGCTAGGGGCACCATTAGAGGCTAGAGTCTCATTACTTTCCTTAGTATCTCATACAAGATCATAGCTAAAGAAATGGCTTTCAAAATACATTCAATTGCATGGAAGGTAGATAAAAAAGAGGAGATAGGTTTTGTATAGGGTCCAATTATTTTAGACACATAATGTAGTGTCCCTGACCCTACCTTGGAACGCTAACCAACAATATTATGCAATAAATACATGAAAATGCAGAAAAATTTTACAACATAATTAGCTTGTGCCATGCAATTATAATTAATTATGCAACACAATTTACCATATATTCTCCACATCAAAAATAACAACAATTAAGCACCATAACAGAAGAATTCATGTAATTATGCGAAACCAAAATTCAGATTAATTCAGCCCACTAATACACAAATTATAGGGATCAACACAAAGACACAATATATATAATACAACAATTAGCCCAATTAGGGTTTATCACTGAGATGCATAATTGTACATAAAAATAATACACATAAAAATGTAAGGGAATATGCTACTTATCTATAATAATGAGTTGAATAGCTACGGGCTCTCCATGTTCCTCCTAGCTATAGACCTAGTGGTTCATAATCTTAGCCAGCAGGTCACCCTGGAGTTATGACGACAACTCCAAAGCTAACGATAACTAAAAAATATCCATACCTCCAAGACCAAGGTGCCAATCCAATAGTCACATTGCTTCGGGGCTGCAAACACTGTCCAAGCTAATTACATGGGTGCCTACCCAACAACCTTGTTTCTTTAGGGCTCCAGGCATCCTCCAGACCATAAATCATCGACATTGGGTCATATCATAAAAACAAGATGCATCCATAAGGCACAATCAACTTAATAATGCACCCTGACTAGTCCAGAGTCCAATCCCAGGACCCATTAGCCGTCAATCAGTATCAGAGTCCTTCCCCCCAGGACTCATTGACCAAACCCACCCCCAAAATATCCAACCTACACTTCTTTATATATGCATGGCTTAACTTTCCATGTGGCACCCTCTAGAACCCTCATGGGTCCCAAGTGCACTTTTCACCAAAAAATATCCAACCATTTCCTTTTTCCTTGGAGTTGTGCGCCACCCCCCCCCCCTCCCCCCCCCCCCCCCCCCCCCACATACTCTTTTTGTAGAGTGGCTCTGCAGCTAGCCTTATTTTATTAATATTAAAGGATATGTATATTTACAATATTTATTATATTCACATCATGGCTCCTCCAGCTAGTTAGCCAAAACAAGCATATCAATATCGTTGGAACTACATGGGCATGCAGGTAAATAAAGTATTTCCAACCCACTAGCCTAATATAAAAGGTACATGTATTTACATCATCAAAATAGGTTGGGGCATTACATTTCCTCCCCTGTTATTTTATGCATTGTGCAGAGTGCATCTTATATACAAATATATAACATATACATTATATCAATAAAAAATGTGAGGGTATTCTACCCTCACAACCTCTTCTTGTTCCTAGGTTGCATCGTCAGAACCGAACATGGTCCATTTTATCTTTACCATGGCTATGGCTCGATTCCGGAGCACCTTTACTTTGGTGTCTAAAATCCGCACTGGTTGAACTTGGAAATCTCCCTCAGGTTCCACCTCAATCATTTTCAAATCAACAATGTGATTAGTGCCTGAAACATATTTCTTAAGCAATGAAACATGAAATACATCATGAATATGTAGATATGCATGCAATGCAAGCCTATATGCAACACGACCTATCCTCTCCAGGATCTCAAACGACCCACAATATCTAGCTGCTAGCTTGGCACAATTTCCCAATTTTAATAAGATATTTTTCTCTTTTACTTTCAAAAATACATGATCTCCTACATTAAATTCCTCGCTTTTCCTATTCTTGTTAGCATAACTTTTCTCCCTATCCTGGGAAGCTTTTAAATTTTTCTTGATTTTAACCATTTGCTCTTCCATGTATTTGAGCAATTCAGGGCCCACCATAATTCTATCCACTAGGTTACTCTAACTAACCAAAGTATTACATTTTCTGAGATATATAGCTTCAAATGGGATCATTTTTAATAATGCCTCGTACTCGTCATTATACGAAAATTCCACTAGATGGAGGTAGTCCTCACATTTGGATGGCTTATCTATCACATACATCCACCACATCTCTTCAATTATTTGATTTACCCATTCATTATGTCCATGAAGCTCAAGAAGATATGTTGTACTGAAGTTTAATTTGATACCCAATCCTTTAAATAATCTGATCTAGAAGTTAGATGTGAATTTTGGATCTCTATCAGAAATTATTGCCTTAGGCAACCCGTGAAGGCTAGAAATTTCCAGCACATAAATTCCTACAATATTTTTTGCTTTATGCATTGACCTCACTGGAATTAAGTGGGAAGACTTTATAAGATTATCAACTACAACCATTATGGAGTCATTGGCAAACTAGTAATAAAATCAATGGATATTGTCTCCCATTTCCACTCCAGGATGGGAATTGATTATAGTAAACCAGCCGGGTGTTTATGCTCAGCTTTCACCCGTTGGAATTCCATACACCCAGCTATATAGTTAGCCACTTCCCTCTTTAAACTTGGCCAGTAAAATTGTTTCTTAGTTGTATTCAATGCTTTATGAAACTCGTGGTGACCAACATATAGTACCCTGTGCATTTCATGCAGAATTATTTCTTTAACTACTGGAACATATGGCACATAAATTCTTATTTTATATAAGAAAATGTTCTTCGGACCTAATTCAAAATATTAGAAGCTCTCATTTGTTGCACCTTGTTGTAAATTATTTTTAATCTTCATATATTTCGGGTCTAAATTACCAACCTGTAGAATTATTCCCATCAAATCAATTTCATAGCTATTAATTGATATGACATGCATAACATGTAATCTTCGACTAAGTACATCAGCCACCCAATTTTCTTTCCCCTTAATATATTTAATTTCAAAATCATATTCTGCCAGCAATTCGAGCCACTGGATTTTCCATGCATTTAAATTTGGTTGTTCAAATAAATGTCGCAATGTATAATGATTAGTGTGCAATTCAAATCTTTTTCCCACGAGGTAATGGCTCCACATTTTCAATACGTGAATGATAGCTAAAACCTCCAAGTCATGGGAAAAATAATTATTTTCGTGATCTTTTAACTTTCTGGACTTGTAGCAAATTACCTACCATTTTGCATGAGAACACCCCCCAATCCTTCTTTGCATGCTTCTGTGCACACTAAAAAATTATTGTTTGGATGAACAATTTTTAATACTGCCACCCTAGTTAATAGAAATTTTAAATGTTGAAAGGATGATTCACATTCAAATGTCCACTCAAATTTTACACCCTTTTTAAGCAAAGTTTTGATTAGATATGCAACTTAGGAAAACCCTTCGATAAATCTCCTATAATACTGAGCTAGACCCATAAAAAGACCTCATTTTTATAACATTTTTTAGGGCTGGCCATTCTCTGATAGATTTAATTTTCTATGGGTCCATAGTTATCCCATCTTCTGAAATAATGTGACGCAAATAGTGGATATGTCTGATAAAATGAACATTTTCTCAGCTTAGTGTAATGTTGATGCTCTCTGAGTACTTGTATAACCAATCTAAAGTGTTTTTGATGTTCCTCTTTGGTTTTTTAATATATTAGGATTTCATCTAAGAACACAATGACGAATTTATCTAAGTATTCCTTGAAGACTCCTTTCATTAAACACATAAAGTATCTCGGTGCATTAGATCAGCCAAAAGGTACTACAACAAATTCATAATTCCCATAACGAGTTCAGAATGTTGTTTTAATGATATCTTCTCCATTAATCCATAGCTGGTGATACCCAGATCTTAAATCAATTTTGGAAAACATTTTTTCTACTTATAGCTGATCAAAAATATCATCAATCCTCAATAGCGGGTATTTATTTTTAATAGTGACTTTATTTAGTTGTCGTAATTCAATACAGAACCGTAGTGTACCATCTTTCTTTTTAACAGAGAGAAATGGAGCACCTCACGGTAATACATTGGGATGTACATATCCCTTCTTTAGAAATTCCTCTAGTTGCATATCTAATTCTTTAAGCAACAGCATACTCAACCTGCATGGTTCTTTATATATCAGAAATTCCCTTGGCACTAAATCAATAGAGAAATCTATTTCCCTCCTTGGAGGTAATCCGAGTATTTCTGCAAACACATTACGAAATTCTTGAAGCAATGGGTAATTTCTTATATTAATTTGCTGGTCCATATTTGTCTCCAAATGAGCTGCAAGGATTTGGCATCCTTTCAAAAAAAAAAAAATCCATTGAATGGTTGATATTTTTCTAATGGATATCGGTCTAGGAGTTCCTTTGACCTGTTTCTGATGTGCTTCATCATCAATACATTTAAAAGACTTCCTGTAGCAATCAAGTATTGCATGGTTATTTTCCAACCAATCGATGTGAGTCAAGAAATCACAAGCACCCAATGGAATTACATTCAAGTTAGTTGTTTTTGCCAACCCATTCATTTCAATCAGGCAACCTCTAATTAATTCTATAACCTTTCTCTTCATACTTGTAGCTAGCTGTACTAAGCAAGATTTGGAATATTTATTTTTCTTCAAATTAATTTTTTCAACCAGATTCACATTAATGTAACTATGGTTGGTTACAAAATCAATTAAAATTGAAATTGGTTGATTGTTTCTCTTACCTTCAACTTCTATCATATGAGATTGATGCTCCACTTGTTGATTATCTAAGGCTGCATAAATTTTGGGCATGCCTCTTCCCACATCATCCACAGTAGTTGTCGCTTGCATGCTATGCATAGTACTCACCTTCTCTTCCTTATGAGGACAATCTCTGAATCAATGATCTCCTTTATAGCCCCAACATTTAATAGGTGGGGGATGAAGCCTTTTACTTGAAGAATTCCCCATTCTAGCTGGTTAGAGACTTGGGTTGTTTGCTAGCCCAACTGTAAGTTATTCTTAAATGGAAAGGGTTTATAACACTTCTTTCTTTTCTCCGTAAAATTCCTTTTCTTATTTCCCAAAAACTTATGCAACATGGTCCTATTTTTATTTTTCTCATATAGTTGTTCTACTTTCCTCATGGTCGCCTCCACAGTTTTGGGTTCATCATATTTCATCTTATCATCATAAAAGGACGATAGAACACTAATGTATCTTTTAATTTCAACCTTTTCATCTTTAATAAAATGGACATACCTCAGTAACTCCACAACTTCAACCATACCCTTCCATGGTCATGTGTCCTAGTTGTAGCTTGAAAAACTCCTGCATTTTTCATTCATACTATCTTTTTGATAAATATTTCCTTTGGTAATTTTCATTAAATTTTTCCCAAGTGATCTATTTGTCATCCAAGTGTTTGACTACCTTGATTTGTTCCCACCAGAGACTAGCTTTTCCTTTTAGATGATATATGACCATTATAGCCTCTATATTTGAGGAATAAATGAAGAGATGAAGATATTTTCTCATCTCCAACAACAAAGTTTCTCTTTCCTCCCCTTTCTTGTTCTCTCCATTAAAGGTGGGTGGCTTAATTTTTCTCAATTCCCCTTACAAATTTTCATTATCTAATTTTTTGCTTCATTTCTAAGTTGGAAACACACTAGGACTAGTCTTGGATCTAGATGTAGAATATGTCATTTTTCTGGTCCTCCTTAATGTGTGTTGGTGTGGATGAGCATCACTCATAGAATGTCTTGTAGTCCCAGTGCCCCTCTCCTTAGTTCTGGCACTGTGCTCATATGCTAGTTTTGACTTAGTTTGTTGGCTCAAGTCTTTCCGAATTTGATTTAGGCTCTACAAAACTCGATTATTAATATGTTTTTGTTCTTTCATTAGCTTTTCATTGTCACATTTTTAGCTGAGGACTTCCAATTTTAGACGTTTGATCGTTTCTTCCAAATCTCTCCCCTCTAGTGGGTCCATACCATAACCATTAAATTTAGTTTCATTATTACTCTCGCTTATATTTTTTTCCCTGAGTGCTTCCTCGTCACTATAAGGCCTTTGGGCATCTTCTGGGTTCCCGTCTGCTATTAAGATGTTTTTTTGGAAATTGCATCTACAACTTTCCTTACGAATTTAACCCTAAATTATTACTCAAATTCCAAATTTGGGTAGACCAAATCGTTCTCCTTGTCAATAGCTCTCTATTGACTATCTACTTGTACTATTTGGTTACCTGAGTTGAAAATTATTCCTTTGGAAAGATAGCAGCATGTTAATCGTTATGTCCCTTGAAAAATTCTTATAGTTTTTCCTCAAATGTTTCCATAATTTTTAGCTACAAAACAAATTTCTGAGTGCATGGCTATTTTATCCTCAGAATTATCTTTCTAATGATTGGTCATATGCCAAATTCCGATTTACTAGCTATAATCTACTACCTTTGACCTTTGGAAAATTCATTAATTTTTCCCTATTCTTTCATACCTGAATATTCAAATTATGCTTGTCTTAAACCAGCTTATACTGGTTGATAACTAACTATACTTTTGCAGCATACATAATCTCTCTTCATATTTATATAATTCTCTATGATTCACTCCTCTTTCCAAAGTTCCTTGATCATCTCATTGGAAACAAAGTGACTTTCTTAGCCCTTTTTTCTTCCACGTGTCTAACCTGCAATCCTCACTTTGTTCATAAAGCCTAAGTGACCTCACCCTTTTAAACTATTATATATATATCTGGGTCACCGTAACCATTTGACTTCCATTCATATTCGTTACCACTGGCCTTTAAAAATAATTCAAATACTAGCCTTCTTCTTTCGTGGAAGCGATGCCCATAGCTGGAAAATAGTGTCCATCCCATGTCATGTGTTATTTTTATATTCCATGATAATACTCTCGGCATCAATCCCACTTTCAACTTTACATAAGTATAAATGATTTAACGTGGCATAAAAATTTATCCGGCCTTACTTCATATTATGCATACGCCGCATATATTTAACCTTATGCTACTTCTAGGTAAAGTTACACCATGCATAAACATAATTCACCTTTCTTTATATAAACATACAAATATGTAATATGCCCCTTCAATTTGACACTTCCCCAGCTCATTTTTAGGCTGATAGGCCTTCCTATGCATCAACTTCCTTGTCAACACTTTTATCCTGCTCTGTTTGATCAAGTGAGACACTTTCAACCATTGATCTAAACTAGAAAAGGAAACAATGGAAAATCAAAAAAGCACAGAAAGTCAAGAAAGCACAAAAGCTCACCAGAAAGGATTCTATACCGAAAATCAAGAAAGCCTGCCCTTTTTCTTGTGGAAAAATCATCAATCCCATGCCTTTCCGCACTATCATTTCCTCACTATCATTTCCTATTATGGAACTATAGGAACATGTTACAAACAGAGGCTACTGCAGTGCCGTGAACAAGCTCGCCCTCTGTCAAAGCCTCCTTTAAACACCATACTCCCACATTCGATTCCGCTCTCCTACTGGGCTTCATCATCATCTCCTCCCGCGTTCCATTTTTAGCAGAATTGTCCCCATTTTCTCTCTATAAATACAAACTCATCATAATTGGAGGAATATCAATCGAAGCATTCAGAGAATTTCGCTATTGCAGAAACCAAAACCAAAATTGGTGATGGGGTCACAAGGGCAACCAGAGGAAGGCTTCAACAAGTGCATTCTGGTGACTGGAGGCGCTGGTTTCATCGGAAGCCACACCGCCCTGCAGCTCCTCGAGGATGGCTACGAGGTTTATATCATCGACAATTTAGATAACTCTGTTGAAGAAGCAGTGAACAGAGTGAGGGATTTAGTTGATCAGCGCTTCCGCCAAAATCTTCACTTTTTTCTGGTATGCAATTTCATCTTGTGCCAAAATTTAGCTCAGCTTGCAAGTTGCATTTCGCATGTATTTTCAATTAATTGTTGATGTTTTTCCATTCATTTATATTTTTTGTTGGTTGGTTTCAAATGGTCCAGAACATCTCTCCGGCATTCTTGCATTGGTGGATAGGGTTGTTAAATTATAGTATCAGGGTACCCACCCGGGTTCAATTTGATGGAATTGATATGCATGGGATCTATTTGAAAAACCTGGGATGCATAAGAACTGTTTGGAAAACCTGGGATGTAGGGGAACTATTCGATAAACTCTCTAAATAGGATGCATGTCTAATGTTTGATAACATTTCTGAATGGGATGTATATGAACTGTTTAATAAAATTTCTGGAAGGCTGCACCGACTAGAAGCTAAATTTGTGAATTGGTAGATCTCTCTGAAAAGAATGTGGTGGTTTAGTCTCCTTTTCCAACTGTTCTTCTGAATCTGAATAAGGATCTAAGGGTTTCTAATAGGCTGGCAAAATTATAGGAGCTAAAGTTTGTTCGCTAATTTCATTGATGTCATGAAATGACATTCTTTGTATTCCGAAATATTTTCTGCACGCCATACTAGGCAGTTTATTTTGAGTACTAATTATACCATTAGTGATCTCTGAAAGGTGCACAGGAGTAAGTATGACATTATAGCTTTTGTATATTTATCCTCAATGGAATAGACATTAGATGTTTTAAGATTCAGGCAGATAGATATTCATCATGCTGTACCTCATTTAAGTATGCTCCCGCATTGATAAATCAAGCAAATAGAAATGTAATAATCCCTTTTCCAATTGATATTGCAATATTTTCCCTTAAAATCATAATGGGTTGTGGCATCCAGACAATTCCATAATGATATAAGCTTAGGTGAAATTATGTTTGGTTGAACAAACATCTAATTTCATGGCTCTTTAAATAGATTTTTTGGTGGTAGGCAAGCTCTCCCTCCCTGCTGAAAATATAGAGGCAGGGCAGCCACAAATGTAATGCCTTGGCCAGACAGTATTCGATGTTCCTTAATGATGAATGGATTTCTGGTGGTAGGTAAGCCCTATCTTCCTACTACTGCAGAGACATGACCACCCATGGATGCAATGGCCTTGATCTGTTCAATGGCATTATTATGTTAATTTATATTGTCCTAACTTATATATATATATATATATATATATATATATATATATATATATATATATATATATATATATATATATATATATATATATATATATATATATATATATATAGAACCTGAATATGAATACATTAATATAACATTAATATACATAATTATTCATGGTTGAGCTAAGAAATCAATCGTTTCAACTTGGTATGCCCCTCAGATCAGTCTTCAGACAGGTTGATTCAGGTTTAAGCACATCCATGGAGAATTATTTCAGTCTCCAGGTTTTCGGCAGTGGCTTGTGTTTCAGGCACAGGCATAGACTGCATTGCTTCAGGCAAAGGCACATATTGTATGCTTTTTCAGCTCCCATTGGTGTTTAGGCACACAGACTACAGTCGCTTTAGCAGCAAAAACAAGGGAGAATGTATTGGGAGCATTGACAAGAATGTATGATAGTTGAAGATATCACTTTTTAATTTTACTTTAATTTACTTTTAAATAACCCAAAGAAGTCATGTTTAAAAAAATGAATTCCTATAAAACACTATAATTTCAGTTGGAGGCTTTGAACTTTGACAAATTTTTAACTTCAACAAAACAACTTGGTAAGCACGGTGACAAAGCGCAAGTCCTTAGATGATCTGACTTATCTTTCGTATTTTCTTAAAATATATCCTTATTCATAAATTCTTAAGGCTTGTCTTGCTGTGGTTTCTGGGAAGATTCACTTTTTATATAGATTATTTTAACTAGTTGTACCTTTCACCTCCTTTGGATTGCATTGATTTCAACAAAAAGTCATGATGCTTGAATTCTGCAAATTGAACTGTGTGTAAGTTTTGTGAAATGTCTATAAATTAGTTGTATTTATTTTTAAGAATAATCACTTATGTATTTGAATATATATTAAATTTTGGTTAGGGTGTAATGATAGAAAATTGGTACTTAAAATGACAGGAATAATCAAACTAAACTGTGCTTATGATTGCAGGGAGATCTTTGCAACAAAGAGGATGTAGAGAAGGTTTTTTCATTGGCCAAGTAAGTAGATTGTTTGGTTATGCATGTTACATTTTGCATTCTAGATTCTAAATCAAATGTTATATGTTTCTTGTTGTTATTTTGATGTTCTATATTTGTTTCTTGGGTACAAAATATTCTAAATAATTCCTTTACATATGTCATTTGTATGCCCTCTTTTTTGCCATATTTGGATGTTTCCCTTGGACAAAACATATTTGAATTAAAGTCATGACCTTGTACCCTGCAGGGGCCAGCCAAATAATTGCTCAATATTACCAGCTCATACGTCTGGGGTTCGAGGTTTGTTGTTGCCCATCAAACTTTTATTAGCTGTAATACCATTGCCAAGTTTACAGACAGTGGTTACACATTATAAGGATGATTGATTTCTAAGCATGAGGCTGTCAAAAGCCAACTTTGTATGCAGATTTACAAATGGATAAAGCTCGAAGATTTTTTAAGTTAAGGGAAGCTTTCTATTATTACCCAGTATTGTTTCCATTTAGGGGCTGGGTTGCATGCATGCCCTTTGTTATTATTAGAGCTTGATATTTTCTAATTTAATTTCACAGCTGTATGAGTGGTGGAAAGTAGGGAACAAACCAAAACAGCAGGGAAGCGTAGCACTCCCCACTCGATTCTTGTTATTCACTACATTGCATTGCAGTCTTGTTCATTGTCAGTGGATTTCAATGAAGCCTTCGTTTGCATTCCATTCCACTTCATGGCATTGTTCAGATTATTCAGTCTCACCTTATTTAATTCTTAAAATTTGTTGAAATGCTCTTCATGCTACAAAGCCAGAGGTTGTGAACGTGTTGACTTTATCCGTTTTTTTAACTTAAGGTAATTTTACGCTAAAAAGAGATGTAAATTCTTATAATTATTACATTCCATGATTTTGGCGCACTTGGACCAACATCTCTTTTAGAGAAATTCAACAATTCTAATTTAATAATCCTATCGGCCTCTTTTTGTACCTTTTGGGACAATTGCTAGTTTATACCATTACGCATATTATGACCACCGCATGCACATCATTTCAATATGAAAGTATATTTGCATCAATGGTGTATTAAAAAATATGAAACTTTTAAGAACCTTTAATAGAAACTCTACACATTACATATTTAAATGATTTAAATCCCTCGCATCCATGCTAGCTAAGAAACGCAGAGGTTCCACCCTCGTAACCCTGACTTTAATTTGATCCATTTTGATAATAATGGGTTTTATATAGGCAATAATAAAAGAATATTGATCTATATAAATCAAAATTAAACCTGTTTTATCATGGAAGCGATGCCTGCACATAAACTTTAACACTCTAAGGCTATAACTAATCTATTTTTAGCAAATTAATAATGTAATTAATTCAATTAATTATCATCACGTTTTTTTCGGCACCATTATTGTGATTCCAGGGTAAAAATTTTTGTTTTGTTTTTCATTTCATTTTTAGGCCTAATTCAGACCCAGTGTTGCAACCAATTTGTAGTGTCCTCAGCTCGGCTTGGAACACTAACAAACAATATTGTGCAATAAATACATGAAAGTACATAAAATATTTACAACATAATTAACTTGTATCATGCAATTATAATTAATTATGCAATACAATTTAGCATATATTCTATACATCACAAATAACAACAGTTAAGCACCATAGTAGAATCATTCATGTAATAATGTGGAACACCACCTTATATTAATTCAGCACATTAACACACAAATTATAAGGCACAACACAAACACACAATATATATAACACAACAATTACCCCAATTAGGGTTTTTCACTGAGATGCATAATTGTACATGAAAATAATACACATAAATACATCACAGAATATGGTATTTATATGTAATAACGAGCCAACTAGCTATGGGGTCTCGACATTCCTACTATCCATAAACCTGGTGGTTCATAAAATCAAACGTTGGGTCACCCCCGAGCTAGGACGGCAACTCCAAAGGCAACAATAACTAAAAAATATCCATACCCAATAGGCAGGGTGCTCTAGAGCTCCAGACACCCTCTAGGCTAATTAACAAGGTGAAAACCCAACAAACATGTTGCTCAAGGGCTTGAGTCATCCTCCAGACCATAAACTGTCAATATTGGGGCTCATATCATAAAAACAAGATGCATCCATAAGGCAAAGTTGACTTAATAAACGCACCCGGCCCAGTTCAAAGTCTAATCCTAGGACCCACTAGCCATCAGTTAGTATCAAATTCCTTCCCTCGAGGGCTCACTAACCAAATCCACCCCCAAAATATCCAACCTACACTTCTTTATATATGCATGGCTTAACTTGCCATGTGGCATCATCTAAAACCCTCATGGGTCCCCAAGTGCACTTTTCACCAAAAATTATCCAATCGTTGCCTTCTTCCTTGAAGTTGTGCCCCCCCATACTATTTCTGTGGAGTGGCTCTGCATGTAGCCTTATTTTATTTATATTAAAGGATACACACATTTACAATATTTATTATATTCACATCTTGACTCCCCTAGCCAGTTAGCCAAAACAGGTATATCAATATCTTTGGAACTACACGGGAATGCAGGTCAATAAAGTATTTCTGACCCACCATCCTAATATAAAAGGTACATGTATTTAGATTGTCAAAACAGGTGGGGAAGTTACACGTAATGTAGACTTGAGAGGATTTGGAATGGGCTCGAGACAATGGCTAGCAATCTTATTTTCTACAGATTAGAGCGTCATCACAGACATGTTGGTTTTGATTTCCCTTTGCAAAATGATATGTCGCCATGGTGAACACACTACTCTCTAATGCAACAACATTTCTCCTTGATAATCATTCATTATCCCCTCATTTTTTGTTGAATGGGTCTATTTTACATGAGTGCCCCTTTGCCCCAGATTGGTATGTTTTGACAATGGATGTCTTGAATCACGTATTTGAAGTTGTTGGCATTTAGGGGTAATTCAAGGACATCTTACATCCTGATGGGTCATACATGGTCAAAAGTAATTTTGTTAATGGATCCTTAATTCTATGAGTGTTAAGTAGAGCTTGGTTTATGGTGCTCATACATGTTTGGAAATCTTTGGCTCTACATTAGATGTTTTGATTAGTGACCAAGAGACATTGGTTGTTAGAGTTAGACTTATGCTCGACCTAGGGTAATTGTGAGGTATCTAGGCATTCCATTTGAAGCGGGGCTTTCACTAGTGGCTATCTAGGATTGGTGTACCGTTTCTTAAAAAATTTCAGAGTGAGCCTTGATTTTGGCATCATAAGGACCTCTCATTAGATGGGAAGTTGAAAAGGGTTGAAGAAATATTCTATCCATCATACATTTAATATGTATCTTGTTGGTTCCCTAGTAAGACTCAATTTCAACATCTAGAGAAGATCATGCAATCATACATGTTTGGTCGAATATAATGGTAAGAACAATCATCCACAAGTATGGGGGCTCATCTCTCACCCGAAATGTTGAAAGGTAACATTGTGGCATCAAGCATATTTTGCAAGGATGCGGGGTGGAGCTTTGGTCAGTCCTTGTAGTAGTATCAACCACAAAGTCTTTTACCTTTGTTGCTTTAGTAGAATCTATTATCTCCAACTCTCAATGTAAGATGGGGTGTTGCTTGATCTAGAGGAGAGATGAGCACACAAATTACACAGTCTCCGATATGTTTGGAAGGATAATCATGACCAATATTTAGTTCTCCTTCAATGTTGAGCTACTAGTGTGCTGCCCTGTTAGGTAATTGTAGCTATCTGGTCCACCCTTCCTTCAATGGGATTTGGCAGTGATTGAGAGTCTCCACTTTACTTTCCCTTGGAAGATTAAGTGTGAGTTTGTTTTTGAGAAAGAGGTTAGTGATTGTCTACTTTTTGTTCCATTTGGTGTAATGAGGTACATCACTAGCTATTAGCTGAGGGTGCATTATTGATAAGAGATTCTCAATATTTAGATTTGCTAACCTATACAAGCTTTATTTATGTATTTCTAGTCTTAAAAAAGAGGATATTGACATTATCTTCATTGTATATACACATCCACCTTTTGATTTGTTGTTAGTAAATACTCTTATGTAAATATAAGACATTTTGACAACAAGAAAAAAAAAATAATGGGTGACCTACACTAAAAGTTGTTTCTTTTATCGCATTCTTCAATTGTGTTGGTGCAGAAAAATAATGACAGTCACTATAAAAATATGCATGCCGGCAAGATTAGAGAATGGCTAAGCTAGTGCAAACGAAGTCAGTGCCGTGGAGAACATGGTTTTGTATTGGGATAATAAGGTATATGTATATGATAAGTTGAAAGGAGTACCATGTCTATTTAGATTGCATAACTTCTGATCTAGTTTATATTAGCTTGAAAAATTTGTTAGATGGGACTATGTAAGAAACTATCAACCAACACAAAAAAATATTAATGGGATTTCGGCTTTCAAGGGATTTTCTAGAAGCTGGTCCATTCAATTATGATAGCTAAAGGGATTATCTAGTAGTAAATACATTACATACTGCTTATAAAAATGTATGATAACAAGAAAAAATCGCTGCTACTACCTCCTATAGGGGGTTCAATAGGATGGCCAGTGTGAGATGGAGAAGGCTAGCTAATAGCATAGCTAATAGTGTCCTTTCCTAAGAAAACATAGTTATTTCTAGAGACACTAGAATATACAAGTTTGGGTGGTCTAGTTGATGTTCTTTCACCCAAATGGGGGTGTGGAAAATTTCCTAACCAATCTTGATATGTTACTATCAGGTGGGGGTGAAAATCTACTCAACCAGGGAAGCATGGACATTCCTTCCAAACAATGCAACTAGGGGTTGCGTATATGATACTAAAGGAGGGAATTGCCTAACTTTGTTTATCCAACTAAACTATCTTGGAATGATGAAATTGGAGGCAAGAAATAATATTAAATTCTTAGAGAACTAGATTGATGTTGAGGGGATTCTCCCTCGGACTATGGTCAAAGGGTGTAAATGGATGACACCAACGATTATCTTTAGTTTCGTATTTTTCCATTGACCAATAAAAGTAGTTCATTCCTCTGCTCAACTCATAAAGTCCATTGGCCAAACATTCATTCATTCATATCTCCTCCATATTTTCTTGGTTGTCGAAAATAACCAGATAGTACAACTAGGTATTAAAGTTGTTGAATTCTTGGTAGATCCAAATAAGAAAGAAAGAACCTGTGGAGTTGAGGATGGAGTATCCCCTGGATGGATTGATTAGTTGAGCAATATTTCTCCCATATAATAGGATGCTTGATGTCAAGTGTAGGGATATGATCTATGTACCAGGAAATGTACCAATGTTCAAATTGCAATATTCAGGTTCTCTCAAATCCATCTTACTTACTAGCTTCCTTGCTAACCAGTACCATCTCAGTATCGATACCATCCTTACTAGTTGAATTGCTACCCTAGTACCAATACCAAATACTTGTATATAACTATTATGGATAACCATACCATTCTCACTACCATCTCAGTATCAATATTACCCTCTATAATTGTATCATTCCCACTACATAGATTTGGTGTGGGAACAAACTACAAATGAATAGCTATATGTGCTTCACCTCCTTTGTGGTATACCCCCTCACTCAAAGCTTTCAACTCATCAATGAATAATCTCCATGCCTAGGTATGGTATAAACCAGTTAGACAGACTCTTTATACAATTGCTAATATATAGGAAAGAAACTTGACCTGCTTACCCACAAATTGAATGGCTTTCAATCCATGAGTAATCTAGCTCAATTGTTGTAACCATAACCCCATCCACATTATGTCGCCCTACCACTATTTGATTAAACTAAAAATTTATGTGCGACAACCAATGCATTGAAATCCACTCTATGCGAAGCATGGATTTCACAGCATAGTACCCTCAAGGTACACAACCATACCCTCTTCCTGTTTGGTCTCAGCATCATATGAATCATACTTCCTTTTCCTTGAATAATTTCTCTTGTTGTGAAGGTTCATGCCAAATATTTGTGCATCAATCAAATTCTTCTCTCATTAGTAATTATCCTTAGTCCTTATGCTCCTCATTTTGGGGGTCATTAAGGGGATGCATAATAGTGATACAAGGTTTCCTTATGCTCACTCTTTGGTGGAATTTAGCTTTATCTTATGGTCCTATTGACGAGGTTTATTACCGCTATGCCTGCTTCACCAATATTATTTTCCTTCCCCATGTTATCTATTTACATGATGGTATGATGCTTCGTATAATTATGGAAAGTGGTGTTGGTAGAGGTGATTTGAGGGCCCCCTGTTGTCTCTCGTGCCATGTTGATATTACTTTTTATGTTAGAGGGTGAGATGTGTGCATTGATTAGTAAGGTGGATGCTAATTTCTAGAAGGTGGTTGCCTGGTTGATCGCGTTCCTTGTATAGCCTCAAGGCTCCCACTTGCACCCTTTTTGGGGAGAAGTAGGGGAATATTTCAAATCATAGATATCTCTGACTGGTCGAAAAATTGACAAATCAGTTCCTCTAATGGTTCCCTCTCATGGAGTCACCCCAGCGATCTGGGTGGGAGGGAAAACTCTCTTGCTCCTCTACCAAGAGAGTTTGTGTTTGGAACAAGTAAGTTATTACAGTAACTTCGTTGTTCTAGGAGGGGACCATTCCTCTCTCCCTTATGCCCCCACATGGATTTCAATGCCAAAGAGGGTGATTATTCAGAACACTGTGTGAAAGTTTTTAGTTAGAGTGATGCTTTATTATATATGTAATTATGATTTTCTGATTCTTTTCTTCAACAACGTTTTATTATATATGTAATCATACTTTTCGATTTTTCCATTGGTCCTTTCATATATTATATCTATAATTATGCATTTCTACCCTAATTTTATATATAATTATGATTTATTATATACGTAATTACGTTTTAGCAAAAAATGTTGCTATTATATATGCAATTTGGAAATTATTATATATGTAATTACGCTCTCAAATAATTAAACAAATAATTGATAGAAAGAGCTTATTGCCCCCAACCTTGTGCTAGGGGATAGACCCTCATCCATATGGATGAGTTTCACATTAAAACCCTATGCTCTATCGAGCAACTTTGTTATGAAGTTATGACCATGTCGGTGGGGGGGGGGAAGGAATATTGTGACTCAAGAACCTACTTAGGAACATATTGAAACCAATTTGATTTGATGCCAAAACCAAACGTGTACCCTTGTATATGATATTATTCTATACTTGATTCACTTAGAGTAACAAATAGGAAGGTGTCCCACCCAAACACACACCTTTATTTAAGGAATTTTTCAGGGCTAGTGGGTATGATAGTCGTAGATACCATAGCTTCTACAAGTTTTCTTGTCCCCATGGAAACCAATTTCCCAAGGGAGAAGGAAATAAGAACTTCCTTCAAGAAATTTCACAAACAACAGCCTTAAAACAATCTATCCCATCCACTACCACTATCACTGCTATTGCTACTCACACTGAACTACACCAACGAACCTTACTACACTTGGTTCAATCAGCACTTGCTTCATATCATAAAATTGGCTTGTTGTTGAAGTGAGAGAATTAGTAGATCAAGAAGCAAGAGCATCACGTTGCGGGAATACCTATGCATATTGAATGATGATTTTTTATCTAACAAGATCATCCTTAGATCCATTTTTTGATGTAGTGGGTTAAGAAGATGATGAAGGAGATAAAGATTTAGCACCAAACAATTGTAGAGCTAGTCCATATTTTCTAGTTACTTTTCCATTCCCTCCCTGCGAGGGCACGTAAAAGTTGGGGTTTATCCAATAGAAGTACTATCAAAGGCATAGATCAAGGGGTTAGATTGAGTTTATTGGGTTGTTTTGTAAAGCCAACTATGCGCACAATCATATTTCCATTGAATACATATATAGAATGTTGTTGTTGATATTAAGTTATATGCCTAAATATTCAATATCCCGTGTAACAAGTACATGTAACCTAATTACACTAAGGGAAAATAATAAGCATTTCCCTAATACATGGATTATAGAATAATACCTATCAATAAAACTAGAACAAGGTAGTATTACTCATCAAGCTCTATGATCTATGTAATACAAGTCAATATGTTTAATCATGGTTACCACTAGTATTCATAACAACTTAACTCTAGTTTGATTATGGTTCTAATTATGTTGAGTATACTATAAGGATGGAAATAAGACTAAGCTATGATGGATACTTATATTATGTGAATAGTGGAAGCAATGGAGTTATAATAGGCATCATTTATACAACAAGTTGTCATTAGGTGGTATGTGAGACCAATACATAGTGAAATCAACAAATGATAATTATCTCCTAATAATTTCAATTGCTTGTTACACAAAGTAATGTAACACAAATCGTAGATCAAATTCCATTTCAAATAATGATTTTTTCTATTAGTTAAGTGTGTTATGTAATTAAGAACAAATATATTGTGTATAACTATGCAATTTTTGTATATGTACCATGAATAGAGTAGAACAACTTGTACAACATTAAGCTTCTTGTACTGAGTTAGTGTAAGCTGTAATAAGAAAGTACAAAGGATGAAGATAGATGAAAATAAAATTTGAACAAATAAATCTTCAGAGGTGGTGATTCTTAAACATCATCCTTTAATCATGGGGGACACAGAATGCAAGACAAGCAATGAGCAATATTTCCAGTGGGGAATAGTTTATCAAATGTTCAACTCAATGGATTTATCAAAACTCATCCACAATGTTCTTAAACATTACCTCAATATCAACATGTACAAGAATGTGACTAAACCAAGCCTCCATAGGATTGTTTCCATGTCTTTGTTCTTCCTTGTGTTGAGGTAATATCCTGGCTCATAGGCCAGGTGGACTTTTCCAATAGATGGATCATAAACCAACACCAGAGCCCAGTTGGAGGCTACCATACCTTCAACATATTTTCAAGAAAGTTCCTCCCAAATCCTGAAGTATTTCTATTTGAGGAATGGGTGAAAAGGGCTATGGATGAGGTACCTCCTAACGTGCTACCAAAAATGGTGGTTTTATGCAAAAATATTTAAGACCATGATATCAAAAGTTTATCCAAATTATAAATTGAAGCATCTTTTCAGAACATTCATGTTGTTGTTGGCAATACTATATGGAGAAAAAGATGGTACCATGTTTCATGAATCATGGGTGCCTATGGTGAATGAAATTTATACTCATGGAACAACATTCAATTGGAGTGAAATCATGTCCTCTTCATTATATAAAACTATTAGGGCAATGAAGAGTGACAATCCAACTATTTTCTTTATGTCAAACTACCTATTGCACTCCATTGGTTCAAGAAATCCATTTCCAGAACTAGGATGGAAATGTTTGAAGACTTTTCCTCCAGTACATGTTTAATGCAAGCTCTTATGGGATTACAAGCATAAATAAAAGAGGACACGAATATGTAAACATTTTATTGCTCCACTGTACTCTTTTTTATTTAAGAAATAATGTCCATGCCTCTCGGAACAAGCACATGTAGTCATAGGAGGCATTAGAGACTAGTATAGGCATGAACAAGGAGTCTACATCAAAGTTTATGGTGCATCAACTGCTCCTCATCTACTACCTTTATATGCTCTAGACATAGGAATTTTTTTGGAAATATTATATCAGACATTTGCTCATTGAGTGAACGATACTCTTAAGAGGGAAAATAGGTCAATATGGCCTAAGTTTCCTATCAAGAATGAATACTATGGAGTTTATAGAACCGTCCAAGCCATGAAAGATGCCAATGAAGTTGAATCATACCATTTTTGAGAGATAATATTAAGGAGATATGACACTTAAGATGTAGTTATTAGTCATTGTTTTATTGTCAACTAGATGTGATCTTATCCTCGTGAGAAGGATAATGATCAAGATATCTTCAAGAGACTTATTTATCCATACGAGGTTATAGAATAGCTAAGTCAAGGACCTTAGAAGAAGGCCAAATAGACTCATGCTTCACCTATTTTCAACCTCTAGCAAGAAGCTGAAAATCTCTACAGAGCATTAGAATTGGTGAAGCAGATGAAGCAAGAATTGGAGAAAGAGGCAGACAGGTGCAAGAAGAAGATTAAAGAAAAGAAAACAACAAAGGAGGAAAAAGACTAGAGAAGAAATGCACAAAAAGATGACCTGGTGAAATAATTGTCTTTGGAAACTGAACAAAGAATCGGGCAACATGAAAAACAAATGAAAATCAATGAAGAACTTCATAGGAAAATATATGTGGAACTCCAAAATAAGAGGGAATAAGCTATGTGGAAAGATAAAATGATTTAACACCTTGACATTCCATCATCTCCTAGGATGCCCCCCACTCCTTAGTCTCTAGTGGAACCATGTGAGATTGAATAAATGGGGAAGGGACAACTTTTCCCATAACCATGGTTGACCTAGCAATGGTATTGAAAACATTCAATTATGAATACAAGAAGAACAAGGTGAATAGGATAGTTTCCAAAAAGGATTAAATTGGGAGAGATATTGTCACTAAGGAGGTTCTCATTCATGATACAACAGTTCATCTAGAGATGAATGCAACTCCCAGTATTGCCATGGCCCAAGTAACAGACGATAATGTTGACAAGCTGAAGAGAAATTTCTATGATTCTTAATTGGAACTCAGCGTTTCTAAGAAAAGAATTACAGAGCTAGAATTCTAGCAACATGCTGAACTAGACTCAGTTAAAGAGTTCAAAGGGAAACCACTTGATATCTAAGAGGAGAATTTATGGCATAAAATATAAAACTGCTAAGTTTGATGATTATATAAATAGGATGGGGCATATCAAGGAAGAATTGGATAACATTCCAAATATTCTAGATGACATCATTTAACCGAAAATACACTATCATGATGAGGGCGTAGACATTCCTAAACTCAATGACTTGGAGAAAATAATTATTTTTTCCAAAGCTTGGAAATGTCTGGATAAGGCTAGATTCTTAGAGGAAAAGGCTCAGGAAGTTTTCAAAAGTTGCTTCAAGTTTGAAGGAGTGGTCGATGAAGTCTTAAATAACTTTAAGTTACTAATGTTCTCATCAACATTTGGTTCTGTATCTATGGAGCAGTGTATAAAATAAAAGGAGAGAGTGATAGAACCATGAAAGCATTAGATCCAGGCATTAAGTGTTATCACCGGGGACAACACAATTTATATGAAGATTTTTAGAATACAATTATAATGCAAATTAAAAGGCATTTGTCTCTATTTCTAACAAGGTTTCATAGGTACGGTGCTAGGGAAGTAAATGACATACACTTATTGGGTATATAAGAATAAATTTGAGTAGTTAATCTAGGACTTGGGTCAATCTAACATTTTTTTCCCTTTTATCTCATATAATTTTATAAATATTTTGGTGAGATGAGAAGTTTCTATTTGACTCAAATCCTAAAAGATATTAAAATTTCGGCACTATGCACCAATGGGTTTAAAATTCATAAAGTCAAAAATCCACTAACATTTACAAGCCACCTCGTAACATCAATAAGAAAAGAGAGATGTAATCAAATAAAACCATCATATATGTACTTAAGTGTCTTTTCCTAGCTTCCAGTTGAAAGCAAGTTCATTTATGGAATCCATGCAATTTCCTTAATAGGTGCATCATGCATGGCCAAAGTCATTGGATGAACCCTAGTCAACAGTTGCCACATTTTAGTTTATTTATCACAACCAACAACTAAACCACTGAATTATACATTAGGCATATTTTTGGACGCTGTGACATGCTCCATATTTACAAGAGAAAAATGGAAAAGAAATGCATACCTCGAAAGGTTCGTTAGGATTGCAAGGACTTGTAGCAGTATTGATGGTGCCAAAAGTAGTAGCCATTGAAGAAACTCTTTGTGAATTAACCTCTTCAACACGAGGAAGCAAGACATAATTTCTAAAGTCGTAATTATGGCAACCTAGAATCCCTCAATTCTTCCCTATTTAAAAGGTCCCGAAAACTATGAAAACACGAAATATGTCAAAGCTTTGTTTTAGCAAAAATGTTTAATGGCCAAAACTACTCAACCCTCAAATCTCCAAGAACCGCAAGTTGCGTTGTTTTACCTGTACAAGTCTCCTTGGGCTCGTGCCTTAGCTTTCCCTCTAATTGATAAGCCATCAAAGTTCAAATGCTTAACATACCCACCAAAGTTCAAATGTTTAACATTGGCTCTCAATTTTTTGACATATGTTTTATCATATTAACAAAGAAAATTACGGGTAAACAAGTAGTTGTAAAATGTTATTACTTAAAGTAAGTATATATAAAACAAATGTTGAACATTACTCTAGATTTTTTAACCATATTTTTTGTTCATTGGTAAAATAGTGATTGAGGTTAATTTATATTAAGTAAAGTTAATATATGTAATATAGTAGTAATAATTTATTTTTAAGTTTATGGTTATTTGACTGTTAAAGTCTATAAAGGTGTACACGCTCTACCCGCTTAGAGGTGTAGATACTCTACCCCCTTACATTTGAACCTATGACTTGTTTTGAGGAAGCACATGTTCTTGACCATTATAAAGATATAAATAAGTTGGAAATTTTCTCCGATATTCAAATATAAAGACTCATGACCATCCAAATGTAGAATCTTCTACTAAGAAAAAAAAACATAGATAGACCTGAGGCTTGAAGGGAATTTTATTACGGAAAAATGTAAATGGAAACATTGAAAAGGTATTGCAAATACTACATTAATACAACAACATCCAAATTCTATTAATGAATGAAATAGAAAAAAACGTGATACAAACTAATTGGAATGGTGCTATATTATTTATGAAGAGATATTTCTCAACTACTCTTAATCACAAGAAAACATTACAAGAGGCCAAAAATACCTTTGAACATAAAGTATGAGGCCCTAAGATGCAAAAATTCTAAAATCCAAAACCCTGACCCTAGGAAATTATGTGCCTAAAAGAATGTGGGCCTCAAAGAGACTAATTGATATATCAACTTCCCAAGGCAACAACTTTTGCATGAAAGCTCCATTTAGGACATTACTTGAAACATTAAAATCCATACTATATGTCTGTAGCCAATGAAAAATTCCAAAAAATCAAGGGAAATTAAAAAAAAGGAAGCGATAGTTTGAGACCTAAAACTCTATAGTAGAACTACCAAGATGTGTAATAAAGTTGAATCAATGGAGCAAGTGGGTGGTCACTACTATTCTCTTCAATTAATTGCCTCCTCTTAGGAATAAGTGGTCCATTTTATGTCAGGTTCCTTCATCAAGTGGGGAAAATTTTGTTGAATATGACTCCTATTGAGACACGTGCACCAAAGTAGGAGCATGAGGTCCATATGAGAGGTGGAAAATATGGTTGAAGTAGCTCCATGCTAAATATAAGGTTTAAGCCAAACAAAATGAAATATCAAATTTAATAACATCTTCACCCACAACCTTTGTGTTGGTGTAAGGCCTATATCTGAATGGAGAGTCAAGGGGGCACTTCCAATGGGATCTTAAAAGGTGTTATTATATAAATACAGCCACACCTTATCTCCCACCCTAAACTTATGTGGCACTCTAATCCAGGTGGATATTGGTGGCCACCCACCTCTTCCACTAAGTATGTGAAGCTTGTTTTCCCATAATTCACACAAGAATGGAAAAAGGTGAAAAAACCAAGTCAAAAGGTATGTGTAGCTTTTTCCATGTAGAGGTAGATGTTAAATCCACACTCTACAATCAAAAAATTTGGATTAAAAAGAGTGGATGTTGATGCTACATGCCCACTATTACCCAATGTTTTGTATGAGCTACATGAGATACAAAGTAAATATTCTTGTTATTCAAATTTAATAAAAAATGTGACTATGTCTTCCTAGATAGAAAACAAATATCTTCCATAAAATATTTTCTCCATGATCCTGATTTAAAATGAATATCTTCCCTTAACGCACCTTGTTGTATACAAAAATGACATTGATAGGGCCTTTGACTATTTGAAGAGTAGCGAGGCCCCATGTCCATTCTAAACTTTCCCTTCTCAATGATGTACACCAACCCTAGTTGCTTAGCTAACAAAGTTGAACCTGCAACTGTAGGAATCGAAGGACTTGTAGGAGAGAGATCAAATTCATTATTCTTACCTTATGTTTTGAGATTTCAGAACCTCATCACATGCATCATCTTTGTTTTTTGGACATCGAGAAGGCCCACTTACTCTGCTAGGATCCTTTGCAATTGAATGCGAGACCAATTGAGTATGGTGAATATAGAGTGAAAATTTTTAGTTGTTGGGTTTAGATAAAAATGAATGCACAACTTGGAGTTTCACTAAACGTGGGGGTAGAGAAAAACTATAACTACATAAATGAAGGGTTTGAAAATAGGTAATAGGAGAGAAACAGATCTCGACCACCAGGAATTGGACCAACAATGTGACGGTTTCAAAAAGTGATATAGTTCATTAGAAAGGAAAGATAAATGGATTTTTTTCCTTCCTAATGGGCTATACACATTTGTCCTCCAAATGTGGTTCAATGTCAAAATCATTGTTATAGCACTCACCTTTCTAATATTTTGACATTTTATAACTAGAAATTGAATCAAAAGGTGCAAAGGAAAGTCAATAAGACTAGATGGAGGAGATGCTGTAGGCCAAAATAGTGCATATATCACCTCTACTCTTGGCCTTTGCACTATTAGAAACAACAATATATCACCTGCACTTTTGTTTTCTTTTGCTACTTTTTACCCACACATGTCTCCTTCACAATGGAGATATTTACATACTATTTTTTATGGATGATATTTTGCTCTTTTCCCATCTAGATAAAACAATATTAAAAAACCTATGGGTGTCTAAATTTTTAATCCCTATTATATAGAGGATAATTGGTACACCATCTCTAAAACTGACATCAGTATGTTAAAGTGAACCCGCTCAATAAACATATGGATCCATGTGGTTTGTGGTCCTACTCCAATTGTTTCTCATTTTTTTCTCCTAACATGGCTTGTTTGAGCAGTAACGAGCAAACTTGTCTGGATCATGATATACCTAACCAGAGAGTTCTCTTTGCATGGGTTCACATAGGTACCAATGGATGAATAGCTTGTGGATGCATGTGATAGAATGCAATTCATGTAAGATTAATTTGTATTTATTTACTTGATATATATTTGGAAAATAATAATAAATAAATAATTCTTTTAATATTTGAAATTTTAATCTAAGTAATAAGATAGTGAACATATTCTACATACCAAAATAATGTGTTAATTTATTAAATAATGTGATAGTAAATATATAAATAAATAAACATTTTTTTGAGATAAACATGTTATCTTGAGACATTAAAAACTTGTTGAGGAAATTTCAATTATGCACTAACTTAAAAAATATTGTTGACCAAAATATTTCATCAAGCCATGATCCAACAACCTCCTAAAAACACATAAGAATAATATGCATGTTGAGACCAATTCTACATCATAATGATCAATAAATTAATAAAACACAACTTTTTCATGTGTGATCATAAGAATCACATAATATTCTATGTATATTATAGGTAGGAGTTAATAATCCCAACTTTCACCCTTACTGAGTCAAACATGTCTTTATCTTTGTTAGGTAAGTCTTCATCATGTTCTTCCATTGGTTCAATGCCTAAAAGACACTCTTCATCAATAAAGTATATATATGATGTAAACTAGAATTTGTGCCTCATTCCTCAATCATCTACACATTACCAAATTGTTAGAATCCACATAAAGGAGTGGAAATCCACCAAAATACATGGGTACCTAACTATTGCAACTACTGACCCATTAATATCTCCTTCGAGTACATGATTCATTCATATTCTCAATGGACTCTAGCTAACTATGTAGGAAACTCCAAGTTTTTAGATGTATCACACCCCCTAGAGTTTACAACCAAAACAATCCACTCATAGAGAATTCAATTGACACATGACCAATATTCTATAAGAGGTTGTGCAGTATATTAAACATGTTATCCATGTCACCAAGGACACATGGATAATGGCTATGCCTTCTTACAAAAGTCATACATTGATGTGCCCTTTACATAATACATAGGTAGATATGGTTACATACTATTTACATGCTACATATCATGAAGGAAATAAGTACAAGCTTTTATAATATCAGATGTTATTATAATACTCATCCCAAGTACCAACTCTAGCTAAGGTCAAGCTTAAAAACATCAATCATCAATAAACATAATATATACACACCATGTTAAACTTCTTCCACATATAAGATGTGATTCGTATTTATACATGGTCCCAATTTTGATTCAATATAATAAAAGGTGTTCCTTGTTTGTCCATCTCCAGCCAATATCCATTGCTACCATATTGAATATCATTGCCATGTTTTTGGATGAAATTCTAAAAAATCTCCATTATGTCTAGAACATCATTATGTGCTCCCTATTGTAAACTCATAATTCCAACTAAGAAATATCTACCATTAACACTAGGACTCAACCAATACTGCTTCAATACATCTTTCACCATTATAATAAATAACCACTAGTTATTCATTGTAGAAACTTTATAGCATCTCTACAACTATTTTTTCATATATGTTGCTCCATTATGATTTACTTATAGGATTTCCATCTCGAACAACATAAAAATTGGACACCAATCATACATTTTGGCCAAACATTGGGACTGCAAAAAATAATTAGGAACCTATTGTACTATATGGCCTAACATCAACCTAACTATAAACATTGAACAATAGGGAATTTTATGAACATACTTCCTTCTATGAAGACACGTATGTACCCAAATAATGTTCCGACTAATTCGCAAGTAGGAAAATGTTATAGATCTATAAGGCATCCAAATTGATCTTGCACTCTATACCTACTAATCTAAAGACTTATGAAACAAAAATCATTAAAAAACATTTCATCAATCAATATCTAGAGGAGATACTACCTCTTGCTATATTTTCCTTCTAGCTACAACATGCCATATCAAGAAACCCAAAGAATGCCACTTACATCAAAGTGTTTCATTGCAAGGCTACAATAATCAACAAAATATAATGGTACATGTGACTAAAGAATTTTCCCTACATATTTATCTAGGGCCATGAACATACTAGTTATCTTCATATACAACTTCAAATTATGGATTCAACATTCATCTTGGATATTCAAATGTTGCCTTTTATTTGTTAGAATCATGAACTTTAACAAAAGTATTGCACTTCCATATTTGGTTAACTAAGATCAATACACTTTTTAAGATTTGACTTCAAGACATTCGTATCACAACCATAAAAGTTCTACATCAACATGTATAAAAGGAATTTTATATAAGGATCTAATCATGATATCAAAAATACATAAGGCTTCCGTACAATGCCTTTTTCCCTATCAAGCTAACCATGGCCAATTATTAGGCAGAATGGAGAGTAGATTTGGTTTGTTCTTGAAGTCACCCACCCAAGGGATGTGATCTATACGACTCATTGAAGAAGTTGATATTTACCACATGACCCTAGCCACACAAACTTATAATTTATTTCAATAACATATATATAGGGAGTGCATGTTCTATTGTATTCCAATCTTTCCCCAAATCCAAAATATAGCTAACAATAGAAGAGAAAGAAATAGATGAAGAGAGATTACTTGAGGGCAATGCTGTCAAAGTAGTGGCTAAGTGTAGTTGTGGCCGATAATATTTGTGCTCTATGGAATCCTCATCAATAATCATAAGAATAGTTTCATTGAGGCCTAGAGCTAAAGTCATCGAGACAATAAGGACAATCGAGATAGTTTCAAAAAGGACATGAGAAGTCATCATCTTTGAGACAAAGCCTTTCGCTTTTAACTTGCGAGATGAGGGTTTTTACTTTCCTTTATTGCCATAGAACCCTAGTGGATGGTCAGTAGCATTACGGTCATCCTTGTGATATATGTGACATATTAACAAGATTCCCTCTTAGTCTAAGGTCTGAAGATAAGTCATGCCCTGATCTTCGAGTTTCATTTCACCCCATAAGTTGTCTCTTATATCTAGATTTATCAATACCCTTGCGACCTTCATCTCCACAGAGTATTTGAAAGTGAGATCAACCTCTAAGCATTCCCCTATCTTGTTTCTAATTTCCCTAAGAGCTTGCTCAGACCAAAATTGTATGTTTAGTCTAGGAAGTCAAACCAGGAGAGGAGCCTTGTCTAGTCTCTCCTGAGTGGAATCAAAAAGAGGGGTCCAATGGTTAAACATGAAAGGGGTGTATTCAATACTCAAAACATTATTCAGATCTGAATGAACCTCTTTACACTTGTTCAAAATGAAAATCAGCCAACCTCTTAATAGCATCTTGAAAGTTGGTAGTGGGTTGATGTGAGTCCCCCCATCCTTTGTCATCCATTATGATATTGTATTCCTACTAAAATTAAAACCACAAGCACAACCCACCAAAGTAAAATAAGGCATATGAATGACTTCATGCATCTGAATCTTGTCACTGCGAATGAAGGAGAGATAACCCTTCTTTTCTTTCAGAAAGGGGTTATTTCATTTTAAAGTAGTAAATCGAGGGTCGAGCTTGGGGGAATGAGTGGGCCCCTGCAGGGGGGGGGGGGTGTTCTGGGTGAGGGAAGAGATGTCAACGAGATTGATGAGGGGATTGTGGGAGAAGAAAAATGAATGGAGGAAATACTAATAGGTGGAGAAGTGATTTATGGAGAACTAGAAGGAAGAAATCCTTCAAAACTGAAAAGCAAGATAGAGAGAGCCAGAGTCGAGGAGGGGAAATAGAGCTCATAGCCATCATGGATAGTTAGTTCTATCAATGACAGTGGAATACTTATACAAAGGTAAGGCTCCATAACCAAAATTCATAATCGATGAGGAGAAGTTCATGGGTCAAATAACCCCAAGGAGAAAACCTCGGTCGATGGCCCATAAGAAAGAAGATAATCAAATACAGGGGGTAAAAATGTGTAAATGAGAAAACCTCAAAGGAATTCTAGCCAAAAATGATGGAAGAGCCCATAAAATTAGTGATTCTTATGTGAGGACCCAAATCTCATATTGTACCCATGTCGTTGCTTTGAATAGAAGTTCACCAATGAAAACCCTCCATGAGTGAATCTACAGAAAGTGGCAAGACGCTGTCAACAAGTGGAGCCACTAAACCCTATACCATTATTGCTTCAGGCCCAATCTTCTAAGTGGAGCTACAAAACCTTGGGTCATGCTTCCTTCAAGCCTTGATCTTCCAAGTGGAGCCACAAAACCCTATTCCATGCTTCCTTCAAGCCCCAATCTACCAACTAGCATCACAAAAATATTGGCTTATAGCACTAGGTCCTCCCAATAATCATCCACCTAGATCTCTTCCATAATTATAGCCCAAACCTAAGGAAAAAAAATACAAAACTAGAAATGAGTTGTGGCCAAAGGGTAAATACTATTGATGGTGGATAGTAAAAAGAGGGAAAATTCTACTAGTTACATCCAAAGTGGGATAACTTGAATGATAAGCTTATAGAGCACCTGAAGGGATGTGCAACCTCAATGCGGGATCCATGCTGGTGCACACATAGACATGGGTTCCCTAGGTGCATAGGTTGAAAGGCAACAACTTCCTTTATCGAGTCATGGCTCTCATGGATTCTAATATTTGACAAAGTATAAAATGGGTTCATTGCTTCCATCAAGGGATCTTGAAGAGGAAAGGAAAGTAAAATAAGTACTTGATGGAATAATTAAAGAGAAAGAAAATACTTGCATTCCAACTACAAAAACTATCAAAGAATACAAAGAAACAATTGTTTCCCTTGAGAAAAATCTCAAGGAGAAGAAATTATCCTTTAAGTTATCTATCAAATCCAAGGAAGGAGAATTGGAACATTAGTATCTCTTGCGTCAGAGTTGCAGAAGCTGAAAATGGTTGTCAAGAGAATGTAAATGTACACACAAACAATTGAAAAACAAAATAAAATAGAGGTTGTTGATTTTTTTGAAATATGCATGGATGCATCACTAGAGTTGGAACACAAGCTAATGAAGAAAATGCAAGAGAAGGTATGAAGGTGTTGAATTAAAACCCAAAATGTGTATACTTAATATTGAAATCCCATTGATGTAACATGGAATATGCAACATGGCCTTCAAAGTTTTTCGATGTTCAAAATGGCCAATAAAACTGATGTAGGAACAAATGCTAAAACAACCAAAAAAACAACATTTTATGACGTCATCCATTACAAGGTGTTCAGTATTATGAGTATCAGTTGAAGGCATAAGTTCATCTTCAGATTCCAAATCACTTTTGCTAGTTGATCTAATGAAAACGTATTGCACTCTTTTTAAACATTTATACAAAAATATGTTTTTATTATATTTCCAATGGAGATTTCCCTTTCCATTTTCTTCACACTTGTGACTCATGTATAGGATGATTTTGATTTTTGTTATGAAAAATATAGTAGGCAACTATAGGGATTTTCTAGAACATTAATCTATGTCCTTACAAAAGTCACACGCTTCTCCTTGATTTTGTCATGTTGAGGTTTGTTTTAGATATTTTTTGACATAAAATTGAGTGTTTCTCTATCATAAATGTGTGGCACGATGCTCTATAAGGGGTATTTTTTTTTTTTAAATTCCATGCCATGATATATGTATTTTCATGATATATGGATTTTTAAAAAATAATTAAGATGAATAAAAATGTTTGAAAAGGAAGTAAGAGAACGCAATAGAAACTTATAGGTATATTCTCATTGATAAGATTATGTAATTTTTCTCCAAACAAGGTATCATCTATTCCATCTATGGTTCCCACCCAAAACATTGTGATGATGACCAAAATAGATTGAAGCAATTTACATGGAAAAAAATGATGCTTAACGTTTGTGTGCTCTTTGTTGGAGTTTTGGGCACATTCAACACTCAATCTTTAATACTTGGTTTCTTCTTTCCTGGCATGGAATTCATATGGGACCTATGTGTGCTTCTACTTTGTTTTAGTTTCATCATTGGCAGTGTATCATGTGATCAAAAATATATGTTATCATGTTGGAATTTGTAATTTGAATACAATGTTACTTCTACTTGTTCGTAGTCACCATACAAACCTTGTTGCATATCATGGCATTTCATATAAAATGACAAGGAATACTTTAGACCTTAACTTCTAACATTTAGCACTTTACTTGATAGTTGGTTACTCTCGTGGACACTAGTGTGTTTTCGCAGTGACAAATGGAAAATGTGCATGGCTTTAAGGGAAAACTAGAAAAAAAATCTTTGTTTTGTGCTTAGCTCCAATATTTTCCACCTAACCTTGTAGATATCTGGATAAAAATATCTTAGTCATATCATTCACCAAATATTACTACCTTAGCAAGGGTCTAAATTCACCTAAATTCTTTCATTGTTTCCCTTTGATGCATAGGACATCGACAAATCATACACTATTCATATTTATATGATCACTTGGGCGTTTAAACTTTAGGCTTAATAAGATCTATTTCAAATTGGATTTCAAGATCTAGTCCCTGTTTTTATGATGTCGAGGCATTGTTTAATATACAACAAAATTTAAAATATGGAAATCTCAACAGTTGCACTTTCATTACTTTTGATCTACACATATCTCCTTACTTATAAACATCTTGTATATACATTTGGACACATCAATAGGTTGTTTAATTTTATTTTGCATTGGTAATAATCCCACATGCACAAAGAATAATCCAAAGGAATCTCAATTCATGCCATGCATGCCAAGACTTGTCAAGTGCCAACTTGCGCTGATGTGTGTTAGGGAGTGATAGGGAATGTTAGGGGGTGGTGTAGGGCATGCTAAGGAGTTCCGAGGTGTTTTTAAGGAGTGTTAGGGAGTTCCAAGACAACACAAGGAAGAACTAGGTCAAAATTCATGGAAATGAACAAATAAGAGGCTGTGTCAAGGAGTGCTAGTGTGTGGCAAGAGTGCCAATGAGGGAGTGATAAGGCATATTCATAGTTAATTGCAAGGCATGCTAGGCAGTGCCAAGGTGTTTTACAGATCACTCGGGGGGTGCTAATATATTCTAGATAGTGCTATGGCATGAAAATGCATGTCAAGTTCCAGGTGGTAAGGCGGGGCAAGATGTGCCAGGTCCAAGGGCGTGTCAATGTGTGCCAAGGAGTGTCACGAGAAAAAGGGAAAAAAAAATTATGAAATGAAAGGAAATAAACACATAAGATGGTTAATAAGTTAGGAATTTACCTTTTACAAGAGGGGAATGGCTAAGGCATGCTATAGAGTTGTAAGGTGTGTCGAGCAGTGCCAAGGTGTATTATAGAGTGTTAACGCATGCCATGGAGTGTTAGGGAGTGCCAATAAAACATAAGGTATGACCAAGTCAAAATGCATGGAAATGAATGTATAAGAGGGTGTGTCAAGGACTGTCACACATGCCAATGAGGGTGTAACAACGTTAGGTTAAGTTTCCATGTAAAGAAATAATGGATGGATATTATCCAAGCAAAAATAAAACCAAGGTCGTGGGACACTATTCCAAGATGAATGAGTGTAGGAATTTACAGGGTAAGTTCCTCAGAAAGAACACCAAAAGGACACCGCTCACAACCAGATCTCAAATCAATACACCAGTATTTTTGATGTGGTTAAAACCCTCAAAGTGCAATGAGGGAAACAGTCCACGGCCTGTCCCAACGTGGGTACTACAGGCAATTTATTAATCAAAGAATGAAAATTTACATAAGCTTCTCTCATGCACGGATTACCCGAACAATGACCCTCCATGCGCTTTAAATAGAACTCATGGACCAATCGGGTGTCAAGCCACGGATCAAGTGTCGGTAATACCGAGGTGAGAGTGAACCGTCGGATCACTACATATCGTGACCGTCGGATTGTAAGTTACAAAATGGACAACGGTAAAGAAAGACACTTTACCTAACTCTATACCTAACTCTATACTAGACCAAGTTGAACTTAACTATATCCTATGTGTCGGAATATCCTAACATCCCCCCTTAAGAACAACTTGGGATAGGATTGAAGGATTTACAAATATGACACAATAGGAGAAGGAAGGAGGCACTAGAGCCTATCCCCCCTTAGTGACAACTTCCTGAACTCCAAGCATATATCGAAGTTTAGTGAACTTCGCCTCTGTGAGAGCCTTTGTGAAGATGTCTGCAACCTGATCATCTGTTGAACAATATTGCATTTCAAGAACATGGTCATGAATGAGCTTTCTGATGAAGTGCATGTGTAGTTCAATGTGTTTGCTGCGCTGATACTGGACTGGATCTTTGCATAGCTGAATGGCACTTTGATTATCACACCAAAGTGTGGTAGGATGCTGCTGCTCAAAGCCAAACTCTGATAGGATCTGACGAAGCCACAAGGCTTCCTTACTATCTTCCACGGCACCACGATACTCTGCTTCTGCTGACGAAAGAGAAATGGCAGCCTGTTTCTTACAAGCCCATGTAATAGGTCCTGAACCAAGAGTAAAGACATAGCCGGCAATAGACTTCCGATCATCAGGGTCACCAGCCCAATCAGAATCAGTGAAACCAACTAATAGAGGAGCGGCTTTGGCACTGTAATGAATGCCAAACTGTACTATACCTTGAACATAACGAAGTATTCTTTTAGCTGCTTTCCAATGACTTTCACAGGGGTTTTGCATAAAACGAGCAACAAGGCCAATAACAAAGGAAAGATCAGGACGAGTATGGGTTAAGTACAAGAGTTTTCCTACAAGTTGACGGTATAAGGTAGCATCAACTTCAGGAGACGTACAAGAGACTGAAAGTTTGACGCCAGACTGAAAGGGAGAAGGGGCTAGCTTACAGTCTTCCATGTGAAAATGACGAAGAATATCACAAGCATACTTGGACTGGGAAAGGGAAATACCCTCCTTGGATTGCAAGACTTGAAGACCGAGAAAATAGTGTAAGTGTCCTAAGTCTGTCATTTCAAATTTCTTTTTGAGGCTAGACTTCACATGGTTTATAAGGTTGGGATCACTACCAGTAAGGATAAGATCATCAACATAAAGAACAAGGATGATAAGAGAGTTGCCCACTTTCTTGGTGTAGACAGTATTGTCAGAATGACACCTAGAAAAGCCAGATTCTAAAAGAAAGCTATCCATTTTGGCATACCAAGCCCGAGGAGCTTGCTTGATACCATAAAGGGATTTCTTGAGTTGACAAACAAGGCTGGAGTCTGTTTGTATGAAGCCAATGGGTTGTTCCATATAGATTTCTTCCTGCAAGTCCCCATGCAAGAAGGCAGATTTAACATCCATCTGATGGACTTCCCATTTTAAAGAGGTAGCAAGGGAAAGAAAAAGGCGGATAGAGTTCATTTTGGCAACAGGGGAGAAGGTTTCAGTGTAGTCAATTCCTTCAACCTGTGAAAATCCCTTAGCAACAAGACGAGCTTTATGTTTATCAATTTTCCCATCTGGTCCATACTTGGTTCTGTAAACCCATTTACATCTTACAAGTTTGCGTCCCTTTGGTAGAGGAACAAGATCCCATGTATCATTTGTCAACAATGAATGATATTCTTCATTCATAGCTACTTCCCAATGTGGATGGCCTGAAGCTTCTGCAAAAGTGTCAGGATCCTGATTTACTGGAGCTTGAGCCAGCAAAGAAGAGGCTCTTTCAAACTGAGAACGTGTACGTCGCTGATCTGTAGGATCACCGGCAAGATCACCTGCTGCATCCCGAGTAGCACGGACCCATCTTGGAAGTTGAGGATCCTGAGAAGGTGGGGGAGGATTATCATCCTCACTTTCATCATCTGAAGAAGAAATGTTGTCAAAAGTAGAAGAGATAGGAAGAGGTGGCACATCCGCCGGACTAGCCTCGCAGGCCGATTTATTTTCATCAAATTTTACATCTCTTCTAATGATAACATTTTTGGACTTAAATGGAATAAGTCTATAACCTTTTACATCTTCAGAATATCCAACAAAAGTACATTTCTCACTCTTAGGTTCTAAAGCTTTATGCTTTTCATCTGGAATATGGGCCTATGCTTCACTTCCAAACACACGAAAGTGACTTACATCTGGTTTAATGGAACTCCAAGCTTCTTCTGGAGTGATATTCTCTAGAACCTTAGTAGGAGTGCGATTGATTATATAATTTTCACAATTAATTGCTTCGGCCCAAAAACTAAGACTGAGTCCTTTAGATTGCAGCATACAATTAGCCATTTCCTTTAAGGTGCGATTTTTCCTTTCAGCTACACCATTTTGTTGTGGAGTGTATGGAACAGTATGTTGCATTTGAATTCCATTTTTGGTGCAAAAGTTGATGAATGTGTTTTTAACATATTCTCCACCATTATCAGTTCTTAGCTTAAGAATTTGATGTCCATATTGTTTTTCAACAAAGGCTTTGAAGGCCAAAAATGTGTTAAATACTTCGCTCTTGAGTTTTAAGAAGTATACCCAAGTGCGTCTGGAGAAATCATCAATGAAAGTTAAGAAGTACTTGCAGCCAGAGAATGAAGCAACAGGAAGAGGACCACATAAATCACTGTGCACAAGCTGTAAAGGGGCTGAGGCATGCCAAGAGGCACGTTTGTCAAAACTGTCCCGATGATGTTTTCCGAGTACACATCCGGAACAAACACCATCTCTGCAAGATACCATAGGAAGACCTGTCACCATATTTTCTTTACATAGATGCTGAAGGGAGCGATAGTTTAAGTGACCAAATCGCTCATGCCAAAGTTTGCTCACTTCATCATTATGAGCAACAAATACTGAGGGAAGATTTGATGACCCAAAGTTGTGAAACTTATACAACCTTGTGGAATCATCAGCAAGACCAGTAGCTAGAATCTGTTTAGGATCTTTTAGATCCTTGATTACAACATCATGAGGTGAAAATTCAACAATTTTACCTTCACCTGAATGAGTTATCTGATAGACAGATAGAAGGTTGCAGGATAAGGTTGGAACACATAATACATCATTAAACTGACCATTGTCTAGATGAACAGTTCCAGTCCCTACAACATTAAGAGATCTATCATCACCAACATATATATTTTTGGTGTTACAATCATTTAAAGAAGAAAACATGGCTTGGTTTTTGGCGATGTGATAAGAGGCTCCAGAATCAATGAGCCACTCATGAGAATGAGAAGAAGAAGAAGATACATTTAATGCATAACCAGACTGAGATGATTGACAACAACATGCAGAAAGTGCCATTCCGGAAGTTGAAGTTGAAGTAGGCTCCACATGGATGTTATGTTTCTTCATTGCGGCTTCCAAGGCTTCCATCTTCTTAAAGCATTTAGATTCTAAGTGGCCATCTCGATTACAAAAGTTACAATGTCTATCAGTCTTCTTCCATTTGTTTTTATTGGTCTTATCATTTTGCTGAAATGATCTTTCATTTTGAGGCTGAGTTGGTTTAGGACCATTCTTTTGAGGATATGACTTCTTAGGATTCTTTGAATTTGGTTGCTGCTGGGCGGCTAACGCTTTCGTGGAAGAGTTTCCAAGATTAAGAAGACCAAGGTGTAAGAGTTTTTCTTGTTCTCTTATTAAGGAATCACAAAAGGAGTCAAAGGAAGGGGCCTTGTAGTCTTTTCCTTGACAAATGAAAGCTTCCCTTGTAGAATGGAAAGTGGAAAAAAATACAGAGTAGGCTGGTCCCAACTTAGTAAGGATGGAATAAATAAGGTTACCATCTTCTTTCTTAACTTTAACACCTTCCAAGAGATATCTAAGGGTCTTGAATTTGGACAAGAAATCTTCAATGCAAGAAAAATTATTAGGATCCAAAGTAAGCAACTCATTTTCAAGTTGATGGGCTCTAATTTCATTTTTAATCCTAAAAACTTTAGCGAGTTTTTCTAATGCTTCATGAGGAGTCTCAAGTTCTGCAATGTGGAATCTAAGATCAGGAGAAATAGACATCCCTATCAAACCACGTGCTTGATCTTGTCTATTTTCCCATTTTGCAGCCTTGTCTTCATCTTTTGGTTTCTTCTCTTGGTCTGTGGCTATTCTGAAGAGACCTTTACTTCTAAGTAAATCTTCCATGTAGGCTACCCATTGGAAGTAGTTAGTGCTGTCAAGAATGACTTGGCATGGACTTTCCATTCTTTTTTTAAAACTGAAGCTAAAGATGCTGAAATTAAGTTTTCCAATGGATAGATCTCGAAAAAATAGGCGGTTTTAAAAAAAACGGCTCTGAAAAAGGCTTCCGGATGAAGAAGTTATGGCTTTTTGAAAAAAAATTGTTGATGTTGCCGGCAAAGTGCGCGAATGTGCGGGAATGAAAAAATCCGCCCCCACAAAATGGAGACTTGAACCCAAGACCTCTACTCTCTAAAAATAGCTTTGAACCAATTGATCTATACAAAAAATTTGAGAGAGAGAGAGAGAGGGGGGGGGGCTTGGTTTGCGTGCTTGCCTTGAGAAAGCTCTTTTTCCCTACAAAACACAAAACACAAAACCCAACACGAATATGCAAAGAAAAACGAACCTTGCAGCTCGAAGTTAGCTTTAGCCAAAAAACTAGAAATTTTTAAAAAAAAATTCAAAGTTAGCTTTAGCCGAAAAACTAAATATTTTTCTCAATGTTTCTGATTTTCCGAGATCACACTAAGGTGCAGGGAAAAGAGCATACGCATGAGAAAAATCCTTCCTTTCTGTTTCTGATTTGCCCAGATCACACAGAGTCACAGGGCAAAGAGCATACGCAGAAATGAAAGGTATAGATCTGGTTAAAAAAAAGGGCTAAATAAACCGAAACCGAAATAAGCAGAGAGAAAATAACAGTAAACTGCAAAAAACACTGTATACCTCCCGATCTGAAAAATGACGCAGCTAGGGCTACCGGAACCCTTTTCGTGTGAAACGAAAGGGGTTCCTCACTAGAACAGATGATCCAAACGCAACAGAGCAGTCCTCTCGGCCCGAAAGCAGTCAGAAACAGCAGATCTAGGAAACGACAGCCGCATGCAGTTCTACCGGCTTCAGATTTGGATCACCAACGGACGCGGCCCTCAAATAGCTCTGATACCATGTAGGCTTTTACAGGGTAAGTTCCTCAGAAAGAACACCAAAAGGACACCACTCACAACCAGATCTCAAATCAATACACCAGTATTTTTGACGTGGACAAAACCCTCAAAGTGCAAGGAGGGAAATAGTCCACGGCCTGTCCCAACGTGGGTACTACAGGCAATTTATTAATCAAAGAATGAAAATTTACATAAGATTCTCTCATGCACGGATTACCCAAACAATGACCCTCCATGCGCTTTAAATAGAACTCATGGACCAATCGGATGTCAAGCCACGGATCAAGTGTCGGTAATACCGAGGTGAGAGTGAACCGTCGGATCACTACATATCGTGACCGTCGGATTGTAAGTTACAAAATGTACAACGGTAAAGAAAGACACTTTACCTAACTCTATACCTAACTCTATACTAGACCAAGTTGAACTTAACTATATCCTATGTGTCGGAATATCCTAAAAATGAGGGGAAAAATTACATTGGGATCCACTTGTGGTTAATTATTTATTTGCTATGGACATTATCATTGGAAAGGGGAAAAACAAATGGAAAATTAATCATTATACGTGAGAAAGGACACAAGCAAAAAATGCAAGAAAAATAAAGGAATATGAAATAAATTCCACTTCAGTAAGTGGGCAAGATGAAGAGATCATAAAGTGATAAAAATAGTGAAAGAATATGCATGTAATGGAAAATGAAGAAAAAACAAAAGAAAAAGAACAGAAAAAGGAGAGAGATAAAATTCTAGCATTCTCTCGGAGGAAAAGAGAGAGAACACTACAACAAGAAAAATGAGAGAACACACTGCACTTGGACACAAGAAATAGACAAGAAAGGAAAGCAAGGGGTGTAAGAGGAATTCAGGTGACATCCAAGAAGAAGACTGGAACAAAAACTAACAAGGGAATAAGATAACAAAGGAAAGAACAACCAACACAAGGACTTTTGTTGGTAACAATTTGCATGTTGATTATCTTGCTAATTTTTTTATGCATGGTTCATGCATTGTTTTTTTTTGTCATTGGCATGGAGTTTTTCTTTGATTGATAGTCATGTACAATCTTGCCTTATGCCTTTTCCTGGATAACTATGATGTAGTGGGTTGTCATTTGGTTTAGCTTTGGATGGCCAGGTAATTTTGGATCTGGTTTAGGTGGTCTTAGGAAAATCCCAAGGGTTGGGCATGGAGATGGTTTTCTCTAGGTAAGCCCTTGACAAGTGGGTGGAGACAGGAATACGCCTCTGGTTATAGTGAAGAAATTATGAGGCATCCATGATTGTATTGGTTTTGGTTATTTTTGGACCAGATATTAGGTGAAATCATTATGGATTGAGGGTGGAGGTGGTTTTCCTCTTGATTCCATGTTTGGTTATGTTTTGGTGTAACCCGTCTAATCCCACATTGAAGTTTGGAGTATGGCACGGGGGTGATTGAGAAGAATCAAATAATTGGTTCAACCCAATCTATGGTCAGGTAGAACATGGAAGTCCCTTAATTGGTTGGTATTATGCATATATTAATATGTGATGTTATTTAATAAAGATCTATGAGGACAATTTTTTAATTAATGTGTTGAAAATGTGACTGGTTTGTCATGGCTTCATTAGTGGTAAAATTTATATTATATGCATGGTGTATTTATTATTATATGAAGTTCTCTTGTTATTGATATATTTCATGGTGTGACAGACTCTTACTTAATTTATATGGATGCATGAACTAATATGTGTTTGTTGCAGCTAGTATGAGAGGGCATCAACCCTCGTTCATGAACATCTAATGAAACTAATGTAAACAGTGAAAAAACTATGCATTCATGACCTATAGGCACATTGATCACGACATTTTTGTAAAAATGAATAACTTCTACCAGGAAATCTTGCAGAGGATCAAATCTTAGAAACAGAGCATCAAGAGCCAAGAACATTGTTGATATATTTTTGGACAGTTCTAGGCAGTTGTCTTGAAGATTGGCCTTAAATTTATGGGACAATGTCCTTGACCTCAATGTCAGAATTGGTAAATTTTTGCCACATCCACATCCATGAAGATATATTCATGTGGCTGGGGTGTAATCTAGCACAAATAATGGACTGAGCTAATGGGAAGCGGCCACCTAGGAAAAGAAAGTTGATATTAGTGTGATCATGTAACCCTCAATGATTTGAAGTTAGATTGACAAGTTAGATCCCATTTACATAACCACATCTTGGAAGTTGGGTCTTGCATAGTGACTCTCAGTTCATGTTTATCCTAGTAAGTATGTTAAAATGGGTAAATCTGGGGTGGGGTGTTATAGAGGGAGTCACAAAACATGCTAAGGAATGCAAAGGCATGCTAGGAAGTTCTAGGTTGTGCTATGGAATGTCAGGGCATGCTATCATGTGCATGTAGTGTCAAGGCATGCAAATATGTTCCAGGTGCTAAGGGTTTCCAATATGTGCTAGGTGTTAGGGTGTGCCAATGCATGCTAGGGAATACTAGGGGAAAAAAGGGAGAACCAACCTAAAATGCAAGGAAATGAACACATAATAGGGTTAATAAGTCAATATTTTACCATATAATGACCATCACTATATGCACATACAACAATTATTTTTTAAGGACCATCACCATATGCAACAATGGTGATAAACCGTAAAGGTTCGTCATAGGAATGACCTTAACCAATGAACTTTTTTGTTGTGGTGTTTATAGGTTTTATAAAATATTTTCTAAATTTGGCACATCACCAAATTTGGAAAAATCACCAAATATACCTCCAATATTATCCATGCCATTGCTAAAACTCTTTTGACTACTAGTGTCCTCTATCGACTTACTAAAGTGCTTGTACAACAACACTTTTCACCATATGACCTAAAGCTATGAACAAGCCCCTATTAGGACGTGGAATAAATGAGGTTAGAGTCCTATAAAATTTCATTTATTTGTCGTCTTCTCGACTAAACCTATAAATTCTATTTTTTCACCAATTTTATTAACACTTGAAAAGTTAACAAAACACAAATCCTTAGCACAATTTTGATAACCCCTAGTTGCTTTTCCATGTAAATAAAATAAGACCAAGGATATGTGACATGTATTCTAAGATGGTTAGTGGGAAATCATTATAATGGGAATCACTTATGGCTTATTAATGGCTATGAAAATTGGACAAGGAAAAGAAATAATAAATGACATTTAATTATGAGAAATAAAGGAAAATAGGTGAAAAGGAAGGTGAAGAGACACAAATATGCATGCAAGGGAAATTAGAGAGAAAATGTAGGAAAATGAAGAAAAAGGGAAAAGTAAAGGAAAAGACCAAAGATCAATGATAAAAAGCCTTGAAATAAATAATTCACAATTTGTTTTTATTTCTAGGTTAGGTTAGTTTAGATTTTGGCTCTCTTCTTCCATACTCTCACACTCTTGCACACTCAAAGCACTAATGGAGCATTCTAGATCTCGCTTGGATTTTAGGAAGCAAGTAAGGACAAGCAAAGGAATTGTGGGAAGTGTAAAAGAAGGTTGGATCAACAACTATAGGAGGGGTACATTACAGGTCACATGTTACATGTGTGATTCCCTTGTTGAGATTTGGGTGCATGGCACATGCATGTGGTGCTTTAATGATTTTGTTGTCATTGGCATGGGATGTTTCTGGATTGATAATGGTTATAGAATTTCCTTTCCATTTCCTCGGTAACCATGGTATTACTGGTTCCATATTCTTTTAAGCTTTGGATGGACAATAGACTTGGATCCTGGTTGAGGTAGTCTTGGGAAAATTCCTCAGGGTCAAAGGGTGGAGATGGGCCTTCCCATGGAACTCTCGAAAAATGGGTGGAGATATGAAAATTCCTCTAGAGTTGGGGAATGAAGTTGTAGGAATCTAAAACTATTTGTCAATTAATGATTTCTGGAGCATTTTAAGTGAGATCATTGTGGCTAAGGGTTGAGGTGGTTTGGCCTCTAGAAGTCCTAAACGCTTCTATTTTGGTTTAGTCCATATGATCATGCATTCACGATTGGAGTATGGCTTGGGGGTGATTGACTAAAGGATAGATTTCCTTCAGCCCAATATATGATTGGGTGTTATGTGGAAGTACCTGATTTAGTTGGCTTTTGCACATGTTAGTATGAGATATTTTCCTAATGTGATAAACGAGCACATGTAATGGTTATTATGTTTATTTTATGGTTTATTTTTCATAGTTTCTATTCTAGTTATATGTTGGTTATATGAACAACTATATGATGTGCTCTTATTATGGACCTTGTTCACAATTTGATAAGTTACTAAATGAGTAATGGATACATGGGCTAACGCATGTTGTTGCACCTGGGTAGATAGGCCATTGAGCCTTCTTGATGATTCTCTAATGAAGTTGAGAAAACCTAGATCAGACATGCATTCATTATATGTAGCTTCTATGTTTATGATATGTTTGACGAAATATCTATCATGTATTAGGGATGTTTTGGGTAACATCTAGCCATAGCATTAATTATTTAGACTTGTCATCATGCGAAACTTAATTATAGAAAGTTTCAGGTAGTTCTACATAGTGGTATGGAAGCTAGCCTGAAAAAGTGGCACAAATCTTGTGACAACTCGCATAAAACATGGAATTTTCGGTCATAACCACAGGTAGGAATACTTATGGTTGTGATTGGAGCCTTCATACTACATGTATAGTGTGTCATCAGTGCGGTTTTAGTGTCAAGCTTGTGAAAATGATTTTCATCTTAGGAATTGATCAACATGGGTGGTTGTCAGGCTATTGAGTGATCTAGTGTCCCTAAGGGGTGGTACTATGTGTTATGGTTTGAAGTCCTCACTTCCATAACTGGAACTGGGTGGTAGAGTCATGTCATAGTAAGGAGACCTTGTAAAATAAAGTAAATGTGGGATGGGGTGGTTACAAAGTGGTGTCAGAGTAGTTCCATTCCTTGAAACATTTCCTCTGATATCGCTATTTTTGAGTGGTGTTAGAGCAAGGTTGCAGCAGTGGACCTCGGGTTAAATGTAGAATGTTAGACATGCATGTCACTTTTTAATATGTTTACCATGCATTCATATTAGCTACATGCTTTAATGGTTAAGATATTGATGTATGAGAAGATACGCTTTCGATGTTGTATCATGTTAATTTGGATTGGCCAGTGTAGATGCAATAGCCTCCCCTGAGATACATTGAGGTGTGATTTTGATTATATTATTATTTAGCTAACAATGACATATTGTAGAAAATACAAGGTTAAGAGATGAAGATTATAATGATGGACTATAGTTAACATAACTCCCCTTAAAATCCTAATGTGGAATCCATGGAATGGGAAAGGTCATTTAAGCAACAAGTATAACAATATTCTCCTAACCTAATAGATACATTAAGAAGTGTGACGGTAGAGATTAAAATTTGCATGGAAGGAAATAAAAAGTTGATTAAGGCATAGGAAAGACTTGCAAGGGGCCAAGGAAATAAATTAAAGTTAATGCTGATGAGCATCATCGTTGCGTAACTATATGGACCTTAATACTCCTCCAAGCTTATTTAAATCAACTCATCTCATAATTCCTTACATATTTTGATTATATTTTGTTGAATGAGATGAGTAAAAGTGAGATGTTATGCCTATTGGACTAATGTGCATTGATTGCAGGTTTTTGAGAGAAAATCATGGAAATTTTGGCTAATTAAGGGCAGAAACTCGAATGAGAGAAGAAGGAGAGATTGTAGGAGATAGATCCTCCTCATTTACTCCTCACTCATTTGAATATTCCTCCACCAAATCACACTAACTCGAAGTTGCAAGCGGCCGATTCATGAAGATCAAAAGGCAGCTGAGCCAGTGATAGATAAAGAGCCAGTTCATCTTGAGTTTGGGAGACGAGCCTCCCTAGATTTAAGGAATTTGTTGGAGATTTCAGTTGTATAAATAAGGAGGCCTAGAGCCTCATTAGGATTCTAATTTTTGATGTAAAAGCACTAAGCACTTTTCGAGTTCAAAACTTGTGGAGGACATTGTTATGTAATTTTCTGATATGATAATGGGAATGAGCATTTCCTTGATCCAGCACTGAGTTGAATCAGATGGATGAAGCTCTTGGGTTAGGGCCCAACCCTAGCAGCAAACACTCCTCTTCTTGTATTTTTATGCTTAGTTGATTTCATAGATTAATGGTTGAATTTACTTTAGCATCATTGCATTGCAAGTAGTTGTGGATTTGATTAGTTTGCTTCCATTTGTGCATTGCTTTAGCCTATCTCAGAAAATGAGCGTGTTTCACCTTTACTATTGGTTCTAATTAAAAATGTGTAGTGGAGGATTTGTGTCGATTAAAGAGAGTTAAACAAAGCAACAAAGAAGGACCATTTCCCTCTACCTTTCATTGACCAAGTGCTAGATGGCCTGGCAGGGAAGAAGTCTTTCCCTTTCCTAGATGGGTTCAGTGAGTATAATCAAATCCAGATTAGCCCAGACGACCAAGATAAAACCACATTCAACTATCCTTGGGGTACTTTCTCTTATAGGGTCCTTCCTTTTTGCCTATGCAATGTCCCTGCCACTTTCTAGAGGTAAGTCCTGGGTATCTTTGCCGAGTTAGTCCATGATGCAGTAGAAATTTATATGGATGATTTTACACCCTATGGGTGTGATTTCTAGGAGGCTTTGTCCAACTTAGGTAAGATTATGAACAAATTCATTGAAATGAACCTGTCCCTTAGTCCCGAAAAAAGTTAATTCTTTATGACTACAAGGACTGTTCTAGGTCATTCAGTATCCTAAAAAGGACTACAAGTGGAGCCAAATAAGATAGCCATCATCCAAAAGGTCCCTCCTCTACAAAAATAGAGGGATGTCAGATGTTTCCTAGGTTTATCTGGATACTATCAGAGATTTATAAAAGACTTCAGTAAGTTAACTTCTCCTTTATTTGGGTTATTGGCCAAAGACTCTCAATTTTTATGGTCAAAAAGTTGTCAAGAGGCCCTGGACACCCTGAAGGACAAGTTGACCACTCCGCCCATTCATCGAGGCCCAAATTGGGCCCTTCCTTTCCATATACATGTTGATGCCTCTCACAAAGCCATAGGCGCAGCCCTACGCCATATAGATGACAAGTTACCGTATACCATTTACTTCATCAGTAAGAATCTGTCAAAGGCTGAACTGAACTACATAGTGACTGAAAAGGAGCTCCTCGTTGTTGTGCATTCATTGAAAAAATTTAGGCATTACATTACAGGTTACCAAACATTCATACATACTAACCATGCTACAATTAAATATTTGATGAATAAACCTGATGTGAATGCCCAGATTATTAGATGGTTACTTTTATTACAACAGTTTGATCTAACTATTATTGATAAGCTCGGCAAGGAGAATATTGTTGCAGATTTTTTATCTAGATTAACTTTACTTGTAGGGGAGGAAGGAATGGTTGATGATATGTTATCGAATGAACACTTATTTGCCATTTTAGTTCTTTCTCCATGGTTTGCTGACATAGCAAACTACTTGGTCTATGCACAGTTTCGACCAAACTTTTCCTCCAAAGAGAAAAGAAAGATTGTGAGGAAGAGCGCCCCATTCACTTGGATTGGGGGCAACCTCTTCAAACTAGGCTTGGATCAAATTATGAGAAGATGTGTTAGGGAGGAGGAAGTCTTTGACATCCTTCTGACATATCATGATGGGCCTTGTGGAGGTCGCTTTGCAGCCAAGAAGAAATCATTCAAGGTGCTACAAGCTGGTTATTACTGCTCCACTGTTCATGAGGATGTGAGGAGGTATGCTAGTCAATGTGATGGATGCCAAAGGATGGGAAAACCTACCCCAAGGGACGAAATGCCTCTACAACCTCAAGTGACTTTTGAGCCATTTGACAAGTGGGGCATGGATTTCATTGGACCAATTGACCCTCCATCTAGGCAAAAGTAGTACATCATTGTGTGCACTGACTATTTAACCAAGTGGGTTGAAGCCAAGGCCATCAAAGTAGCAACAAAGGAGAACGTGGCTGATTTATTAAGGGAAAATGTATTTTATAAGTTTGGGTACCCTAGAGAACTGGTCACTGATCAAGGAAGCCAGTTTACATCTCACATGATTGAAAATTTCTTAAGGCAACACATGATCAAGCATAGAACATCCACTCCTTACTGCCCATAAGCTAATGGGCAAGTGCAGGTGACCAAAAGAGCGTTGGAGGGCATCTTGACCAAAGTGATTAGCAACAATAGAAAATATTGGACAAGTAGATTGGTTGAGGCCACTTGGGCCTACAATGCCACTTGGGAGACCACCACTGGATTCACTCCTTATGAGTAGGTCTATGGGAAGAAGGCCCTGTTGTCCATTGAATTTGAGTACAACACATTAGGAATGGAAGCACAAATAGATATAGATCTCACCAGGGCACAACAAGAGAGATTGATCCAGTTGAATGGGTTAGATGAGTTTAGAATGTGAGCCCTCCTTCACACATAGGTGACTCAAGTTCAAAGGAAGATCTGGCATGACAAGAACATAAAGGAAAAACAATTTCAAGAAGGTGATTGGGCTTTGTTTTATGATTCTAGATACAAGGATTTTAAAGGGACTAGATGGTTAGGGCCTTATGTCAAACAGAAATGTCATGATAATGGTTCAGTCTAGATGAGAACCATTGATGTAGAGGCTATTCCTTTTCTTGTAAATGGGCACAAATTCATGATCTATAAGAAGCCCTTTTCAAAGGAATAATTCATCAATGGCATCATCAGGAAAATGATGGTAGTGGATCAAGTCTCAGCTTCTACCCCATCAAGTCACTGAGAAAAAAGAAGAACAAAAAAGAGAAAAAATAAAAAGACTCAAGTAAACCTCCATGAGGCACCTGATTCCCACTTTCGGTTGAAAACCTCCTGAGGCGGCCCAAAGAGATAGAAAGATCTCTGGGTGAAAACCTCTTTTGAGGCACCCAGGGCAAGTAGCTAGGATGAAAATCTCTTAGAGGTAGACTAGTTGTTTTCAAAAAAGAAAAAAACAAACAAAGATATATATATATATCTATATCTATATATATATATATATATATATAGATATATATATATAGATATATATATATATAAGAGAAAATAAAAACTTTCAAAATTTTGTTTGCAGGTCAGCAGGAGGAGGATTAGAGAAATAAGAGATGAGAAAGGGGACCTATACAGTTCATGTTTTCATTCCTCCACTCCATATTCTTCATCATCCCATCATACCCTCCATTTGTGAACTCATCTAGTTGAGTTTGCATGATTTCTGTGTTTTCTACAGGACTCCCTGTAAACCTACAAGATTCCCTAAAAACCTATAGGATGATCTTGTAGGAATTACAGTGGTGTGGGAATCCCATGGAAAGTGATGCTAGAGCAAGGGGATGACCTGCTTGTGTCAAAAAAATAAATGTTTACTTCACCAACTCCTCACCATGCATCTCTCCACCATGATTACCCATGCATTCAACCAATAAGTTAGTTTCAAAAAAGAGTACAGTTTTTAGAGCGGAAAAAAAAAAAAATAAATAACAAAAACAAAAAAAAAACAAACAAAAAAAAAACAATAAAAAACAAAAAACAAAACAAAACAAAAACAAAACAAAACAAAACAAAACAAAACAAAAAACAAAACAAAAACAAAAACAAAACAAACAAAAACAAAACAAACAAAAAACCAAAAAAGAAGAAGCAAAAAACAAAAAAGCAAAAACAAAAACAAAAACAAAAACAAAAACAAACAAACAAACAAAACAAGCAAACAAGCAAACAAACAAACAAAAGAGGATAAGAATAGAGGACAAGGGGACAACACCTAAAGGCTATACCTCTCACCTACCAATAGCTAGACCCCTTCTCTACCCATGACAACAATCCTCATGCTCCATAAGTGAAGGAATGAATAAAATTTAGGGGAAAGGCAGCTACAGGACATCCTCTAGGTTTCCTGTAAGAAATCATGTAGCAGTCTATCCCACAAAACAAATTTTCACAAGTTGTAGTCATCTTTAGCATGGATATTCCAATGTCAAGGAAGTTCCTCCAGGGCTTAGCAGTAGCAACAGAATCATCAGCATCACCATCCAGTACATGCACATCATAGAAAAATCATTAAAGGAGGCCAATAAAAAAAAAAAACACATGCAACAAATTCACATCAGGGACATCATTCTCCAACAAGCAACATCATCAAAGCATCTTACCACAGGTATTTCATCTCACATAAACTCTCTCGTTAGCATAATATGATCAAAAATGTAGATTTGTGAAAGAGTTGGTTTTATAAGCAAAGGTGGCCAATTAACTTGGCCACCTTCGTCCAGTCAACGAGGAGAATACATTTAGTTCACTACACACGTGGCAACAGTCAAATCAAGAGAAAGAGGAGATGAGGCCAAAAGTGGTTAAGTTACGGATGACCGAAGTGGGAGATGATTACGAGGTAAGGAGGAATGATGAAGTGGTAGTGGGACCAACGGTCCAAAAGTGGGTGCTCATACTTCGATCGTCAGCACACCATCCCACACAATCATCCATATGAGGAAATAAATCACTGATTCCTATGCATAGGAGGCATTCGCAATCTCGAGGATACATCGAAGCAAGGTTTCTTTTAGCTCTTGAAGCAATGTCTATAGGAAAAACACTGAGCAGTTTTACAATGCAGGAGAACCTACAGGACGATACAGAAAAACCTGCAGGATCCTACAGGAGAACCTACAGGATACATAGAAGTCATCTACAAGATTGGCAGTGGGCATTTAGAGGAGAAAAATCAAAGGTTGGCTTCATCAGGCAGTAACCAGGAGGTAGGAGCTATACCTTCCCACATTTTCCAAGTTAAAAAACTATAGTAGAACCTTCCATTTGGTTAAGGAGATTGCAGTCTAGGGGAATTATATATAGAATTGTAATTTAAAATCTCTCACCTATTAGATTTTGAGAGGAAAAATGACAGGGGGATTTAACAAGAGGGAACCCACCAACACAGTGAGAATTCATCAGCACCCTCCTGTAGTATAGATCTTCATAAGAAACAATTGGATGAGTTTCTTTGAAAAAATGAGGGGATACAATGATGAGGTAGCTAGAGACTTTGCTCTCTCACTCATACAACTAACTAGGACCCATGCCACTACTGCGGTGAAAGGCCTCTCAATAGAAATCATGCCTGAAGTCATAGGCATAATCACCACACTTCCTTTAGGGTTGCCTTGGATAAAGAAAGATAAGGGTAACAACCAAATTGCAAAGAAAAAATTATGTTTGGAAGGAGAGGAGGCAATGGAGTACAAAAATGGGGTCAGAAGAGAAATCTTGCCATACCTTTGGAATGAAATTAACTACCACGTCATCAAGTATATATCATGTGAAGGAAGATACAGTGTGGTATATGGATACCATTTCAGGCCTCTCCAAGAACTCAGGTTTGGAGTAGAGACACCTCCTCAAAACAAACTAAGCATACCCTACTTTCTTCTTCAATCAGTGATAGATATGAGCATCAAGGTGCAGGAAGGAAAAAATCAACAGCTAGCCCATCATTGGTTAATCAAACATATCCTAGAAGATTCCCTTCAAAACCTGAGACTCTCTATTACATGGACAACTTTCAAAGACATGAAGATAGAAGGAGAAATAAAAGCTCTGGAATATGACAAAATTCCCACTGATAGTGAGAGGGATGAAGAGGAAACATAGGAGGAAGAAGAGGAAGAAAAGGATTTGTGTGATGAAGAGACATAAGAAGATGTAGAAGAAGAAATTGATGAATAGACTGAGGAACTGAAGGGAGAAGAAGAGAAAGACAAAAATGAGAAGGAGAATGGAAAAAACGAAACAATGGACAAGGAAGAATAGAGGTCTACAATCAAGGCAAAGAAGAGGAGGAATCACCAAGGATATATCCAAAACCCACTGAGAAAGAGGCAACAACTTCCCTCACTGCCCTAAGTACACCGATCAAGCAAAAAGGGAAGAGACATAAACAAACCCCATTGTACTTTAGGACAAGAAAAAGTACAAGGATCAGGCAAGGAAAACCTCAAACACCCACCAAAATTCGTATTGTCATTTAAGACTCCCCATAGTAGTAGGAAAAGGTAGATCCCCTTAAGAAAAATCAGGGAGAAGGATCATCAGGGCAAGCCTCTCCCAAATCTCCCATCACTTATGCTAGGAGGCCTGTCACCAAATCTGCCTCATCAAAAGGAAAAGGTCCCCTGCAGGAGACATAGAACAACCTACAGGAAGCAAAGGCCATCCTACAAGAAACTCTACTAAACCTACATGAAACTCAAAAAATGGGCCAAGAAGGAAGATCCAGAACTGAGGGAACCTAGTTGTCAACCCAACCTTGACTCTTACTACAAGTTCATTGAAGGGGGTAGGATCATTCCACATAAATTTTCCATCCCCTTATTCTTTGAGCTTGAAAAAGAAAGGGCAAGAACACATAGGTGGATGCAAGTTTCCAAATCTAAAGGAGTGGAGGATATAGGCCACATGGAGGAGAAAGTGAAGGAGATGGGTAGAGAACTTAGCAGCATAAGGGACAGAGAGGCAATGATGAAAGTTTAGTTGGAAGGAAAGAACAAATGGATAAGGGGAAAATTACAAGAGAGAGAAAGTCAATTGGCATCCATGGTTAGTTTATCCTTAGAGTCAATCGAGTGGAGGATGCCAACAAAGTCCTATGCATTGTATCTTAAGGAACAATGGCTACAGTTCCAAATTAATACTTTAGCATAGAGAGGCACTATGCCCTTCCAATATTATGGACAATTCATTGATCTCTATGATCAAAGCACCATGGAGGATAGAGATAAAATTTCTGAGTTTTACCTACATAACTTGGCCTTGACAGATCTGAATGTGTGGGACCCTAATTCAAAACTAGGGTACTTGCAATTGACGGTTTTGGCATCATGGATGAATCATGAGGAGGCAAGAGCCGCAGAGATGAAGAAATTAATGGAAAGAGTAGAAACAAAACCCCTCATGATAAGAGATGAGAAATCGAATCCAATGGTTGTCATCAACGCCCACAACCTAATTGCAAATGACCCTAAACTTGCACCTAGGTACCTTTCTGCCCAAGAGCAAGTAGTCACACACTTTGAGGACATGTTCAGGTTGTTAGGGGATCACATCATGCAATCTTGCCAAAGGAGATGGAAAACTTTTCCATACAACCTGAAAATTAGAGAGTACCATTCTCCTTAGAGAATGAGAGAGGCACTAAACAAAACACCAATGTACAAGCAAGCTCTCCAAAGAATCAAAGTCAATTGGATTGGCTTGAGACTCAGTCCACCACTGCTCGTAGGAATTTTGGAAGGAAGTAAGGAAGAGGAAGAAAGAAGGCAGTGGGAGGAGATAGAGAGGAAGGAAGGATTCTATGCACAGGAAGAGGAAACTACAGTAGAATCATGGGATGTTAGGGAGGCCACTAGAGCAATGAAGGATATGGATATAGATTGAGTTGCTCAGAGGATGAACAACACTTTCAGTAGGGGCATGATGATGAGCCTCATCATTGGGAAACTATATTGACCTTAATACACCTCCAAGCTTATTTAAATCAACTCTTCTCATAATTCCTTACATATTTTGATTATATTTTGCTTAATGAGATGAGTAAAAGCGAGATGTTATGCCTACTGGACTAATGTGCATTGATTATGGGTTTTTGAAAGCAAATCATGGAAATTTTGGCTAATTAAGGGTAGAAACTCTAATGAGAAAAGGAGGAGAGGTTGTAGGAGATAGATCCTCCTAATTTACTCCTCACTCATTCGAATATTCCTCCACCAAATCACACTAGCTTGGAGTTGCATGCAACCAAGTCATGAAGATCAAAAGGCAGCCAAGCCAGTGATAGATAAAGAGCCAGTTCATCTTGTGTTTGGGAGCTAAGCCTCCTTATATTTAAGGAAGCCATTGGAGAATTCATTTGTATAAATAAGGATGCCTAGAGCCTCATTAGGATTTGAATATTTGATGTAAAAGAACTAAGCACTTTTCGAGTTGAAAACTTGTGGAAGACATTGTTATGTAATTTTCTAATATGATAATGAGAATGAACATTTCCTTCATATAGCACTGAGTTGACTCAGAGGGCTAAAGCTCTTGGGTTGGGGCCCAACCCTAGTAGAAAAGGCTCATCTTCTTGTATTTGTATGCTTAGTTGATTTCATAAATTAATGGTTCAATTGTCTTTAGCATCATTGCATTGCAAGTAGTTGTGGATTTGATTAGTCTGTTCCCATTTGTGCATTGCTCTAGAATTAGCGTAGGAAGGTAAAGGAATATCAAAAAGCTATTAGTAGGTGGATTTGGCCTCACTCCCCCCTTAAGGGACCATGGCTTGAGGAAAGAACTCCTATGTAGCGCCAAAAAGACAAAATTCTGATTTCTCATGGAATTGAGGGTTTTCTGTTACTTAGGCCAGAATTTTACTAGTTTTCAAGAATAGGATTTAATTTTCATTTCTGATGTGTTTAGCCTTACATTATATTTCATACAAGTTTCAAATTACTCTGCAAGTTTTCCCATGCATGAAGTAGGCAACTAGCTCATGAAATTCTGTTTTCTTTAGTTGATTGAAAATATTTCTTGTTTCACATGATTCATGGATAAATGTCAGTGATTGATGTAGTGCAGGTGTTTTAGTAGTGCAAAGGGATTTCATGACTAGCAACCCCACCCTAACCTCATCCATCCATGATTATCACTTTTTCCACTAACTCCTTCACCAAATTAATCATTCTATAAGAATACTTCTCCAAGCTTGTTGAGCAAGTCCAACCGTCTCACAAACTGAAGGATTCCTAGCTATTCCCTTGCCTTGTTTCTCCCACCATTCACCTTCCCTAAGCCCTACACCACCGTCAAAATCCCCCCTCTTGTTCTTGGTCAAATCCGATAGGAATACAAGCCAGATCCGGTAGGAGCATTAGGACATCCTGTAGGAGGCATTAGGACATCCTGTAGGTTGACCTGTAGTGGCCTATTTCGAGGCTGAATTGTGGAAAGAGCACCTAGGAAGATAGGAGAAGACCCATAATTTCCTCCCAATCCATCTGACCATTCACCATCATCCCTAATCCGCCTTCCACATCACCAAGAGAAGTTAGCATTCACATTTTCACACAAAAAGACAAAAAGAAAAAAGTTATTGTATTCATTTACATGTAAAGTAGTAGAATGTTTGGATGTTTCAAATTGCATGCCGAGGACATTAGGGTTACCTAGATGTTAATTTAGCATTATTTTGAAGCAAAGCCTCTTAGCAGTTAGTTATATGAATGGTGTGTTTAAGCATTTGATTTTAGTATTTTCCTTATTACAGTAAACAAGATTTCATTTAGTGTAAATTTCCTTTTTTCTCATTGCTAATCAAGCTTCTTCAAAATCAATAAAAGGTTGGTTTGAGAAACCATAGTGGTCTATCGCCAACTTAGTGACAAAGAGTGGACCCATTTAATCTACTTGTGTATACAACACTGTTACCTCCAAGATTTTACGAACCCTGGGTTGATAAAGTAAAGTTGGTAGCCCTAGGAGTTGCATCATTCTTGCTGCAATACTAGAGCTCATCAAATGCAGTGATTCTATAGAGCCTTTAGAGTTGCAGAAGTAATGAAAAATGGGGATCAATCATGGAGATAAACGAGAGGAGAAGACTAATGGGGAAGATGGTAGCAGGTCTCAGAGGAGACAAAACTTGGAAAATGACGATGAAGTTAGAGGAAACAAATATTTGGATAGACTTGAGAGGAGGGCTAATACTCATGTGTTTTATTCTAGGTCTAGTTCTGAGAGACATCATCACCATCACTATCATCATCCTTATAGGAGGAATGAGAAGGGATATTTTCCAAAGGAGTTAAGTAATGTCAAGCCTACTACATTTTATGGAGAAATGAACAAATCAGAAGATGCAAAATAAGGCTCCTTGGGATGAAGAAATTCTTTTGATTTTTTATTATTTAAAGAACATGAAAGACAACATAGCTACCTTCAGTCTCAAAGGAAAAATAGACATCTGGTGGGAAGATGTAAATGATGTCAGAGGAATTAGAGAAGAAGAGATGATTTGAAATGAGTTTGAGAGACTCTTCAAGAATAAGTACCCATCTGAAAGATACTATGATGAAAGAACTAAAGAATTATATGAGTTGAGGATGGGTTCTATGATAGATGATGAGTACATTAGCATATTTATAAAGATATTGAGGTATGTTCCTTATCTTAAGGATGAGAAAGAAAATATTTAAGGACTCGACAATGGGTTTCTAGTAGCATTCAAAAACCATATTGAGTTTGATGAGCCCTAGTCAATGGAGGAAGCCATAAAATTTTGAAGCATTGTTATGAGTAATAAAAGTGCAAGCCTCAATTAAAATTTGATTGGAAAGGGAATGAAAATACTAAAGGAAAATTACCTAAGAAGTGAGGAATACCATAGGATGTAGGTGACAAGGAAAATATGGAACGTTACAAGAAGTTCAATGCAGTTGAGAAAGGACACGTGTCTCAGCCTAAGAAGCATAATAAAGTTGATGGAAGGAAGCCTTTGAGTTGTTGTACTTTCGGTGGAAATAATCATAGGAGATATTTTCCATAACATTAGGTTGGTATTCCTCATATTTAAAATTCTCAAGAGGCATAAACTATTGGGGATATTGGTCAGAGAATTCCTCAAATTTATGGAGGAGTGGATGATAGGAAAGTTGATCACTTCACATCCATTATCATGATGGAAGGTAGAATTTATGGTCAATTATTTTCTATTTTGATTTATCCCTGATCAAATTATAGCTATATCAGCCTTGACCTAATGGATAATTGTTTCTTGAATAAATAAGTGCATGCATAATCTTGGTTGGTGTAGTTGGCTGTATGGACCAAGGGAAGAGTTCATCATTGGGTAAGATCTTGTGCATTTCAGATGAATGGTATGCCTACATCAGGACATTTAATATGCTTCATTTAGGTTCATATAGCATCCTTTTGGACATGGACTGGCTATTCATCCACAGGACTAAGGCAGATTGTAATGAGAAGGCCATGGAGAGTGTTGGCCCTCAATTTTGGTCATTTTTTTTTATCATAAACCCACTTAGTTACCATCATATTCCACCCTATTCCACTAACATATGCTTCATTTTACCATTATTTTTCATATTCAAATAATTAGATTAATTTTTTCAATTTATAGAAATTTTTGTAAAAATTGGGTTTTAAAATTAATTTTAGACTACATTGAAAATTCCCGTAATAGCTCCATTAATGTGATATGTGTAGGACACTTGGGTGTGAGCTGAAGGAATATTTTGAAATATTAGGAACCATGGATGGATGAACATCTATTGGTTTGGTCAAAATGAGCAAATATAGGCCCGGGCAACTCTAGTCAAACTTGACCTATCACTAAGAAATCCCTATTAAAAATGGGTAGTTTTAGGATCTTTTGGAATTCTTCCATATTTCTTGTAACTAATGGATGGCTTTCACCTGATGAATTCGGATAACATTAATGATGGTTGTTTTAGACTTTTTAGCTTATATGGTTATTATTTTGCCTATTTAAAGAGAGGCATTCATAGTTGGAACATGTAGAAAAACTTGAAGATTATTATTTTGAGATAACTGAAGACAGAGCTTTTGTTTCATGATGTATTTTTGTTTGCTGGAGTAAATGATTTCTGTAGATGAGTGTTTTAGCAATGTCGTAGCAAGGTTGGACGGCCCCCATACCAAGCTAAGTACACTTTGTTGTATGATGTTCATATTTGTGCATAAGTTAGTTTAATTCTTCATGTTTATTATATTCATTTGTTGTAGATATTTGTAAATATATTTAATGTGAATTTATTTTATGCCTATGTGTTAAGTGAATATTGTTTCCTTTTAGGGATTAGCTTGAATGTGGAGCACAACCAGGTCTCTTAGAAAAGAGCCTCTTCTTCGTGAGCTTGGACTAAGATTGAACAAGATTCACTTCTTTCAAAGATTTCTTAGATTAAATTCTTATGCTTTCATTACATTTTCTTATGCTTACTTAGATATTGGAAATGCCATTATAGAAATATTGAGGAGAAAGGACAACAAGGTCTCTTTGAAAAGAGCCTCTTCATTGATTTTCTAAAATAGTCTAATTTCATTGACCAATCATGTATGCTTTTATGAAATAGACTTAAATGTTTTTTCTTAGTTATGTAGAACGATTTATATTTTTAATATGCACTTATGTTCTCATAACTACTTTCTATATTAGTTCTTATCCAAAATTCCATAAATTGTGGTTTGCTTCTAACGTTACCAACTTTGATTGATATTAAAATACATGCCTTAATTTATAAAATAAATTGAGTTTCCATTTGTGGCATCGTTGCCAGGGAAGCATATTTTGAATATAACTAATTAAGAAGATCATTCAAAAATCATAAAAGAATAGATAGGATTTTTCATTATATTCATTTATGCCTAGACAAAGAGATGAAAAGGTAGATACATAAGAAAAACCCCCAACCACCAATAAAAACTCATTAACTACAAAATCCATTTGCAAAACAAAGATCTACAAAACATGATGTTAAAGAAGTCATTTAGAGAAGGAGGGTATGCCACCACAAGGATCTTCTTAAACCTTTTTCCACAATTTAGAATCGTCACTAGGGGTGAATCTTCATTTCAAAATACAGAAGAGGAACAAAGCATCCATGAAGAGGATCCACAAGAAGAGAACCTAGAAGATTCTTCTATTTATCTTTGTAAAGAGATCAATAAGTTATGGATCACATGAAATGAAGTTCAAACAATAGATCTAGAAATTGAAGAATACCTAGAATATGTATCACAAGATCCCTTATGCATTCATGATTTTGAACAAGTTCCACAAGAAGAACTTTGTGTTATGAGAGTTGAGGAGAATCAAAGACTTAAAGATCACACTCAAGCTTTGTTTCAACTAGTCATTAGGCCACAACACCACTCCATTTTTAAACATTATTTATCATCAAATCTTTATGATGAACTAATTTTTCATGTCCAAGCATTCATTGAGGTATATATTTCAAACTTGGATGTGAGTCCACTTATGATCTTGTTACACAAATGGATCCATTGGAAATTCTCTTATACTTGAGAGAATGACTTATTTTTATACAATAGAGTAGGATAGAATAGAATAAATAAATATATAGGTAGAATGAGTTCACAATAATACTTTTTGTTGAAACTCTCATGAATAATGCTTCAAATCATTGTTCAATACTGGTTTGGAAGGATTTTTATGGAAAAGCACAGTAAGAACAATCATATTTTGGGTAACCATCTAGGATAATTTTCAAAGCATGTTTTTAAACAAGGTATATCTTTGAAATCTTGTTTTAAAATCCATTTTGAAATTTTCAGTTCGGATCACAAATAAAAATGATATGATCAAAATAAAAACCAGGTCTCAAGTGAAAATTTTGAGGACAGAGTTAGTACAACCTTGATTTGAGGGATTTAAGGGAAACATTTTAACATGATATTATAGGGGAGATATCTCTTGGAATATAGTTTCTAAATAAAATTGAATCACCTCAATCCGATATCATATGAAAAATTTACACTCAAAATACAAACTGTTTGTTGAAAAACTCTGCATGGTGATAAATCTAGGTCTTGACTATTCATTGGAATATTTAACATAACAAATCATATTATTTTGAAAACATTTCTATATGTGAGATGTATATTCAAGTATATATCAATATACAATTTGAATCATTCCATTTGGAGGTCAAATGAAAAATCTATGCCACATTTATTGACTGCATGTCTTCAAATCAGCATACTAAAACTCTGCCTCCTAGGTTTGTTTATCAACAATTTTGTGATATAAAATATAATAATTTTAAAACCATGTTTCTAATAGATAGAAAAAAATTAATATAATTTAATATCCAATTGGAATGACATCTATTCGATCTCTAATGAAAACTTTACACTACAAATAGTGACCGTTGGTCTGGTAAACAATTCACAAGCAACTCTATCAAATAGGTTATTTTTCATCATTTTTATTGTATCATTTCAAATAATTTTGAAAACCGATTTATACTATAATTATTAACATGAATTCACTTAAACTTGGCTTTGGAATCACTCTAATTGGATATAAAACAAATATTTTGTGAACAAAATACCACTACGAGGTCTAGGTTGGCCACCATTCCTCGAGGGGTAAACAAATACATTTTCTTCGTATATTATCATTGGACTTGTTTTTCAAGAATTTATTGTAATTAATTTACTTGTTTCTTGGAAGAAAAGATATTGTACACCTATCTTCCTCCATCATCTAATATTGTATTGGAGGCAAATGCTATGTTTTTGCAGGTCAAAAGAAGAATTAAGGAGTGAACTCCATGGATGAAGGGCTTCTTAAAGTCAATTTTTAAAAACTCATATTTCACAATATGAATACAAATGTTCAAATCAAAGAAAACTAAAAATCAACCTGATGTTGAGTTCATTCAAAGAAACTCAAAACTCTTAAAGCTTGCTTTCAGTTTCTGACCAACAACACGAACCAACCCAACAACATGAATCCAGATCGAGGAAAAAGGCATGAAGCTAATCATCAGAAGAAGAAGTCAAGTTTTGTACCATGAAAATTCACATCCATTGCCTAAGAAGCCTTTCATAAGCCATATTTTTCATGATTTCATTCATCTACCATATTGTATGCTAAGCTTCACAATCATTTAGATCTACCATGTTGAAGTCCAGATCTATTGTCTATCTATCCATCTACTCCTAGATAATGAATTCAATATATCTTACTTTCATAAGATTTCCATACTTCCCTACACCATTATATCCCATCTCCATCCAGAAAAGAAAAAATAATAATAGTCCTAAAGGAGTTTGGTTGTGAAAATCTAGGATACTGGCACAATACAAACTTGAATTCATATCGGAAAACCAACTTGTTTGGCCAATATGAATTCTCTCTTTTATGTTTTTCATTTTTGTAAGATCATCCTCCAAAACCTTAAATACTTTAGGACAAGGCTTAAGATCAGAAAGGGGAGAGATTCATAATAAATCAACAAACCATGCAATGGTTTAATATCAAGCAATTGTACTATAGCAGGGACCTGTTTCAAACAAAATCAACATTTATGAGTAAGGGACCTGTTTCAAATAAGATCAATATCATATACAGAAGGGACTTGTTTCAAATCAACCTCAAAGGGACTTGAAGCAACTACAAACATCTATCTACATTATAGTATTGACAAGAATTCATTTTAAAATGTCAATTGATGACAAAAGAGTATTGAGCTATCAAATCAAAGTACTGTAAGTTTAAAATCATTTTTAAAGCCTTTGATTTTGATTTTTTTTTTCTTAAGATTTATAATTTAGTTTAAAAACTTGAATATGCAAATTCCTAACCATATACATTATATCATTACCCTACACATTTATTCATTCATTAGTCCACCATACATTCATATCTTAACCCAATCATTTACAAATTTTGACCAATCTTGTTGACCACATCTCCTTCCTTTCAGTTTGTCTATACCACCAAGAAAGATTAGGTTATGTATCTACAAAATCATGATAAAAAAAGTTAGTATCATTGTAAAAATATTTGATTTAAAATGACCTAAAACTATGGTCATTTTTAAATCAAATATATGAGAGAATATGATGAATAAAAGTACAAAATACTACAATGATAAAAACACAACAATAAAAAGTGCACATAATGGATAATGGTATGATATGAGTATACATAATGGTTGAAAATGCGTTGAAGGAATATGAGTATAATGCATGAAATAGAAATCATAACCTAAAGTCCTCATAAAACAAATGTCAAAGGAGTACAATAGTGGTAGCATCGAAAATTGACATTCAAGGGATAATTCAAAATGGTCATTTTTTTTTTTCAAAGGCATGCTCTATGGTCATCATAGCCAATTCTGCTCATAAGCAAAGGGAATTCACGTAGAGAAGAGTTACTCTTGAGCCATAGAGGAATACTCTAAGCCGTAAAGGAACACTTTGAGCCTTAGCGAAGAAGCTGTAAAAAAAATTGCATAAGCTCTGATAAGAGAAATTACTAGCCATGGAAATTGTGAAAAGAGAAATGTAAAACCTTGTGTTTTCTTAGAAAACAAGAGAAGCATGGAGAAATAAGGGAAGAACTGAGTAGTGTGGAGACTTAAAGAGGAATTTAATGATGCTTTAAAGAAGGAAGATTGTGTGCTAGGCTCCAACATAAGCCATGGATTACGCAGAGAACTCCTCAATCAACACAGTAACTCAGTGATAAGGTAAGCGCCAAAGACTCCTTAAACAACTAGAATGATTTCGAAGAAGTTAAACTCCAAATTTGTTTAAGATATGTCACAATAGAAGAAAAATATGACTTCAGTTCCAGATTTTTAGTGATTGGTCATTTTCAAAATCCTCTGCCACCTGTAGAATCCACAATTTCTCGAGATATTAGAAATGAGTTTGATTTAAACTACATATTTACACAGGGAAAACAAAACCATTAACAAGATATTTCTACAAGTTTTCTACACGTCACTTGTAGTTCAGGTATCAAAACAACGATTTCCTCATGCATTTTTTTTCTTTTATCAAAAAATTTGCACATAAAAATACAGTGAACAGTGTGTTAAAAGAAGAGCTCAAAGGATTAATGAGTGCACAAATTGAAAGTAGTTGTGTGAAAATAAAATTCAGATTGCCCAAGAAGAATAAAAAGACCTATAGGATGTTTTACATGTCCCAGAAAATCGATTTCTGAGGAAGACATTTTCCAGAAAATCGATTTCTAAGGAGGTTATTTTCCAGAAAATTAATTTCTGAGGTATAAAAACAGAGCTCAAGTGTTGGTGAGTCAGTGGTCAAGTTGGTAGCTAAATATATGAGAGAAAAATATGGTCAAAACATTAGTAATCTCCTCATATATGGAAAGAATTCAAAAGATCCCTAAAATCTGGCAAATTAAATCTGAGATTTCATTTTCAATGATTTTTTTTTTTTTTTTTAAATCTGATTTGAACATGTCAATAGTATGAGCTATATCCAAATCTTCTACAGTTAAAATAATAATGGAGATTGAACTAATTGGCAGTGGAAGAAGGAGGTAAGGATTCAAGCACCATATCTTATAGAAAAGATTGAATTCAACTATAATTTTAAAAATTCGAAAATTTTAAGAAACCACTATTTTTCGTTGCTTTTTCAGAGCAAACGAAAATGAAATTTGAAAAATGAAAACCTGGTTTTTCTTCAAAAGGAGCCTAGTTAGGCTCCATGAGGGCTGTTTTCTCAAATTCATTGCTATTTGGGATAGTTTCCTAGTTCTTTCAACCGTTATTTTGTAGATTGTGTGGGCAAAATAGTTGCTAAGTTGAAAATGAATTCCTAGTAATAAAAAGGATTATGAAGCTGAGTAGAATTGTGATCACCCTGTAGGTTAATTTTCATTTCTAGTTTCCAAGAATCGATTTCTCTAGCTCCAGATTTTGATTTCGCAGAAAGGGTATTAAAAAAATCAATTTCCTTCTAAGAATCAACTTCTAAGCAGGCAATGAATGAATGAGTTCATGCAGTGGTCTATTTGAGTAATCTTCAACATTCAATTTCTAAAGAGGCAGAGAGGGTTAATTTGAAGAACTTGTTCATTGATTTCTAAAATTCGATTTTTTTTAAATAAGTAGTAAGTAGTGGTGTTTATTAAAAGAAGTGTTCAAAATTGCAGTTGACAAAGACTTGTCGAATGGTTTTCATTTTTAGAATTCAATTTCCAAACAAATAGTAAATGAGTAAATGGATGTAGTGGTTAGTTTAAAGTATTTTTTAGTATCCAATTTCTCCAGCATAAAAATAAAATTATATTTGGATTTATGAGCTAATAAAAAAAATTCATTTCCAGAAGTTCAATTTTGATTTCTGAGAAGACATAGTCAATTGAATTTCATTCCTATCTTAAAAAAAAATCGATTTCTCAAGAACATGTAGTGCATCTTAAAATCGATTTATCCATAAAGATATAAAATGCATCGCCAAAATCTATTTCTCAAAGACTAATAATGCATCTCTAAAATCAATTTCTCCAGGTAAGAGACTCTTTTCAAAATCTGATTTCTCCAGGTCAAAGACTCTTTTCCAAATTTGATTTCTCCTGGTCATAAATTTTTCATTTCTAGAAATCGACTTTGAAGGAAAGTATTCATTTCTAAAGTCGATTTTTAGGAAAAAGGAGTAAATTTCTAAAAATCGATTTTGAAGGACAAAATTCTTTTCTAAAGTTAATCTTGAGGGACAGAGAAGAATTTATTCCAAAAATCAAAATCAATTTTTGAGGATAAAGAGCAGTATGATGTTATGAAAATAGCTCACAAAAAGATAGAAAAAGATAGATCAACACCTTAGAAATAAGCCTCTTCTAGGGGGCAACCTCCTTTACGTTACATAGATGAACAATTCTTAGATGATACAAATGACAAGACCTTCTTTCTATATATAGGAGTCTAAGGGGTCATAATATAATCAGAGCCGACATAACAATAATAATGTAAGGGAATAATAATAACAATAGTGGGCTTCTATGGGGCACAATAATAACAATATGGGGACTACATGGCACACAAGTAGTATAGGGGGTTGTACTAATAACAATAAGGATTTACACTAGTAGTATAGGGACCTAACATGCCCCTCTCCTTAAAAAAGTGTTGCCCTCAATGCTTGAGTAGTTCTTGACGCTTATATATGAAATTCTTATCACCCCATGTGGAATCTTCAGTGGATAAGTTCTTCCACTTGGTGAGATACTCTGAAATTGATCGATTTCGTAGCTATCGAGTTCTTGTTTCAGTGAATTCTCCAGGTTCCAATATGATTTTCCCTTCTTCGTAAAGTTGTAGCAATATTGTTTGAACTGGGATCTTCTGCAACTTTTGAATGAGTGGCCACACTTCTTTGTTGATCCGAATTGGATCCATAGAAGACTGTCAAGGAACCATGACTGTATCAGGGGGGAACAAATCTCTATGAATTCCAAAACAGTGATCAAAAACACCTTGAACTAGTGGTAATGGCATCCAACGTGGAACGACGAGGACCTCGGTCAAAGCGCACTGACTGAGGCCCATAGAGACTGTGCAGGAGGCCAAAGTAGCCCCTGGGAACCCAGGACTGGGAAAAGGAGGTGGATAATCAGGCATTGCTGGGTGAACAGGGCCATAATGGAAAAGATAGAGCACTCGGTCATGTGGGGGAATCAGAGAATCATGAGCGGAAAAGGAAAAAGCGTTGAAAGTACAAGGCGAGAGCCGCGCTCTAGAAATCCTATGGTATTGATCAAGGCGCCTTTAAATAGTAAGAGGTTTTGGACGAGAGTGGAGCTATTCCATTCATCGATCGACGCGTGGCAAGCGGAGGTGAGAGAAAACCATCGTTGATCGCGCGCTATCGGTCAAGCAAGTCAACCGTGCGAAACATGCATATGGCATCGAATTTGGAGGGCCAGTGATGGGGTGCACCAGTGTTGTTTGTAAGGAAAGAGGATAATACTCCTAGATTGTGAAGAGGGTTAATAAGTCAATATTTTACTTTGCAAGGACCATCACTATATGTGCATACAACAATGGATTTTTGAGGACCATCACCATATGCAACATTGTTGATAAACCATAAAAGTCTTTCATAGGCATGACCTTGAGCAATAACCTTTTTTATCGTATTTTTTTTGGTTTTATCAAATATTTTCTAAATTTGGTGCATCTTTGGAAAAATCACCAAATATACCTCCAATAATATCCATGCCATTTCTAAAACTCTTTCGACTGCTAGTGTCATCTATCGACTTACTAACGTGCTTGTACAAAAACACTTTTCACCATATGACCTAGATCTATGACTAAGCCCCTATCAGGTCGTGGGATAAATGAGGTTAGAGTCCTATTAATTTTCGTTTCTTTGTCATCTTCTTGACTACACCATTTTTGTTAAGACTTGAAAATTTAACAAAACAAAAGTCCTTAGCATAATTGTAACAACACCTAGTTGCATTTCCATGTAAATGAAATAATACGAAGGATATGTAACATGTATTTGAAGATGGATGGTGGGAAAGCATTATAGTGGGCATCACTTGTGCCTTACTAATGGCTATCAAAATTATAAAAGGCAAATAAGTAATAAGTGACATTTAATTATGAGAAATAAAGGAAAATAGGTGAAAAGGAAGGTGAAGAAGCACAAATATGATGCAAGTTAAATTAGAGAAAAGAATGAAATAAAATGAAGAATGTTGGGTTGTATTATATTCTTTCCATGACTAGCCCACATAATTAATTGGGGGGTTATAAGGGGGACAAAGCTCCCCCTTCATTGCGCCAACTGCGTAGCGAGGGAGTCATAGGGGGTTTGAGGGGTGTAGGTAACCCCACTCTATGGGGTCCAGGGTATTGGATGCTTCAGAATGTATAAATATATGTTGTAACATTGAAAGGAACATAATGAAAAATCAAGCTAGTAGTCCCGGTTTTAGGATCCATGGGAAAATCTCTGTGTAAATGTGTTTTATGTGTTATGCTTTCACATTGTTTATTTTCTGTGTTTTAGAATTCATATGCAGGTAATTTTTGTACGGGGTTAAAACATACAAAGAAAAAGGAAAAGACAAGAGATCAATAATAAAAAGGAATCAAAGAAATAATTCACAACTTTGGTTTTTAGTTCTAGGTTAGGCTATTTTAGATTTTGGCTCTCTTCTTCCATACTCTCACACTCTTGCACACTTAGAGCATTCATCGAGCATTCTGACACTCACTTGGATTTGGGGGACCATGTAAGGACAAGCAATGGAATTGTGGGTAGTGGTAAAGAAGGTTGGATCAACAAATATATTAGGCGTACATTACAGGTAACATGTTACATGTCTAATTCCCTTGCTGAGATTTGGATGCATGACACACGCATGTGGTGCTTTGATTATTTTGCTGTCATTGCCATTGGGTTTTTCTAGATTTATAATGGTTTTAGAATTTCCTTGTCATTTCCTAGATGGCCACGGTATTGAGGGTTCCATATTTTATATAAGCCTTGGATGGTCAATAGACTTGGATCCTGGTTGAGGTGGTCTCGGGAAAATTCCTCAGGATCAAGGGTGGAGATGAGCTTTCCCCTGGAACTCTCAAAAAATGGGTGGAGATAGGAAAATTCCTCTAGAGTTGAGGAATGAATTTGTAGGCATCTAAACTTGTTTGGGTATTAATGATTTTTGGATTGGTTTAGGTGAGATCACTATGGCTGAGGGTTGAGGTGGTTTGGCCTCTGGAGGCCCCAAATGCTCCTATTTTGGTTTAACCCATATGATCATGCATTCATTCTTGGAATATGGCATGGGGGTGATTGGCTAAAGGAGATATTTCATTCAGCCCAATCTATGGTTGGGTGGTGCATGGAAGTCCCTGATTTGCTTGGCTTTTGCACATGTTAATATGAGATATTCTCCTAATGTGATAAATGAGCACATGTACTGGTTATTAGGTTTATTTTATGATTGATTTTTCATGGTTTCTATTCTTGTTATATGTTGGTTAGATGCATAGATATAGGATGTGCTCTTACTATGGACCTTGTTCATAATTTGATAAGTTACTGAATGAGTAATGTATACATGGGCTAATAAGTGTTGTTGTACCTAGGTAGTTAGGCCATTGATCCTTACTAATGATTCTATGATGAAGTTGAGATGACCTAGATCAAACATTCATTCATGACATGTAGCTTCTATGTTTATCATATTTTTGATGAAATATCTATCATGTATTAGGGATGTTTTGGGTAAGATCTAGCTATAGTATTAATTTAGACTTCTCATCATGAGAAAATTGATTCTAGAAGGTTTTGGGTAGTTCGACATAGTGGTATGGAGGCTAACCTAAAAAAGTGGCACAAATATTGTGACCATTGGAATAGAACATGGAATTTTCAGTCATAACCACAGGTAGGAATACTTATGGTTGTTGTTGGAGGCTTCCAACTGCATGTATAGTGTGTCATCGGTGCGGTTGCAGTTTCAAGATTGTGAAAATTATTTCTAGCTCAAGAATTGATCAACATGGGTGGTTGTCAGGCTATTGAGTGCTCTAGTGTCCCTAAGGGGTGGTAGTATGTGTTTTAGTTTGTAGGCCCCACTTCCATAATAGAAACTGGGTGGTCAATTCATGTCATAGTAAGCCCACCTTGTAAAAGAGTGTAAATGTGGGATGGGGTGGTTACAAAGTTGTTTCAGAGTAGTTTTAATCCTTGCAACCTTTCCTCTGATATCATTGTTATCGGGTGGTATCAGAGCAAGGTTGCAACACTGGACCTCAGGGTAAATGTATAATGTTATGCATGCATTTCAGTTATTTATATGTTTATCATACATGCATGTTAGCTACTTGTTTTTGTGGTTAAGATATCAATGTATGAGTTGATATAGTTTCGATTTTGTATCTTGGTAATTTGGATTGGACTATGTAGATGCAATAGCCTCCCCTAAGATACATTGAGGTTTGATTTTGATTATACTTTTATTTAGCTAACACTAACATATTGTATAAAATACAAGGCTAAGAGATGAAGATTATAATGGTCGAATACACTTCACATGACTCCCCTTATAGTCTTGATGTTGAATCCGTGGAATGGGAAAGGTCATTTGAGCAGCAAGGAGAAAAATATTCTCCTCATCCAATAGATACATTAAGGAGTGTGAGGGAAGAGATTAAAAGTTGCAAGGATGGAAATAACATGTTGATTGAGGCATATGAAAGACTTGCAAGGGACTAGGAAAAGAAATGAAAGTTAATGCAATGATTCTATAGAGCCTTTTAGAGTTGCAGAAGAAATCACAAATGTGGATCAACCGTGGAGATAGGCGAGAGGAGAAGACTAATGGAGAATATGGTAGCAGGTCCCAATGGAGACAAAACTTGGAAAAAGATGATGCAGTCAAAGGAAACAAATATTTGGATAGACTCGAGAGGAGGTCTAGCAGTCATGGCTTTATTCTAACTCTAGTTCTGAGAGACATCATCACCATCGCTGCCATCGTCCTTATAGGAGGATTGAGAAGGGATATTTTCCAGAGGAGTTCAAGAATGTCAAGCCTCCTACATTTTATGGAGAAATGAAGAAATAAGATGATGCAAAATCATGGCTCCTTGAGATGAAGAAATTCTTCTGATTTTGTGTTTATTTAAAGAACATGAAAGCCAAGATAGTTACCTCCAGTCTCAAAGGAAAAATAAACATCTAGTGGGAAGATGTAAAGCATGCAAGAGGCCTTAGAGAAGAAGAGATGATTTGAGATGAGTTTGATAGACTCTTTAAGAAGAATTACTTATAGGAAAAGATACTATGATGAAAGAACTAAGGAATTCTATGAGTTTATGATAGGTTTTATGAAAAATGATGAGTACATTAGCATATTTCTAGAGCTATTGGGGTATGTTACTTATCTTATGGATGAGAAAGAAAATATTTAAAGGCTCAGCAATGGGTTTCTAGTAGCATTTAGAGATGATATTGATTTTGATGAGCCTTAGTCAACGGAGGAAGCCATCATAAAGTTGAAGCATTGTTATGAGTAATCAAAGTGCAATACGTAGTTCAAATTTGATCGGAAAGGGAATGAAAAGACTAAAGTAAAATGACCTAAGAAGTGAGGAAGACCCGAGGATGTAGGTGACAACGAAAATGTGGAACCTTACAAGAAGTTCAATGGAGTTGAAAAAGGCCATGGGTCTCAGCCTAAGGAGTAGAATAAAGGTGATGGAAGGAAGCCTTTGAGTTGTTGTACTTGTGGTGGAAATAATTGTAGGAGATATCTGACATCACATCATGGTGGTAGGCCTCATATTTACAATTTTCAAGAGGCATGGACTATTGGGGATATTGGTGTGCGAAATCCTCAAATTTATGTAGGAGTGGATGATAGGCAAGTTGATCACTTGGCATCCATTATCACAATGGAAGGTAGGATTTGTAGTCAAGTAGTTTCTATTTTGATTGATCCTAGATTGAATTATAGCTATATCAGACATGACCTGGTGGATAACTGTTTCTTGAATAAATAAGTGCATGCAAAATCTTGGTTGGTGTAGTTGGCTATAGGGACCAACGGAAGAGTTCATCATTGGATGAGATCTTGTGTTTTCGAGATGAATGGTATGCCTATATTAGGACATTTAATGTTCTTCCTTTGGGTTCATATAGCATCCTTTTGGGAATGGATTGGCTATTCATCCATAGGACTAAGGAAAATTGTAATGAGAAGGCCATGAAGAGCCTAGATGATGATGGGGAAAAGAGATTCTTGTAGGGAAAGAAGAAGCCTACATCAGTGAGAATGGTTACAACTATGCAAGAAAAGTGTAGTGATATGAAAGGATGTTTATTGTTTTCAATACATGTTTCTAGTGATAAAGGGAAGTATTTTGAGGACGATGAAGTCTTGAAGAGGTACCCTTTTTTGCAACAATTTTAGGATGTGTTTCCTATAGAGATTTCATAGTTACTACGTAATAAAGAGATGGACTTCTCTATTGAGTTAATACCAAGAGAAGAACCATCATCTAAATCACCTTACAGGATGAGCACTCTAGAATTGGTGGAGCTCAAGTTGTAGCTTAAGGAAATGCTTGATAATTAGTACATAAGTCCAAGTGTATCTCCTTCGGGTGCACCATTGTTGTTTGTAAGGAAGAAGGATAGTACTCCTATATTGTTAAGAGGGTTAATAGGACAATATTTTATAATGGAAGGACCGTCACTATATGCACATACAATGTTTTTTTCTATTTTTCTTCTTGGCTTCCTAACTATTGTCAATCCTCGCTACAAGAAGATACAACAATAAAGAGACTTGGGTAAATGCTTACGTTTCTAGGTAAATACTATGGTATTTTCCCATTTAATACTTAAATGAGTGTGGACATCTCTAGTTTTTCTCTTCTGATACATAGAATTTTTAGTGTAGGTTATATTTGTAAAAGCCGTCTGTTTCATAAATTTGGGAATGGTATTCAACTGTTGTTGTTGCAGCTTACTTTTAGATCCTTATTCTCCAGGTGAAAGCAGTTGTACCCTTTCTCTTGTGGGGGTTTCTTGCTCCTTAAGGCTTAACTATTATTTGGTCCAAAATTGTCCTTCTTAGATTTCGAGGGTTTAGGGTTTCATAGTTTCCAGTATTAACTCCATCAAGCATGGGGTTGAATAATCATTATGCTACTAGATTATTGTAATTTATGTTTTAAGAATAAGGGAATTGTGACTTAAATCTTAAAGACTATTTTATATGAGCTTATTTCTTTATAATAAGGTTTGAATGGACACTGGCTTTTGTAAATTTATCTTGTTGAGAAATGGCAACAGGAAAGTCAAGTTTAAATTTGTCATTCAACTTAACTGTGAATTAAAATCAAATTCCACTCTCATAGAAACTTGTAAATAGTTAATTACGTTTATTTAATTTAATTAGCTTAGGAATTTCAAGTTGGAAGTCTTTTTGAAGTCATGTATATGTTCTCCCTAAGTTTTAGGGGTCCACAATGAGTTTAAATGTGAGTTGTAATTAGATAACTCAGTTTACTAAGCTATGTTCAGTTAAATTAGTTCAAAAATGTTTGAGAAACTAATAGAGAGTTAACAGTCAATCGGTGCGCTAGTCCATCCACAAGTTTCACTCTAGTTAATTGAGTATTCACTCATCAGAAACTCATGCATTTCAATTCTAAGAAAGATCTATTTGAGACTAGAGTGCAGGGACAATTTACTATCAGTTGTATGATTTACTGAGTTGTATAGATCATGCATTCAATTAAGAAGTCAACCTAGAATATATTGTGCAGTTTTGGAAGCACTACATTCCCATTAATATGGGTTATTCATCCATAGGAATTGCATAAGGAAATAGGAGCTTGGAGGGCAGCAAAATTGGCTAAGTGTTTGCTAAGAGCTTTCTTGTGAGCTGAGAGAGTTGAGCATTCTTGTTCAGAATTGTTCTAGTGAGAACAAGCTTTGTATCTTCAGTCACATTTCTAATATATGTAATATAGATAATGCGGTTTTGAGCAGTGGCTTTCCATAGATACATCTTCTGTTATATTTCATGGATTTATCTTCCTCTTGCTCAAATTGTTTCCATCAATCTATTGCTTTCTGCTGGCTAAATGTAGAAGTAGGTTCTTCTCCTGTGCTTTAGTAAATTGCATGAGCATGTGAATCTATAGGAAATTCTACATGGTATCGGAGCTGAAGATAGTTTACTAGAGGAGATTTCAAATTTTTGATTTTTGGGTTACAGCTGCAATTTGAATTTGCAATGCATGCTTCAAGAACGGCAAATGGCATTCTATGGTTTTCTGCTCGAGTATGTCTTCATATCAAATTTTATAACCTAGAGGGACAAAATGGAGGTTGTTCTAGAGGATAATGGCTTGTAGGAATTGGTTGATCAAGAAATTGCTAAGCTAGCAACATCAAATGCACATAATTTGGTCGAATGGAAGAAGTGTGTGGTGAAGACGAGGTGGATAATCCTTAAGGCAGTTCGACGCCACATTGTCTCGAGTCTTCGTGGAAAGGAAACTTTGTATGCTATGTGGAAAGAATTGACGGACTTGTATCATAACAACAGTGACCAAAGGAAATTGAGATTGAAAGACAAACTTTGAACAATCAAAATGGAGAAAGGCAAGACTATTCCAAAATACTTGACCAGGTTAAATCAGTGCCATGATGAGCTTGGAAGTGTTAGAATCATAGTTTCTGAGGATGATATGGTGAGTCTTGCTCTTCTAGGACTCCCAAAGAGTTGGAATAGTTATCAAGACTCTATCAATGGTCGAGAGAAGCTACTAGATTGGGAATGACAATGGTCATATTTGATGCAGGAGGAGATCATGAGGAACACCATGGATGGCTCTTCATTAATGACTGGTGATGAAGAGAATTGTGCCTTAGAGATTAAGGTGAAGAATAGGAAAGGGAAATCTTCCCATTCCAAATTAGATTCTTATCATGGTGGTAATAAGAAATACCTGACGAATTTTTAAGTGCTTGCATTGTCATGAGATGGGCCATTTTGTTACAAATTGTACAGTCAAGAAGTCCAAGAAGAACTCCTCAGAAGGATTGGTGGGTGAGGATTTGGCCTCTCAATTCAAATTGGACTTTTTCCTCATTGCATGCATGGTGTCATCAATGATGGAAAGTGTCTGGTACTTAGAGAGTGGAGCTTCATTCCACATGACTAGAAACATGGAGTTATTTGGTGACTTGGAGGAGAAAAATCTCCTTATGCATATCGAGATGGGTGATGACGGGAAGTATGGTGTTACTGGATTAGTCCTGATTACTTTTTAGAGGGAGCATGGGGCTCCACTTACCTTGAATAATTTTATGTATGTGCCTGGGTTGAAGAAGAAATTGGCATTGATTGCGATGGTTAAGAATAGAGGCTATGATGTGATCTTATCGAAAGGAAAGGCGTTCCTTCGAATAATAGCCATGGATCAAGTAAAGAAGTTAGGGATTCTAGTGAAGAATCTCTATAATTTGGAGGTAGAGGAGTGTGTTTCTTTGAGAAAAAAAAAGTAGAAACGATGTAGAGTCGAGACATTGGCAAGTTGTGGCATAGGCTATTGGGTCACTTGCATCATGGGGCTTTGAAGATATTGTAGCAGATCTCTACTAGTCTTCCCAAAGGTACACTTGAGAAATTTGATACATGCAAGGGGTGTACTTTGGGAAAATACACCAAGTCTTCCTTTCAAGAAAGAGATAGTTGAGTAGAGGCTATTCTAGAGTGAGTCCACTCATATGTGTGTGGACAATTCTCGACAACACCCATGACCAAACATAGGTATTATGTTATAGTTGTTGATGACTTTTCTTGAAATTGTTGGATATTTTTCATGCAAAAAAAGGATCAAACCTTCACAAGGTTTTGTAAGTTTAAATCGTTGGTGGAGAAAGAGTGAGGCAAGAAGGTTAAAGCTCTATGGAGTGATAACGATGGTGAATATGTCTCAAACGAGTTTAATAACTTCTATGCAGTAGAATGGATTAAATGGGAGGTGACGCCACCCCATAACCCTTAGCAGAATGGGGTGGCCGAGAGGAAGAATAGAAGCATAATAGAGGTAGCGAGGGTGATGTTGCATGATCAAGGCATACCACTACACTTGTGGGCTGAGGCATGCAAAACAACAGCTTATGTTTAGAACCGTAGCCCACATCAGATACTTGAGATGAAGACACCAGAGGGGGCTTATTCCGGTAATAGACCAGATGTTGATAACTTCAGGATTTGTGGGTCATCAGTATATTTCCATGTGACCAAAGATGCACGAAAGAAGCTTGAGCCAACAACAGAGTTGGGGATATTTGTGGGGTACACTCGTACACCTCACAACAATCGAGTGTTCTTTCTAACCAACAGGATGACAATGATTTGCAGGGATCTCAGATTCGATGAGGAGAAGGCCATGGGAGTTTCCCTGAGAGGGAGCTTGAGATGCATGTGGTTGATGAGATTTTAGCTCCTAAGGTTGAGGAACCTCAGATTGACATGGAGCAGCCGCATGCTAAGGATCCGGGAGTGGAGATATCCACTCGGGAAGAGTCTTCGAGAGAGGGAAGAAGGCACACTAGAGAGGTTAAAATATTGTTGGATGACTCACGGGAGAATGTGGGATCACCCACTTCTCAGCACAAGAAGAGGAGGTCACTTGAGAGGTTCACTGGATACATGGATCTTATGGGTGAATGTGTTGTGACAGATTCATATTCCTTTAAGGAAGTAGTGCAGCAGCTGGTTTGGGTTGATGCCATGGTGGAGGAGTATGAATCCATAGTTTGCAATAGTGTTTTGGATGTGGTCCCGAGACCAGAGGAAAAGTTATTGGCGAGCTCTCATTGGCTTTATAATGTAAAGCAAGATGCAGATGGTAGTGCGGAGAAGCATAAGTCTAGATTTGTGGCCCACGGCTTTTCACAAGTAGAGGGAATTGACTATGATGAGACCTTTGATCATGTTGCAAGGCACTCATCAATCAGATATATATTGGCACTATCAACATAGATGAGTTGAAAGATACATCAGATGGATGTGAAGACAACCTTCCTTAATAGCACGAATGACGAAGAGGTGAACATAAAGCAACCTGAAGGTTTTCAAACCGTTAACCGTGAGTCACATGTGTGCCAACTCAATAAAGCGTTGTGTGGGCTGAAGCAACCACCCCATGCTTGGTACACCAAGATAAATAGCTACTTCATCAGCTTGGGCTTCATGAAGATTGAAGCGGATGTGAACCTATACCACATAGTGGTGGAAGGTAAATTGTTGATCATTGTACTTTATGTTGATCATCTCATACTAACAGGTGATCATCAGTTGATCAAGTATTGCAAGGAATACCGTGCAAGAGAGTTTGAGATGAAGGAATTGAGGCTCCTGCATTACTTTCTTAGCATGGAAGTATGGCAAGGTGATGGGAGTTGTTTGTGTCTCAAGGAAATTATGCCAATGAGACACTCAGGAAGTTTCACATGGAGAGATGCAAGCCTATGGAGACTCCTCTAGCAGGTAAATGGAGGAAAGATGATGCTACGTCAGGTGAAGTAGTGGAAGCCACTATTTACAGGAATCTTGTGGGTTCACCCATGTACTTGGTGAACACAAAACTAGATATGTGCTATGCAATTAACCAGCTTAATCAAGCAATGGTTAGGCCTACCAAGTTGTATTGGAAGGCGAAAAACCATGTGTTGTGATACCTCAAGGGAACTTCTCAGTATGGATTATGGTATAGACTGATAGAGGGAGTGAAGCTTCAAGGCTTCACCGCTACAGATTTAGTAGGGAGCCCATCCGACCGAAAGAACACATCAGGAGGGATCTTCAGTATTGGGTCAGCAATAGTTTCTTGGTAAAGTAAGAAATAGAGCTCGGTTGCACTCAGTTCGGTAAAGATAGATTACATGGCTATGAGTTAGGTAGAATGTGAGGCCATCTAGATGAGGAAGATCTTGGTTGGTTTGTTTGGTCAACAGATGGATCCAACTGTGATTTACTGCGATAATCAGAGTTGTATCAAACTCTCTGAAAATCGAGTTTCTCATGATCGATCCAAGCATTTTGATATCTAATATCATCATCTTAAATATTGTGTATTGAGTTGGATTATGTTGTTTGAGTACATTCCCATCAAGAAGAAAGATGTTTACATTTTGACAAAGGCATTATCAAGATTTAAATTTTGGTTTCACAGAGACAGGATCGGGGTAACTGACAATCCCATTCTTGTTGAGAGGGAGTGTTGAGAAATGGCAACAACAAATTCTAGTCTAAATTTTTCCTTGAATTTAAACTGTGAATTAAAATTGAATTCTGTTCTCATAGAAACTTGTAAATAGTTAATTAACTTTAGTTAAGTTAATTAGCTTAGGAAGTTCGAGTTGTAAGTCTTTCTAAATTCATGTATATGTTCTCCCTAAGTTTTATGGGTCTAGGATGAGTTTAATTGTGAATTGTAATTAGATAAATCAGTTTACTGAGTTATGTTGAGTTAAATTAGTTCCAAACATTTTGAGGAACTAATAGAGAGTTAATGGTCAGTTGGTGCACTAGTGCATCCACAACTGTCACTGTATTTAAATTAAGATTCCCTCATCAGAAACTCATTCATGTCGATTCTGAGAAAGACGTAGTTGAGACTAGAGTGCAAGGATAGTGTACTATCAATTGTATGATTTACTGAGTTGTGTAGATCATGCATGGAATTGGGAAGTCAACCTAGATTGGATTACGCAGTTTTGGAAGCACTGGATTCCCATTAATATGGGCTATTCAACCATAGGAATTGTGCAAGGAAATAGAGTCCTAGAGGGCAAAAGAATTGGCTAAGTGTTGGCTAAGATGTTGCTTGTAAGCTGAGAGAGTTGAGGATACTTGTGCAGAATTGTTCTAGTAAGAACAAGCTTTGTATCTTCAATCATATTTTTGATATATATAACACAGATAGCGGGCTTTTGAGCAATAGATTTCCCAAAATACATCTTGTTTTATGTTCCATTGATTTATCTTCTTCTTGGTCATATTGGTTTCATCTATCTATTGGCTTTCGTTGGTTGAAAGCAGGAGTAAATTCTTGTCTAGTGCTTTAGTACATTACATGAGCTTATGAATCTACAGGAAATTCTACATATATTTTGTTGAACTCTCAATTTTCAATGATGAAATTTTGATTTTCCATGATTACGTTCTCTCGATACAATTACATAGGGTTTAATTCTCTCTTATTTCTTTCTTAGAATCTTTATAGAATAATATGTGAGGCTTCCACTTCTTGTCAACACCACATTTACATGTATGCATAAATTTTATGGTTATATTATAGTAGTCTGAATTGGTATGATTTTCTTATGAAATGGTCTTCATTCCTACAAAGTAAAATTACTTCCCAGGGCTACTGATAACTCGGTTTCACCCTTGGCTAGCCGCCGAGCTCTTTCTCTAGACAGAATATGAAATATTTCATTTTTTGGTATTTTCAATTTGTTGTTCGATTAATAGGCCTAATTCCTAAATATTCAATCGATGGTTGTCGTAACACCTCTCTCTATCTGAGTTAAATTTTATATTGTCATGGGACTTCTCCACGGTTTTTGGTGACCAACTTAGCCCAGGACTAATGAAAGCTTATATATATATGATCATTAGCATTCTCTTTTACAAACTCATTTGCCTCCCTCCTGTTAGGCATGGAATCCCCCCAAGGCATGTTTTGGGGCTTAAAGCCCAAGCTTTGACCAAGTCCATTGTAAAAGCTCCACAAATTGTGGGCGCGCAGTGCGAAGTCATAATTGTTACAGGAAAATTTGGGCACATCAACTCCGACTTTCAGACCCATATTATTAGGGTCCATCAACCCCTAATTTAGTTGTTTTCATTCCCTAATGAATTTAACCTACATCATGCATTCCTCCCAAGAGTTTCATGACACCATTCATCCAAAAAGTGCCATTAGAGAGATCAGTACAGATGGCCCTTTATCAGGCTGTAATGCATTGCAGGAACTACATTGCCTGGGTGCTATGCATCGCACCTAGCCTTTGTTTCACCTATGATAAGTGAGATTCATCAAATTTTTGAAATGAATCCATTGGATTCCTCATCCAATGGATGCTTTTGGAAGTTTCCGGATGGATTGAGCTCGCTTTTGGATGAAGAAGAGGATGAATGAAATTTAATCCACTATCTCTTCCTCCATGGAACCACTTCCCAATTTTGGCAAAGCATTCATGAGGGCCATTAATGGCTTAACCTCCTCCATTCAGCTATAAATTGACCAAGCATTCAAAGGCTGGTCTAGGTTGAAACTTCTTGAGCTAAGGAAATGCTGTTTGAATGAGATTAGTAGAGAAAGTAATGTTATCATGTCAAATTGTTGTTTCATGAGAAGAGAATGGTTTGAAGCTGGAAGGATGACAATGAATCGGACATGCATCTACATGGATTGTAATCTTTCCTTCTATGAATAAACAGTTCTACGCTTTTTCCCATTCATGTGTTATGTGATGTATATTGTACTTTCGATTCTATAATATGTTTAGGTAATAGATCGATATGTATGCTTTGATGGTTTTCTGTCTCGGCTTGTGTGCAAGTACCTTTCAAGTGAGTTAAGTATGGAAGGGAGTGATGAAAGCGGTCAAAGGGAAGAGGGATTGAGTGAGATATATAGGTTGGTTCTTTTTCTTCTCTTTCTTTTATCTGTTAGCTATAGGAAAAGCAATGGAATTACTTTAACTGTTGTTCTAGACTTGCTACTAGGTCTAGGGGTTAGTCGTTTGAAGAAACACTAAATTTACCCATAACAAAATGGCGACCATACTGGGGATCAATCCTATCCCTTATAGTAGTTTATCAATCTCTTAGAACACTTTGACAAACTTTACCCGTTGTTATTCACTGAATTCAAGTTCAATTCAATGAAGAATGAGTCAGTTTTGAGTATTAAATTGTCATTCTATAATCAGTGCACCTTTGTAACTGATACAATGCACTGCATTTCACCCTCTGCATTGAGACAGTGAGATGCATCGCACTGTCCCTCACTCTGGCCTATGTTGATCCCTTTAGGATCAGTTTTCCCATCTAGGAGCTAAAACCTTAAGTCAATTTTCAGTTGTTTGAATTGTCTGTTGGATTTAGATGAGGTCTTGTCTCTGAAAATAGTCTTTGTTTCCTTGTTTCGACCTGATTTAGACTGGATTGTTAAATGTTTGTTTATGTATTTGTTTTATCATTTGCAATCCATTGTCGAAAGTAGTTTCAGTCGATTGTTTTGTCAAAAAATGAAGTGTCGTAAAATCTTCCTTCATTAAATAATTGATTGGTCTATTTGTGCATCTGATTCATATTTTGATTTAAAGTGTCGAAAATCTTCATTTCCTTAAAGTTGAAAGTGTCATTTAGTCTTCCTTACCTTTAAGAGAAATTGTCATAATCAACATTTTTTTGAAAAAGAGATTTTTAATCGTTGTGCATTAGTTTTTCTTAGTGCATAATTCACATTAAGGGGAACTGAAAAGAAAAAGAAATACATGTAATTGCATTTTAGAGTTTGAATGTGTGTGCTTAAAAGGAATGGTTAGGGAAGTGCATTAGTTTGTGCTCTTTTTTTTTTGATCCAAAAAGTACTTGTTTGCTCTATCCATTGTAGTTAGGATTTTCATTGTTGAAAACAAATGGAAAGAGCGCTTCTCATTCTAGTTGCATTCTTAGGAATTTTGGAAAACATCTCGTGGTGGAACCCAAAGGAAAATTTTAAGCAAGATCAACCTAAAATTAACCTCAATTGACCTAATAATTCATTGGAACTTAATGCGAACATGTAGAGGTGTCTAGGCTAGAGACATGTTCTGGCATCTTAAAACCTAGTGGCTATCATTTTCATTGAGGTTGGGTGATTCCTCCTCTGTGATTCGATAAGTACTAGTACGAAATTGAGCTCCCAGTACCGTCAAGTATATAGTGGGAGACCCCAATAGGTTTAAATCTTTTATCCCTAGGAAGTCGAGTCTGCTGCCTTACCAATCGCAATGCACCAAACATAGCATTCAGGAAGATTGACTACCGTACGTTAAATCCTTGGTAATTTCTCTTTAATTTAACACCAAGGTGTATATTGCAGTTTTGTGGTTTGTTTGGTAAACCCTCTTGTCTAGAATCTCCAGAGTAGTCACTTTCATTCCTTTCCGACTCCTTAAAAGAAGGGGTTCATCCGAGCACTTGTCCCTTCAGGCTCATTAAACATCGAAGGCGACTAGAGTCATCTTTCGTTTTTTCTTGACTCTTTAAAAATGAAAAAGAAAAGTTGTGTTCCAGTGTCATAAAAATTAGTTGACCGCAGATAACATCCTCCATGCTTATTTCTTAGTTGATCTTAGGTTGAAACATATGGTGATAAATCTAGAGTCAACCAATCAAGGAATTCCTTTTGATGGAAATCCTAGTCCTTTTCCTCCATTTGGAAATATTGGTGCTCCATTTATGGCTACATTGTCCCCTCTGGGATTTACCATTAGCTTGCCAGTATGGTTGTTTTCAACCTCCTTGGTTGAAAATATTGTGATTTCTCCGCAATCGAGTACACCTCCAACTAGACCAAATCAACCTCCAATTGATCCTAAAGTTGACCCTTTGCCTTCTTCCTCAATTGTTTCTTCCTCCCCTTCTTCCTCTTTGCTTGGTGAAAGTATTGGTACTAGTAAGCAAGTGGCTAAGAAGAAGAAGAAAGGGAACAAGAATAAGAAGAAGAAAATTCAGCAGAGGGGAAACCAAGCAACCATTGCTTTGAATGCAACATCAGATGAGAAACCATCCATCAAGCCTCACAAAGTTCAATATCCATGCAAACTTTGTACGGGAGACCATATTCTTTGAAATTATCCTGATATTCCTCAAATCTCAGAAGAATGGTCTTCCCATTCACATCATCCCATGTCATCAACTTCTAGAGATCATGTTGGTGACACACCATCAACTAGTGGTAGTAAAGATCATGAAAAGAAGGGAAAATTTAAGTTTCCCTGTAGGTTATGTGAAGGGAATCACCCCATTCACCTTTTTCCCTATCTAGATGAAGCCAAAAGAGTTTTGGATAATCGTCCTACTTCACCACAATGACTTCCATCTGGTTATAGGAAACTCTCCCTAAATCCTTCACTAGTTGATAAATTGACTGACCAAAATCAACCGTTGGTCAAACCCACTCTCTCTAAAAGTGAATCCTATGAGTCTATATCTGACCCAAATCAACAAGTCGAGGTAAAAGTTGACCCGATTCCACCTTCAGCTAATCGTACCTTTCCCAAAGAGAGTGAAAATGATATCACTCAGGTTCTTTTCATTTCTTCATATTCTAATGAACTTGGGGGTAGTCCTCCTTTCCATCAAGGGGTTAATTCTCCTATTTCTATGGGACCCCCTCCAAGAAGTCTAGTCACTTCCTTTGAATGGAATCGACTGGTAGGATTCCACCTTCCTTCTTATGTGCCCTTCCAAATCATAGTACAAGTTTGTAATATGATTGTACCTAGAACTATTATAGATGAAGGTGCATCAATGAGCATCCTTTCCTCAACTGCTTGGCAAGCATTTGGTTTGCCACCGCTTGTGCTTGTTACACAAAATCTATTGGGTTTTAATAGAGGAACTAGTCAACCATTAGGGATCCTCCCTCAGTTACCTATTACTTTGGGAGGAAAAACCATTTATCTGAACGTGATGGTACTCCCAGGCCCTTTAGATTATAACTTACTACTTGGGCGCAACCATGTTTATGGCATGGGAGCTATTGTTTCAACACTCTTTCGAGCGATTTGTTTCCTGCATGAAGGCATAATTGTCACCACTAACCAACTTTCATTTCTCGGTCCAAATATGGCTCCTAGTCAACCATCTTCCCTAAATCGTCCTTTTGTACCAATAGTATCATCCCCGCCACAGGTTAATTATGTGGCAACCTGTTCGATACCTACATCAACCGACGATCAATTCAGTGATGTTGTACATGATGTACTGGGGGCATTGGAACCATATCTCTCCATCATGACCCCTTATGAGTTGTGATTGAAAGGTCTCTGAGGATAGTTCGTTGTCTTGTGTCAACCTCATTAAAAAATGAAACAAGGATCTACGAGGACAATTCCTAGTCTTGTGTCAACCTCGTTAAAAAATGAAAGAAGGATCTCCGAGGATAGTTCATGGTCTTGTGTCAACCTCATTAAAAAATGAAATAAGGGTCTTCAAGGATAGTTCTTTTACTCTGTCAACCTCCTTAAAAAAATGAAATAGGTCTCCAAGGATAGTTCGTTGTCTTGTGTCAACCTTGTTAAAAAATGAAACAAGGGTCTATGAGGATAGTTATTTTACAGTGTCAACCTCATTAAAAAAATGAAACAGGCCCTATGGGGATAGTTTCGATTCTTGTGTCAACCTCGTTAAAAAATGAAACAAGGGTACGAGGATAGTTCGTTGTCTTGTTTCAATCTCTTTAAAAAATGAAACGGAGGATATGAGGACAATTCTTTTACTGTGTCAACCTCATTAAAAAATGAAACAAGCATATGAGGATAGTTCCTTTTATTGTGTTGAACTCGTTAAAAAATGAAAAAAGGAATATGAGCATGGTTCCTTGTCTTGTGTCAAGCTAGTTAAAAAATGAAACAAGGAATCTAAGCACAGTTCCTTGTCTTGTGTCAAGCTCATTTAAAAATGAAACAAGGTCCCCTGGAGAAAAGTTCCAAGTCAAGTCTTTGATTAGATCTCGTAAAATCCCAGTCGATTCTTTCACTTGATCTCATAAGTGAACCTTCATTCCATCTACCTGTAGTAGGCTACTTAGCTAAATGTAATGAAGCTTGGGGGCATGCACCTAATGGTAAAGTTAAGTTTCCCTGTAGGTTATGTGAAGGGAATCACCCCATTCATCTTTTTCTATCTAGACGAAGCCAAAAAGGTGTTGGATAACCATCCTGCTTCACTGCAGTGACTTCTATCTAGTTACAGGAGACTCTCCCTTTCATCATGCTAGGGGCATGTAAACGAATCCAAGCATAGTTTGTCGTTTCAAGCTTGTGTAAACATGAAACTGAATCCAAGCATAGTTCCCTATGGTTCAAGCTTCTCTAAAAATGAACCCATTTCCAGTTTAACCCTCGTGATTTCCATTCTATCAGCCTTTTTGTCAGATGAGCCTTGGCTGTTTTCATCCCATTGCCACCATCCCTTCGGCCGATCATATGCTTTCAATTGTTTGTTTTACCCTTTTTGAGGAACAGTTGCAATGAGTGGTCTTATTAGCCAGCCTCTTCACATAAATCAACATGTTTTGAGAAGTTCCAACATCACTGGAACTAGTTGCTATCCTAGGATAACTAAGAATAGAAGCATGATGAGTTTAAGTGATTGAGTCGAAGTGTAAAGTGTATCTTTGGGTCGTAGAGTGGGAGAAGGCTCTGCAGCTGAGTGCGCAGAGGCCGAGTAGTCCGCAGCTAAGTGTGCGGACCCTTGCAGCTGAGTGTGCAGGGTAGGTCGAGTCTGTAACCATTGGAAGACTTAATAAAGAGAAGTTTACCATATTTCTGTGTATATTTTCCTGTTTTAATGTATGATTGGATATAAATTGCAAGTGTGCTATTTATTTGCTACGCAAACTCATATTAATGTGTTGTATAAATAAATATAACGTAATACATCCATTTACGCAAGGATAATTAACTCGTATAAGAAGATAAGTAAGATGTCGGGTGTAACTTAGGGGAATAGTGTAAAGTGCTACTCCAATGGCACGGAAGCCCCATAACCCCTGGTTAGGGCTACACAAAGGAAATTATATCAGGGCATGAAGGCTAGGGAAGTGCGTGAAGCAGCCTGCACATGGACGAACAGTTGGATTGAACCAAACCCTTAGACATCTCAAGGGTGCGGAAAACTAGTTCCAGCACCCCTCCATAATACTCTGGGTGAGACATCAGTCCGCGCTCCGTGGACTATTGCCAAAAGGGCCAGTAGTATAGGGATTTGTTTGGCTAATTAACTTTGAACCTGGGTCAAGCCCCATCAAGTCAACAAATGGTTCTGTTGCCAGGACCGGAATCTGCATAGAGATGTCTGATGTTGTATCACTAGAATCCAACAAAGAAAGGAATTAAATATTGGTTGGTGTTATCGGTAAATCTAGTGTCTATGCAGAGCTACTAGTCCCACTAAGACTGGTAGCTATCTTAGAAACAAACAAACTAAAACTACTTTCATTTTCCTTTATGAGAAGTAGATAAGAGGGGAACAAAGGAGACCAACCTCTGTCTTGCGCTTGGTTCCTTGCTTGATTCCTCTCCCTTCCGATAGATCTTTGCCACTCGCTTCCTCTTCTACCCAGCTTCAAAGAGCACCTGTGGAATCAAAGAAGCATAACACTATCCAAGAACAGAGATCTATTATCATAAACAATATAGGACTAGATATATATTGACCACACAAATGCATATATCATCAATCATACAAGAATGTGGAGGAAAACTTGAATAGCTTTATTAATATCAAGAATAGCAAAGAGGATTACAACCAATTGTTCTGACCCAGTGTCATCCTCTCAGCAGGAAAGCCCTTCTTCACCTCATGAAAAGCTTAGATCACCCAACACTATGATGTTACACCAAGAAACTAGCAACACTTCCTTATAAGATACAAAATTCCAGCCTCTAACCTCTGGATCTCTGGGATGAGAGATCTATATATAGATATTTGCAGAGGTGTGAGTTAGCTCTGGGTTTTTTATTAGTGTCTTCTCTCTGATAGTTCTTGATTCCACTTGGAGATCTCATTGATCTCTTACTCATCCTTGGGCGATTCTGAGAGGCAAGTGTCACAGGAGAAGTTTTTGGAAGATTCCATGATCATCCACCTCGCAAACTGTCTTCGCCACTTGTCTATTCTCATCCATTGCACCCTATAGAAGGACTTTTCAGTATGCATCACACCTCCCGTGTGCATTTAGGTGGGATGCATCTCACCCTCAGCACTGAGCAATTAGTATGGTCCAGTTTTGACCATTTTTGAGTAGTTTTTTCATGGAGAACTTCTGGGAGATGATGTAATCAGCTGACCTTGTTCTTTTAGGGGTTGGAACAAAACTTTTAGGGACGTAGGAGCCCTTGGTTTATGGACATATATGATTGGGGTTGCAGTGCCAAAAAATGTCTATAACAGTTGCCCCCTAAAGCATGAGGTTGTTAATCTTTTGATGTCGGGTGAAATGCTTTATCATAAGGATCCGAAGTTTTTTCGAGCTGGAAGGCGACCTGTAATAAGATACAATACAATACATTATCTTCATAATATTTTCATGATTTGGCTGAGGTGGGCATTCCCATCCTCAGCTTTATAAATTCATTTTCATGTACATAAGACAGACAATCGTCTATGTGCAGACTGATGATTCTGGTAGAGCCATCATCCCTTAGATTGGATGATTATCTATGCAGCAATCATGTACATTTGATGTCTTTATTTTCCTAAATATATATCATAGCCCGGATGGATGAAACTAGATTTGGGGTCTTCAATCTCGTTCGATATTCACTCAAAGTACAAGTCGATCCATGTGAGAGATGTTCTGGAGTCGAACATGGAAAGACATCGCCTAATTACCAGCCAGTGATGTAAGCTGTTAACAAGCGCGAGAAGAATCACCGATAATGATGATGACCCTCAAGGTACTACAGTACAATTCACGTGGTGTGAATAAGGGACTTGGCATCGAACACCACGCAAAATCTTTCGGTCGAAGGCCATTGATGTAAACCTGTCGCCGGAAGTGAGAAACTTGCCATTGAGGCATGCAAGCTTCAAAGTACCGAAAGGGTTATTCCTAGATAGACTTCCTGGATAATGAGTTGATGTCAACAAGAAGCGATCCATCATAGGAGGGCCTTAATAAATCCCACATCTAGGACACGGAATGGAGCAAATGATTTTAATGGATGTGAAAGCGATCTGATGATATAAGGTTCAGGGTGGTGGTCATGAAAGAATGGAGGGTAAATATATTGCAGTGGATGAGACATAGGTGAATTCTTTGAGTGACTTCTCTTGAACATATTGGCGACACTGACATAATGGATTGGTAGCGTTAACCCCAAATGTGGATGGTGTGATTGACCAATGGTGATATGACTAGTGAACGAAACAACCCAACCTGACTCGGATGTGGAGTGAAAGTGTCATGTTCAAGAGCGACTTGCTACCAATAATGTTTCTTCAAGTTTTCTTCCCAATTTTTCCCAGTCATTGCTGACCAGTACCTCTTTATTTTTGTCAAGCTTGAGGAGGATAACATATGCTTGTTCTATAATTTTCCCTTCGGGCAAACCCATCGCTATGTTTTAACAAGCCTAGCGATAGTGAAACTTGTTCTTGTCTGTATGGACAAGTTTGTCGCTATTCGGTTTTAACGAGTTTAACGACAAAGATAACTCGGTCGTTTTCAATTTTAGAGAGTCTGAAAGGGACGTAAAGAAAACTCCAACAATCATTTTTCATCATATAATCCCTTAAGTCCGAAAAAGTATAAAATAATACAAAAGGGATGAATTTTCGGTAATTTCAACGAGCCGAACAAAACAAGCGCTCGATCTTCTTGTGTAATAATCCCTCAGGTCCAAAAAGATTAAAATCTAAAGGAGGGATAGCACTTCCGGCCACTTTAACGAGCTGGAGATGCCAATTACTCGGCGATCTTTTCATATTTTACGAGTCAGATGAAAAGAGCTTAAAGGAGACTCGTTTTTCGAGGAACGAGTAATAAATTTGGGTAGCAGCTGATTCTAGGTAAGGTTTGGAATTATCCAATTACGGCAGTGTCACAAGGATGGCTAATAGGATCACTCTTCGCAGTTGTTCCTCAAAAAGGGTAAACAATCAATGGAGGTGAATGATCGGCCAAAATAGAGTGGAGGTGATGATGAGAACACGACCAAGGCTTCAAAGGCTGATGATAATGCATTCACGATGGTTATTTATCGGAAATTGGTTCATTTTTTAATGAATGAGCTTAAACTCTGGGGGAAACATTTTCTCATTGCTTATGTTTAATTTTTAACGAGCTTGAACTCCACATAAAAACTGCTTGAGGCGGGTTTATCTTTTAACGAGCTTGAACCCTACAGTAACACTGCTCGTGATAAGTTTGCATGCCCCCAACATAATAACACAAATCGAGGTGCATGCCCCCCAAGCTTCATTGCATTCAACTCGGTGGTTGGAATGAAGGTTTACCTTTGAGATTTGGAGAGGGATTTGTTTCATTTTTTAATGAGGTTGACACAGTAAAAGAACTATCCTCATGACTCCTTGTTTCATTTTTTAACGAGGTCGACATGAAATAAGAACCATCCTCGAAATCCACCGTATTTACAGTATTTGATAGAAAATAAAAAACTGAAGGATGATTAAGGTTGCTGGAATAATCTTTGTGGTAATCCGGAAGATGGGAGTGATGGTCGTAATCTTCCCATGGTGCCTCTCCTATCATCATTGATTGAATAATTCCTTCATCTGTAGAATGTACATGCGATAAAGGATCTAAAGAGGTGCCATATTCCTTAGACCTATCTATCCAAACACTCGATGAGCGTTGATTTGGGTTTGCCCGCCAGGCCAAGAAAATTGATTGCTACAATATTTCTAGAATGGCGATGATCCATGCTGACAAAATGTTTAGGAATCTTCCGAATCCATTAGATATAAAAGATTTCATATTGCAGGTTTCCACTGTGGCCACTTCCGCCAGATTACTCGGAGGCAGTAGGGTAAAAGTACCCATTAAGGTAGGGTCTTTTAGGAGGCCTACTCCAATATTTTGAAGCGAATCATTGCTTCCATGGATCATTGGAATGTTTCCCATAACTTGTGAACTGTTGGGGAGAAATGTTTGTTGGTCGATGATTGTAATTCCTCCTTGGAAGGCAAATGCAATCTTCCTAAAGTAGGTCAACATAACTGTAGCCATGGCATATATCCATGGCCTTCCCAATAGGATTTTGTAATCGAGGTTTCCGTCGATTACTTCAACATCAATTTCTATTGTTTTGCCCCCCAGTTCAACTTGCAAGTTACACAAAATCCCGTATGGAGTGTATGATCTTCCATCAAATGCTTTTAACATCATTGACGATCACGACAAGGGTGGTGAGCCTAAAATTTTCCAGCAACTCATCGACATAATACATGTAGATGCCCCCTCATCAATAATTGTTCGATGAACAGTTTTGTTGAGGGCTTTCACTTGAATAAGGAAAGCTTTTTGAGCTGGTAATTGAGGGTCATATCCTTTGTGATTAAAGGAAACAAGATTAGAATCCTTTGGGTCAATCCCACCTATTACTGATAATAGAGCCTACCTTTGGGAGGGGAAATTTTGTGGTACCTCAAGTGTTGACATAGCGGACAACGATTGTGCCAGATCTTCCACTATATTATAATGTTGTGCTACTTTAGCATGAGGATTAAATGTCGATTTGTGTACTACTCCCTTTGGAAACTTTATCATTAGCTCAGGAATGATGGGTGGCACAACTTCAGTTGAAGTTGTTGTCGAACTACTCAGTTGATCAGTAGCCTTGTTGTTCGACAGCTGTGGATTCCCGTAATCTTTATTCCTTGTCTATATCAAAGCATCATTTTGCTGTTTTGAAATGGACAACATAAGAACTTGGGATCGGGAAGCATTTTGATTAGAAACCAGTTTGTTTCCCGGGTTTGGAAACAGATTAGTCAATACCGTTGAGGTTTTTGAATTCTTGAAGAATTTTCTAAGCTCAGCTTTATATGGACATTCTCTTGTCCAATGATCCTCATCACATATAAGGCATGGATGATTTGGTTTCTTATCTCCAGAAGGGTTTGCAGAAGATTTTTCAGGTGATGATTCCTCCTATTTCTTCTTCTTCCCTTTGTTTTTCTTCTTGCCTCCTGGTTGCTTGGTTTCTTTGCCTTTGTCTATTGAGACGGCATTTACCTCCGAGGTGAGAAGTTCTTCTTTTGCATTTTGACTAGAAATCTTACGGGCCTTTTTAGATGTAGCCTTTGTTGATTTCGTGTCTGTTGTACCAATCACGCCACCGCCGGCATGAGAGTGATTGTTCGATTTAGGAGGAGGAGGAACGGAAAATTCCAGTCTGGGAGCGTCAGGGATTTTATCGTAGAGCGTGCCAGACTGAGTATAAATCAAGTCTAAATATTTTGCATGAGCAATAAGTTGCTCTTCAGTGATGACTCCTCCCTTTACCACATCTTCTGTAATGGAAGGTAATAATGACTTAATAAACCATTCAGCTAAAATCTGATCAGGAACATACGTTTTTACCATTCTACGACAACGTCGCCACTCATGAATATGATCGGATATGTGAGTGGCCGTTGTTTGCTTGAAATTGGTAATAAGTTATGTTCCCATTTTGTACCTTATGGGTAACTAAAAATGGGTTTAAAAGGTTGTGGCTAAGGTACTGAAGTTATCAAACGAAGCTCTAGGTAATTCGATATACCATTTTGTTGTCGGACCAGTTAACATTCTCTGAAAAAGGCGAAGTCTAATCGAATCATCGTTTAGGGTGTTTGATGAACACCACAGATGAAAGGTCATCACATGATTCGACGGGTCTTCACCTGGATTTCCATTAAATTTAGGAATATCTGATGGAAGTTTATGCCGAATCGCTGGCCACCAAGGGCCGTAAGAAATTGGATCGTTCATTAGCCGATTTAGATCCGGTAACTCTAAAGTCGCCACGAAGGGTAACTGTTGATTCAGGTTTGGAGAAGCATACCCAGGATAAGATGGAATTGCCTGAGCAGTTGGTCTTTGCATAGCAGCATAATGCATTTGATGCTGGTAACTTTGGTAAGGTTGATGGGCATAACCATTGTAGAATGGTTGATTTTGACCATTTTGAATATACGGCTACCCATTATTTGCAAATATTTGTTGCTCAGATCCTTGGTAGATTTGTTGGAATTGCGGTTGTTGATATTGCACCAGCCATGGTTGTGAAGCCATGTTCTATTGTCCAATACTAGCTATTTGACCAAGATGAGGGGTAATTGTACCCGTTTGGGCCTGTGTCATTCCACTAGTTAGTGATTGTGGTTGAGTCGCATGGATAAGAGGCTGTTGCATTACAACCTGAGAAACCTGAGTTTGGCATACAATAGGCAATGCTTGTACTTGCGACACTGTCACAATAGCCGGCGTAGTTGGTATATTTGACATAGGTAAACATTGTTGCATTGATTATACAACTCTTGGTTGTTGAGGCAGTATTGGCACCCAACCGCTAGATGTAATTCTAGCATAACCTGAATTTTGTTGTGAACTCTCATATGGTTGTCCTCCCGGAGGAGACAATGAGAGGGTATATTGTCCCCCATACGGCAGTAATCTGGTACTTAAAGGAATGGTTTGTTCTTGAGGACCAGACTGCCCAAATTGACACTGTAAAGGATCAATTTGTTGATATTCAACATAAGAGTTCCTGGATATTATTCCAAATGAACAAACTGGAACGGACCATACCATCGAAATAGCCCCTGAGTGGGCCCCATCTAGTGATTGAGACCAAGTTGGGACAGATGGTATGCCGGCGAACATTGTTGGAGTGACAGCAGGAAGTTCTACCGTCGCTGTGTCAGATGACACAGTCCTAGATGTCGATGGTTGTTCAGACATTTCTATTCTATCCAAAATATTTCCTAGCGATTCTACAGGAGCTTCCGAAAATGGTAGACTAATTTCTGATGAAGAAGGATATAGGGTGATCCCGACTCCAAATTGCGATGGAGTACTAGATGGAGGATCCTCCACAATCTCCTCTATAGCAATCAGACCAGGTGGAAGAGGTAGACCGTCAGGTCCGTAAAATATTTCTGGTGCCGAAGAAGGTATAGAATCTGTAGCGACAGATGTTTAGGGAATAACACCTTCCGAATCAGCTGTAGATGGAGCTGGTTCAGTAATACAAGTGTTTACCTTCACACTAGGATCAGCTCTACTGTCCTTTGGTGGTTGCAGAACTTCTTCTGTAAAGGCAGGGATACCAGAAATGTTTGGAGTAACCGGGGTCTCCGATGGTGTCGGAACACTTGTTCTAACTTTACCAGGGGATTTTGAACCGGTTAAATGAGTTCGCTTCATCCGTAACAATTTTCATTCTGGAGACAAAGACGGTTGACTTGTAAGCCTCTGTGAATGATGGGGTTTCAATTGACTTTCTTCCACGATTGCGGATTACTCAATCAACTAAAAATCAAGGGGAAATATATTTCCGAATTAAATGAATTTTAGATGCTTTGACACAACTTGTTCTTTCAATTTTAAGAGTCGAGAAAAAACAAAAGATGACTCTAGTCGCCTTAGATTTTTAATGAGCTTGAAGTGACAAGTGCTCAGATAGACCTTTTCCTTTAAGGAGTCTGAAAAGGAACGAAAGAGATTACTCTGGAAATCTAGACAGAGGGATTACCGAACCAATCACAAAACTACAGAATACTTTATATGGTATGGCAGTCAATATTCCCGAATGCTATGTTCAGTGCATTGCGATCGATAGGGCGACAGACACGGCTTCCTATGGATAAAGGATATAGCCTGTTGTGGTCTCCCAATATATACTCGATGGTACGTGGGAGCACAAGTCCGTACTGGCACTTGTTGTCTCAAAGTGGAGGAATCACCCAACTAGCAATGAAAACAACAGTTACCAAGGTTTACGATGTCGGAATACGTCTCTAACCTAGACTTCTAAATGTTGCGCGTTAAGTTCCAAAGCTTTTTTAGATTCATTAAATTTATTTTACAGTTGATCTTTCTTAAGAAATTTTCCTTTCAGGTTCACCGCGTGATGTAGATAAACAATTCCTAAAATGAAAGCTAAGATGATAAACAATCGTTTTAATCTTCTTTTTGCAATGAAAATCCTAGCTACTAAAGAAAGAGAGAAGATATTCTTTCAACATAGAGCAGAGAGCACACACTATATGCACTGTCCTAAATCAAACCAACAAACAGTCTAAATGCAAATGCACATGCATTTATTTGTTTTCAGCTTTCTTAATGTGTGAATGATAAAAAGAAAGCTACGCACAAATCTGAATTATTTTTCAAAGAAACATTACTAGCAAGCTTCTTTTCAAGACAAGATGAAGACAATGATGACACTTTGTAATTTGGAATTGAAAACATGCTTTCGACACTTGAAAAAACTACTAATTCAAATTGAATACAAGAGTAACAGTGTAATCGACTATCAAGAACAATCAGATTCTCTTCTATGACTGAAAATGACACTTGCGACACTTCCAAATCAAGAAATGACAGTTCAATTACGCTACTTCTTTGTAAAAGAGAACTAAAAATGGCTCATAATACATAAAAACATTTACAGTTCTTTCCACAATGGAGGTGGAATAATGGCAAGGAAGGGGGTTTCCAACAGAGGTATACTGACTACAGACAGCAAAACTCCTAAATAGAGCTGAAAAGAGTGAAGAAAAACGAAAGTCTGGAGGCAAAATTAGCCTTTTCTGATCAGCACACCTGTTACACAGGGATTCCAGTATGCATCCCACCTACAGCACATGGGAAGTGTGATGCATACTAATATCCTTGAAGAGAGGGTGCAATGGTATAGTTCGAGACTTTTGATCCAGTTCCTGATCACAGTTTGCAGCACAGTTCAGGGATTTAGGCCGAGCAAGTGGTAATCAGTAAATAAATCACAGGGGTAGATCTTAGGAGGTTACTAGAGCGACCACAAGGGCAATCGGAGAGTTTGTAAATCGATTGTTCAATTCATAAACAAAACCCAGAGATAGATTGAAGCAGCATTGATCTACTTTGCACTTGCATAGTAAATGCAGTTCGAAGACTAGCTGGCTTGACTTCAAGCTCCGTCTATAAGTTTATAAAGCAAACAAATATAGACAAACAAACAATCTATTCGCTCCCCAGCGGAGTCGCCATTTTGTTATCAGGAAATCTAGTGTCTATGCAGAGCTACTAGTCCCACTAAGACTGGTAGCTATCTTAGAAACAAACAAACTAAAACTACTTTCGTTTTCCTTTATGAGAAGTAGATAAGAGGGGAACAAAGGAGACCAACCTCTGTCTTGCGCTTGGTTCCTTGCTTGATTCCTCTCCCTTCTGATTGATCTTTGCCACTCGCTTCCTCATCTACCCAGATTCAAAGAGCACCTGTGGAATCAAAGCAGCATAACACTATCCAAGAACAGATATCTACTATCATAAACAATATAGGACCAAATATATATTGACCACACAAATGCATATATCATCAATCATACAAGAATGTGGAGGAAAATTTGAATAGATTTATTAATATCAAGAATAGCAAAGAGGATTACAACCAATTGTTCTAACCCAGCGTCATCCTCTCAGCAAGAAAGCCCTTCTTCACCTCATGAAAAGCTTAGATCACCCAACACTATGAACGTTACACCAAGAAACTAGCAGCACTTCCTTATAAGATACAAAATTCCAGCCTCTAACCTCTAGATCTCTGGGATGAGAGATCTATATATAGATATTTGCAGAGGTGTGAGTTAGCTCTAGGTTTTTGATTAGTGTCTTCTCTCTAATAGTTCTTGATTCCACTTGGAGATCTCATTGATCTCTTACTCATCCTTGGGCGATTCTGAGAGGCAAGTGTCACAGGAGAAGTTTCTGGAAGATTCCATGATCATCCACCTCGCAAACTGTCTCCACCACTTGTCTATTCTCATCCATCACACCCTATAGAAGGACTTTTCAGTATGCATCACACCTCCCGTGTGCATTTAGGTGGGATGCATCTCACCGTCAGCACTGAGCAATTAGTATGGTCCAGTTTTGACCATTTCTGAGTAGTTTTTCATGGAGAACTTTTGGGAGATGATGTAATCAATTGACCTTGTTCTTTTAGGGGTTGGAACAACACTTTTAGGGACTTAGGAGCCCTTAGTTTATGGACATATATGATTGGGGTTGCAGTGCCCAAAAATGTCTATAACAGTTGGTTGGAAGATTCATGAGTTCTTGGCGTAGGAGAGCAGGAGCTCGTGACTATCGAAGGAAGAGTGGTTAGACTACTACTTACATACAGAGATCCACGAATTTTTCTTCACATCTTTCCCTACTAAGATATACGAGTGGATCATGAAGCTAGAAGATAGCCAAGGAAGGTGTAAGCTCGAGAGACCTATTGTGTGGACTCATGAATTGGTGCACATATTGGAAGCATCGAAGGATAATATCACATGCACTATTGATCACTAGCTCGATCGAATCATAGGAGGATTCATCACCGAGTTCATGGTAGATACTTCAATCATCTATAACGAGGGAGAACAACACTTCCTCAAAGGGTCGTGATGTAAGTACGTTAAATCTTTGAACACTTGGATTAAAATGCTACTGTGTGAAAAGCGGGTTACGCGAATAAATTGATGTTTGGGGCTACACGAAGTCGGAGAATCTAGAGAAACAAAGGTAGTGCCAAACTAGAAACTAGCCCCTTGATTTCACCTCCACGAGGGGGCGAAGAATAGCTCGCAAAGGTCTCACCAAGAAGCGTGATCAATTTTATAAGACAGGGAATTCCACACATACCACCCCCACCCACACCACCACCAGTTTCACCGTCTTCACCCCCATCTTTGACCATACCACCTCCGCCACCACCGTGGAGCAAAATTACGAGTGCAATAAAGTTGCCAGTGTTCAAGGGAGTAGGCAATGAAGATCTGCACCAGTTTTGGTTTGTCATAAAATTTGTATGGGAAGCACAGGGAGTCACGGATGACAATACAAAGAAAGTGACATTGGTCAGCGCTCTGCAGGATCGTGCGCTGACCTGGTACATTAAGCATTCCAATGACAATCCGAATGTGGGGATAGCATATATCCAACCTACGCTAAACAAAGAATTTAGTAGGCCAAAGTCAAAGGCACAGTCGATCATTTGGTTTAAGGAATTCACAATGCTACCAGGAGAGACCCCTTGCGAGTTGGATTAGAGACTGAAGTGCACAATTCGCGAACCTAACATGACATTGACAGATGGACAACACTGTGAATGGCTTGTAGCATCGTTAATGCTGCATCTAAGGAACGCGTTGTCAGAATAGAGGCTAGCAACTTAGGCCGAGGCCTTGGAGGTTGCAATGAGATTGAACGAGACCCTAATGTAGGACCCGAACCTGGGAGTTCAGCAAATTCACATGCAGTTGAAAAACTTGTGCCTTGAGATGTAGAGTTTGAAACAAGATAGGACAGCCCACCCAGCAGTGCACGATGAGGTATGTTGCGTAAAGTGCATGGGCCAGGGACATGACAAGGACCACAGCCCAGTGTTCACGAATTATGTCATGGGAGGAGGGACAATGCCATTAAGACCGGAGGCACAAGCATGACCGAGCGCGACACCTGCATTATGGTGCACGATTTGTCAAATAGGAGGAAAGCATGCTACAGATAACTGCCATTTATTGCAAAAGTACACACAGAATTCACAGTAGTTGTTCTGTAATTTCTGTAGATCAGTGGGACATGATGAGCACACCTGTAGAAGTTATGAGCTGATGATGGATCGGACTAATAACTATAGATTTCAGGTCGAAACACGGCCCCTTGACTAGAATGCAGGGATGGCAGGAACTGAATTTCAGGGGCACAGACGAGGCCGAGGTGAAGGAGGACCGGGAAGGGGTCGCAGACAGCTAATATGTTACAATTGTGGAGGGCTAGGACATTATGCCCATGATTGTACAAATCAAACGTGGCCATCATGTTTGTATTGTACATTGTTTATCATGAGACAAAGGATTGTCCCACGCTGATAGCGAGGTTGCATGATCAAGGAGCACTCCAACCTCCCCCAACTCAGAACCTATAAATGATGAGGTCTGAGCCGTGGAAGGAAGACCCTAATGTGAATATTGTGCTCCAAAGTGGAATTATGATAAGAGATGACAAAGGCAAGAAGCCTAAAGAAAGTACTTGGGTTCACAAGGCTCCAATGAAGGAACTAGAGTTTGATTTGGAGCACGCTAAGGAAACCCTCATGGAAGCTAAGAAGAGCTTCGCTGATGCCTCCACTTTAGGAAGTAAAGAGAGACTAGAGCTAGAAATGGACCCATCAATGCTCACAACATTCCTGGAAACATGCATGAGGTTGTTGTGCGACAGGAAGGCTATAAAGGGGTTGCAGGAACTCATAAATAGATGCACTAGGACCACACCAGGAGAATTGCACCGAGTTTGGAAGCTCGGAAAGCACACAACGCGAACGGGGAGGGAGATGAGATTAATGGTGCAGATTTGGGAATATGATATGGACCAAGTGATTCTGGATCTAAGATTAGACGTGAACATCTTGCTAAAGTAGACACGGGAGCGCATGGGAAGGCCTACACTGCAATGGTCTCCTATCCAATTGTGAATGGCGAACCAGAAAAATATCCTACCTATGGGGAGATTGCAGGGAATCACAGTAGATATCGAAGGAGCAAGCGTGCTAGCAGATTTCTAAGTGATAGAGATTGTTGATGACAGCAATCCTTACCCCGCACTATTAGGAATAAATTGGGCCATTGACATGAATGGGGTGATAAATCTGAAGAAGCGCAAGATGATTTTTGAGAAAAATTCTCTGCGCATGGTTGTACCATTGGACCCTGTAGAAGGATCACGCTACATGGAGACAATGCGTGACTACAATAATGACGATGACTTGGAATGCATCTACAAGATAACCATGCGAGAGCAAGACTAGGTGAACTTGACCATGGATGGACAAATCTCATGGGAGCATGAAAGCTCTTGCACATCAAATTCAGATGAGGAAATAGAACCATGGCAGAACCAGTTACACGAGGTAACAACACTAAACTGTAACATGATGACGATATCGCTACACTGCATATCAACGGAGGTAAGGGAGATGCCTATGTATGATGGGTTAAGTGACGTGGATGACTTCCTGAGCAAATTTGAAGGAGAAGTGCCAGAACATCAATTTTTCAAAGCTTTGAAATGGGTACTATGGGCTATGCCTGCGAGGTGGTGGGGTACACACCAAAGAAGCTTTGAGGACTGGCACGAATGTAGGAGGTTGATGCGCATGCAGTTTGGGAAGTCTCAGATGTCATTGACAAACAAGATTGCCAGACAAAATGATCTATGCTCCCACCTATCTAGACGGATGCGGGCATATGGTGAGAAACCTATGTGGAAGCACACAATATTCGTGTTAGGAGATACGATCAGTAAGTAGGTGCGGGCAAGGCAATGGCACGAATGACCCCTCCAGTTGAAACGATGGAGTATGGAAAGACCAAGTGCGCAGAAGGTTATCCACATAGAAGCCTTTAATAAAGTATGTGAAGCGTTGAACAAGGTCCATAATGCGAAGCGGGCTAATTAGGACCTATGCATACCAGTGGTTCTATGGGCTTATAGGACCGTGTACAAGAACCTGATAGCACAGGCACCTCTGAGGCTAGAGTATGAAGCGAACGTTGTAATCCCCATAGAGATTGGAATGCCTAATCCGTGCATGGTAGCATCGGTAGATATGATGGTTCGCGGAACCTTGGAAGAAGAAATCCAAAATGGCAAGTTTAGGCTCCAAGAACTTGTGAAAGAAAGGGTGCGATTAAGGGTGAGAAACACTCTAGTAGAAGTGGAAGTTAAGAAGCTGGAGGATGAGATAAAGAGCTGCCCAGCGAACAACACTTGGTCATTTGTGAATTGAGCAATTGTATACCCCCCATAGTGTGAGCAAAGCCCCGTTTGACCTGTGTAGAGCGTTGATTGAGCCCTTGAGTACGCGAGCGATAGATTTCTGGTTGGACATGATGGCAGCATATGAGGAAGTTATGGAATTCACAGAGATGATCGCCGAAGAGGCCGCGGAGGCCCTAACAGTGGGAGATGCCCCTGAAGGCACCGGGATTATGACAGAAATCCCTAAATCATGACGCACGCCAGGAACAAAGATAGACAAACATGCAATGGTTCTTGTACATGTGTTCTTGTGAAACCCGTTGCGCACCAAGCTAACGATGGAGAAGAAGGGGAAAGCTATTAACATAGAAACTGACGAGGAGGAGGAAGACCTAGAGGACCTTATCATATAGGAAGACGAGGACGAAGGCATGGAGGAGGACACTGAGCCTACACACCCCCCAACAAAGCTGCCCGCCTATATACCCCACAAAAGGGGAAGGCTAAAGTGCCCAAGGATCTTGATGAGAGCAAGAGCTCTCTCCAGACCCCACTCCTCCCAGACAACATCATTTTTGAGGGCACACACTTGGGACGAGTGCCTAGCTTAAAATTTGAAAATTGGGACCTCGCTGACCACAAGAAGTTCCCTCACTTAGAGACCACAGAGCTCATGAAGCCTAAGTGAAACGCTATGGCGAGGGTCATTGAATTAGAGACACGAAAGTGGTTGCATGGAGTGGAAAATGTAGGGCTACTAAACCTACTTCTGGTGTCACATTTCCACCGTGCCCCAATAACAATTTTTGTCATCAGGTAGCTGCTCTGCCTGGTGCATGGTGGGTGTTTGTGGCTTGAGGAGCCCATCCTCATCACGGAACACTTGATTCACTACATCACCTGGCTGCCATGTAAAGGAGAGGAACCTACAGATATCTTGGAGGGGAAAGTAGTGACTTGGCCATCGTAGAGGCCATGAAGAAGAAATATAAACTAGAAAAGAAGAAGAGGGGCTATGCCATATCCAGCATCAACGACAAAGAAATGAGAGTGGCAACCCAAATACTGGCAGGTAAGGTTATGCACAAGTGCCATGTGGATGAGGTACCCACGCCGATTGTAGCACTTGCTCAGTAATGAGTGGAGGGGGTCCAGTTTAACTGGTCTAAGTTCCTCTGCAAGGAATTCTTGGAGAGTTGCCGCGAATCTCAGGAACAATGCAAAACATTCCACTATGCATGGCTTCTACTATCCATAGTGCTTGTGGCAGGGGAATTGCCGGAGGACAGTGAATTCCCCACAATTGATAGGGATCTGCCGGAGGCCGCGAAGTACGCTTCCCTCTTGGCCACAAAGGATGAAAACTAGATCCGCGGTAGTAAGATATTCTGGGTGTTCATGGAGATGAACCACAGAATGGGGATCAACCGCAAGCTGCGGTTATCACCCACTGTCTACAATAGCCTACAAAGTTTTGCATAATTTAAGGTGGACCTCCATAGCATATACATCAGAGCACGCAAGGACCCGGCCAAGCAATGGAGAGAGCTACCCTTTGTAGCCACGGATGATGTAATCTTTAATGTACTAGAGACATGGCCGCTAGAGTGGTGTGCTCTAGATATTGTAGCAATGGAGAAGTCTATGGCGCAAAGGAAGAAAGAGGAGGCCAAACTGTGCATGGCGCAATTGACCGAGAAGAGAAGGAAGGAGGAAGCTTCAGCAGAAGCGCAGGAGGCATAGGACGTTGCACAAACAATAGCTTAACAGAAAAAGGCCGCAGTAGCAGTAGCAGTGCAGGAGGCAGCCGCGAAGGTGCGCAAAGGCCAAAAGTTGCCTTCGCATGGGCAGGAAGTAGAGGAAGAGGAGGGAGGTGTGGACCCACAAACCATGTTAACATAGCTGAAGCACCAGCACCCAACTGAGTGGACAAGGCCACACAAGAAGGTTAAGGCATCGAAGTTGTCTATTGACTTGATCACCCTTACCGAGGGTGATCTGCACGACATTGGTGAGACAGTGCATGATGTCACCTCCGAGGCCCTCCAAAATTTTATGCAGGAGAACCAAATTGTGTTGGAGGCCCTCACAGCATAGCTAGAGCAATTACAGGTGTGCACTCCTTAGGATGGTACCCTTCCAACCAGCCTCGTAATTGGGATAATGGCAACAGAGCAGATGTTGTGCGGTTGAGTGACAAATACCATAGTACTGCTGGAAGGGGCACTGGTGACAACAAATGAGGCCGACAGTTCTACAATTAGCGCACTGAAGGGTATCGACATCAACATGGCTGCACTCCTGCAGGAGACATTATATGTTCTATAAGATGGGATTACTGCAGAATTGCAGGATAGGGAGAGCCCTGCACTATAAGCACTAAGCGAGTAGAAGATCAGTATGGAACAATTGAGCTTACAGCACGACGAAGTGGTGTTGCAGAATCGGTAGCTACTATAAGTACTGGATGAAGCTTGTCAAAGCGTCCCTAATCTGGCCATTCCAACATATACACCAGTAGAGGCGTGCATCCATAGGCTAGTAACAGGGGTGCGCGAGGCGTGGGAGGAAATTACAAAGGTTTAGATGGAGCTGAACCTTTAGATCGAAAAGATGTGGTTGAAGGTGCAGCCATCCAGCCATCTGAATGTAAGAGAACAGCGCGCCAGCACTATTACAGTGGGACTAGACGAGATCGGAAGCGCAGTGACAGACTGCACCAGAATGTTGGAGGAGTCACTTGAGGTCCTCATAAATCTACAGGAGGACCCCAACATCTAGCACTTAGAGACAAAGGCACGTGAACTCCAAAAGCAGTATGAAAGTGTCAAAGGAACTGCACAGATGGTGGCCCTCACTCAGAGGATATCATGGATATAAGAGGCCAAAGTGCTGAAAGAATAGGTGGATGCAGCACGACACAAACAAGCAATCCTAAAGGCACATGTTCAACCTTGGATCGACGAGGCCTTCACCATCATAGTAGCAATTGAAGGCAAGCTCACACAAATGTAGGGGACACAGGCACAGATGCAGGGAAGCAGTTCTGACATCGCGGTCTTAGAATAATGCATCCGGGAGATCCAGTAGGTAGTTGTTCAACACATTGCTGACCTTGCAGTAGTTCGAGCAGAATTTGAGGGACTCCACATGAAGATTTCCACACCGAAAGAGTGACCTGAGGGTGAGTCACAATGTTTCTGTTGGGGCCCTGTTGGGCATGGAATCACCCCAAGGCATGTTTTGGGGCTTAAAGCCCAAGCTTTGACCAAGTCCTTTGTAAAAGATCCATGAATTATGGGTGCAGAGCATGAAGTCATAATAGAGTCATAAGGTTGTTCGCCCTTGTTTTTGTAATATAATGTCGGCTTGATAGACCTACCCATGGTCCGCGGACCATGGGATTGTATAAATAGAGCGAGGCTCCAAGTGTAGAAGATAAGATGACTAAGAATAGAATCATGATGAGTCTAAATGATTGAGTCGAAGTGTAAAGTGTGTCTTTGGGTCGTAGAGTAGGAGAAGGCTCTGTAGCTGAGTGTACAAAGGCCTAGTATTTTGCAACTGAGTGTGTGGACCCTTGCAACTGATTGTGTAGGGCAGGTCAAGTCTGTAACCGTTGGAAGAATTAATAAAGAGAAGTTTACCATATTTCTGTGTATATTTTCCTATTTTAATGTATGATTGGGTATAAATTGCAAGTGTACTGTTTATTTGCTGCGTGAACTCATATGAATGTGTTGTATAAATAAATATAATGTAAGACATCCATTTATGCAAAGATAATTAACTGGTATAAGAAGATAAGTAAGATCTCAGGTGCAACTTAGGGGAATAGCGCAGAGCACTGCTCCAGCAGCACGGAAGCCCCACAACCCCTAGTTAGGGTTGTGCGAAGGAAAGTATATCAGGGTGCGAAGGCTACAGAAGTGCGTGAAGCACTCTGCACGCAGGGACAAATAGTTGGATCAAACCAAACCCTCATACATCTCAAGGGTGCAGAAACCTAGTTCCAGCACCCCGCCATACTACTTCGGGTGAGACCTCAGTCCGCACTTCGCGGACTATTGCCAAAAGGGCCAGTAGTATAGGGATTTGTTTGGCTAATTAACTCCAAACCAGCGTCAATCCCATCAAGCCAAAACCTCCCAAGACATAGGTATCTTTCATTACCCATTACTTTAGTTTTCTAACATTTATCATCCATTTTCAATTGGGTAAATAAGATTGTTGTAAGGTTTTCAATGCCATTCACTATGCCTAGGAACTATTGCTCCTTACCCATAGTAAACTACTAAAGTCTTGCCAATGCTATGTAACTTGTTAGTTCCTTTAGAAATTTTCCCTTCGTCATAGTAAAAGAAATAAAAGAAGCAGGAACAAAGAAGGAAAGAATAGGGTTAAACACAACCAATTCCCAAGGGTCCACAATCTGACCAAGTTCTCTTGAAGTTTTTTTAATTTTATACAAATATTTACCAAATATGCACATAATCATTCAACAAGAAAATAATTACATCAAACTATACTTATCTTTTATGTGGTAAATAATTCACAGGGAAAGAGATGCCCCCCCAACTGTTGTTACTAGTCTTTCTACTGCTTCTTTCCCCGAGCCATCTTCACACTCAGTGTGAATTGGAACAATGTTTAGTTATATCCCATCCATGCACTGCTCTCTCTCTCTCTTCTCCTTTTTCCTCAAGTTCACTTTTTGGACAAACCACAAAATCATAGGGATAATAGTACTCCACCTAAGCAATGAGAATGACAATTACATCTAGTTCTCCCCCTCAGCTAGTTTAATTTCCAAACAGTTAATTTGATTAGTGATCATAACATTTCCAACCCTAGACATTCTCTAATCCTTACGAGGTCTAGTATTAGGGATAAACTAAGCACACATGTCTCAGTTTTCGATTCCACTTGCAAACCATCTCAAGAATCCTTTCCTGGAAACATCCTTCCTACTTTCAACAATGCCTTGTTGTATATTCACACTATTACAACTTCCTTATCCTCAATTGGACCTACTCCAATTAGGTACCAAGTCTTCAAGGCTGCCTCAAGATTTTCTTCTCTCTCACCCTATTGGCTCCCTTGTCCCCACTAAGATTATTTATCTCTAGGGAGAGGAGTAACTAACTGTTTGGAGATGAAACTCTCTTTTAGCACTTCCTCCTGTAATTTTATGGCTGACCATAAATTTCATTATTTATAATTTATAAATTCAGATAAATAAAATAACATTTATGTCTTACCATTCATCCTAGGCCTTTATCTGGCCCACAATTTTGCCAAGTCATTTGTGGTAAAACAAAAAATATTTGCAACTTTATAGTGGTGTGTAACATCTTCTTCCCCTCAAGCAAAACACTAGCCTCAGTGTTTTCGTATCCCTCAAAATAGGCTCGAATATGCGTCACGCATATAATATTAATTTTCCGAGGTAATCTCTTGCAGTTGAAGTGCTTCCGATGCACTTAACTTGGGTAACCACTTGTTTCTATAGCATAATCTCTCCCTATAATAGAGAATGCACAGAGGGCTAGGATTATCCGTCTCGATTGACCTACATCCACAATCACCATCATCATTAGTTCCCATAAATCATTATTTAAGAATGTGTATACATAAATATAACCTTTCAATCTTCATCACAAACATGTCAGTTATTATTTATATACCCCGCAAGTGCTATCAACATGCATCACAATTCAAAAAGTGTTGATAGCCTGCACTTAATAAGGGTTAGCAATATGACGATAAAATTATCATTGTAATTTATTTTTCTTACCCAATGGCTATCTCAATCAATAAATACCCCACCATGTGATTTCGCTATAAGTTTAATACCATGGAAGTATCAATTATGTTTTCATTATTTACTTAGTAATAATCATATATGAGAAACCATCTTTTATTTTAGTGTAAAATTAATGCATTTTTGTACCAAATAACACTATTTTATTTTAATGCAATTGTCATAGAGGCATTAGTCATGGATGAGTAGTGTTTAAAAATACCTTTTTTTTCCTGCTATATTCAAAATGGCCATATTATTGTCTACTTCTTCCAATTAAACTTAAGCATGCCCATCTTGGTCGCTTGGCTATTTCTTAGCACCAATCAAGGATCCCATTATCATCATGTTGGTTGTATTATAGGTTGTTGATATAGCTTATATGAAACTTCGCTTCCACATATAAGCATGGGGTCTTTTCCCTTGTGCTCATATGTGTATTAACTATCTCACACTTGCCATGTTACTATAACATTAGTGTTTCCTTATATATTGGAACACATCTTGTCATCCACTGCATTCAATCATAGGGATTTAATGTATTTAACATGTAAGTTTCGGTGGAATATTGATAGAAAATACTCCTATTCCAACATGTGATTAATTAGTTAGCTTATTATACTCTCATGCAATAATCTTGTTAGTTATTGTCACAAGCAAGATTTCCTTACCTTGCACCCATGATGGCTTGGGACCAATGGTTTGGTCTATGAGCCTCACCATACTTTCATGATGTCAAACATGCCTCAAAAAAACATTACCAAGTCCTAAGACAATTACTTCAACTTACGAACTACCAATGTATCCTCTCCTTTGTTTGAGTGGACCCAATCTTGTTTGTGTTACTTATCTACTAGTGGTTTCATGCAAAAACGAGGGTCTTATAATTCAATTGGTTTTTTTTTTCATTCTATCTTCTCTTTGGATCTTTAACAATTACTATGTTGAGGCCAGAAGAATAAGGTAATTTAATGATCCTAAATATGAATAAAAGTGATATAAAGCAAATAATATGTGCAGCAAATTATAAAAATGAAATACACATTAAACATTCACAGAAAAGCTGCAAATATGGAACACTGAGCCATTTTATTAATTTTCTGAAGTCCAAATACAATGGATGACAAGATCATGCCCTGGGCTTGTTTCAAGAACAAGCTGGATGAAACCCAGGTGATGGAACAATTGAGATGATGGCCATTCAGTTGTTGCACCACTTTGCATTGCACTGTCCCAACAAATGCTGGTCTGCAACTTCAACCTACTAGAATGTGCCCAGAAATTGCCTAGAAATTTAAATCCTTCTAGGCTTAAACTCCATAGACAAAACCCAGAAGGGAATTTCTCTGGTTTTGACTATGGGTTTTCGGCCTCCTTGGAGCCTCTCCCCACCTGCTACAACCAAATTCGACTTGTAGGAAAAAAATGCAACTCCCTCTCAAAATATCCCTGGAATGTTGAGCTCACCTCTACTAACTAACATCTTGCTCCCCGGATGACTCTAGGTCTAGATGACTGCTCTCGCAGCACCACGAGTTTGCTGTTACAGTGGCCTCTGCGCTGGTCCATCTTGCTGCTACTCCAGCAATGTTACGTTTTTCCATGCTGCCTCCTCAACTCCTGGATCTCCTAGAAAGCTCTTAATCCCTCTTTCTGGTCTATTCTTGGCTGTCCCAGCACGCTGTGAATTCCCCTTGCTGATTACCAAGTCCTACTGCGTGTTCTCTGGCTGCCTAGGAATATGAAGTGTCTCCCTACACTAATGGTTGAAATGTGTGACTATACCAGAATCCCTGAAAACCCTGTGTAAGAGCTTCCCTAGGGTGGGCATGGATGGTCTCCCAAAGAAGTGGTTGAATCTTCCTTATGGAAGACTCATGGCTAAACAATCGATAGACTCGCAAAACAGTAGAGCGTACAAAATGAGTTTGTTTTTCAAAATAATCATAATGCCTCCAAAATGAAAGTTTCTATCTTTAAGGGGTGCTCCTTGGGCACCCCTTAGCCTCATGTTGGACCCTCAATCCACTAGATCGACTTCCCTCCAATGTATCCTTGGCCAATTTCGAATTATGCATGTGATGGCCCCCACATTCCACTTGCTGCAAAAAATAATTGGAACTGTCTATAGTTCCTAAGTTTCTACTTGTGGGGTCCTTCTCCTAAACAAAAATTTCTACCACAATTGTGTTGTTGCATCCCGTGACTAATTCATTTCATAAGGGACAAGACAGTCCTCCCCTCCCAAATGTTACCTTCCCTCAAGCAACCTCAAAGGTGTTGAGGTATAAAATGTGTCTTTTTAACTCCTAATTATCTTCACATTAGTTTATCAATCTGGGCAAGATTTTCTATTTCAAGAGTGTACACAGTTTGTGGCGGCTATCTACTCAAGAGTAATGTTTCTAAATCACAGTACAGTGCTATCAAATACAAGAGTAAATAGATGCTTTAAATAAAACTCACTTGCAATTAAAGGAAACTCAATGCTCTGAAACTAAATCATTTACTCAACAAAGTAACAGCAATTATCAGTCAAGGATATGGTAGCAATAACTCATTCCTTGTTTAACTATAATCCCTCGATATATGAATATCTTTAGAATATAAAGGGAATATAATTAAAGGAAAGGATGATGAAATAAATGGCCAATTCATACATTTTCCATAGCTCAACACACTCCCCTACTTACCCTTTTTCATGCCCTCATGAAAACCATGTAGTTTGAGTGCAAAGTAGTCAAAGAATAGGCTGGAGAAGGGATGTCATGAGGTGGTCTAAAACCATGATTTTTAGCCAAATTTTCAAAGATGTGCCTTGTTTGTCCTTCAAGTAATTCGTATATGGCTTTATACCCTTCTACAGGATACCTAACAATAGGACAACGAAATCAACAACCTAGCCAATATGGCCCTTCCCTCAAGATGAGGTTGCTGTAAGTAACCAAGTGATTTGCAGCTAATTTAAAGTTTTTATAGTGAAATGGTTCTTTGTCCTATACATTATGATTGGAAGTTTTCCATCTTAATTTAGCTGCTGCCAAATACTCTACCCCTTGCTGGACAATTTCTTTGTGGATGGGTCCCAAGGTCTCGATTACTACTTCCTTTTGCATTAGACTCTTATGTTTGATTAGCAGTTGTAATGGGTTTTTTGGTTCACCCCTGACCCAAAGGTACAACCCATTTTTTTGTCTTTGGAAAGTATTATCGGCTTTGAACCACTTCAACTGGTTAATAACAAATGAAATGAATGCTTCAAACTGTACATCACCAACAAAATGGCTGGGGTTCTTCTCCATTTCTTCTTCCAATATAAAATTATGCAAATAAAACTCACAGAGTAATCATTGAACTTTTACTCCATGGTGTTTACAGCAGTTTATAAAATCCTCAACAGTTTTTAATTCTATGGGATTCCCTGACCTAACAACCTTAATTTTTAACTGTAAATACCTTTCTAATAAAAATAGAGCATAGTTCTTTGCAGGGGACCTGCATGCTAAAACATCTGTGTAAAGGGAACATAGAGTATCCATTTGACACATGACTATTTCCAGTTCATTCTTTATCTTTTCAGTTCTTTCTTCTGCCCTCCGACACTTCTTGAAGGCCTCACTTTCCGACGCGTTGATATTCTGCAATTACCTCTGTAATTCCTGGTACCTTTCTTGGGGAACAGTCTCTTCCTCAATCTTCTCTACGGTTAGCTAAGCCCGTGCCAGCTTCTCTTGAAGACTTGTTATACTAGGATCACTACTTACTAAAACATCTCTAGCTTGGATGCCTGTCTGGGTGTCTACACTATTGGAGGGTATATCCTCCATTTGAATGGCCGTATTGCAAAAATGTGCAGTCTCTATTTGGGCAGCCGCTTCTGTAACGGTTGCATGCTATTCCTTATCATTTTGAATGAGTATGGGCTCAGTTTGAGTCTCCTTAGCCCTTGTATCATGGAATTCAGTTTGAATGGCTACATCCACTATTTTCGAGGTTCTACTTGCAATTCTTCTCCTTTTTAATATTCTTATCTCTTGTCTGAGTCTTTTCACTAAGCTCTGCAGCTTTTGTTGTTCCTTTTGCAGCCTCTTAATTCTTCTTTTCTTCTTCTTGGGAGGAACAACTATTTCACTAACCGTTTCTGCTCTTACTAAGCTTGGTTGCTCAGTTGGGTTTTGTTCTCCAAGGGCTATGTCTTTGCCCTGACTAGTTTCCATTTCCTCTATTTGGCCCACATCTTCTATGTTTACATCGACCTGACTAGGTTCTTCTACAGAGGTAACCCTAGCTTGGTTTGTCTTTTCCTGAGTGGTTTCTGCCCCTACCTCTACTTCACCAACTATTTCTTCTGATATATTCCTATTATGGGAAAAGTCCTCTTCTGATTGTGTTACTTCAACATTGAGGTTTAGCAGACTTTTGGGCTGAATATATTCACTCATATTGGCCAAAATCTAGACCAATTCCTCCTCATATAATGGGTCTTGGGGTGGACTTGTGCCGGGAGTTAGGGGAAGTTCTGCTTCATCCCTCTTTTCTTCACTAGTATGCTCTATTTCTTCCTCAAGTTCTGATTCTTGGTTGTCTCTTCCTTCCAGCTGTAAGGGTTGCTCATTTTCAGGGCTAGATAATTCTAAGGGTTGGCTGCTGCTACCCTAGAGTCCCATGCTTGTTCTCAATCTGGAAGAGTGTCTACGTTTTTGTGATTTTCTTGTTGTGCTGGTGGTTCTTTTTCTTTTTGGAGTAGGTAAGGCTAATCCCCTATATATAGAAAACACTAATTCTTCCCAACTAGTTTGTTGATGGACAATATTGTAGCTTACTATCAACTAAATTAGACAATGATGACTTACAACCGTATCTATATGTCGGGATTTCTTTATGCTTTGAGCAGCGTCATGCAACAAAAAATTCAAATATGCAGGCAGGTTTATAGAACATTTCTGTTTTAAAACTGCTAGTAATTTAAGGTGGCGTGGTCTTACCACATCCTTTCTTTCATCGCATGTAATGTAGCTCTGAACTACTCTAGCCAGCTCTGTATATGGTTCTCTGAGAGATGAAGGTTGGAATCCTTTACCTTTGACAATCACGTTCTGTCCCTCATCTTCAAAGATGACCATGGTGTCTTGAAGCCTCAATTTTTTATGTGTCCATATGGGTCTGACTGCTGGTAGTCTAGATACCTCAGCTATTACTATATCCGTCACTATTATTCATCTTCCTCTTACTATAGAATGATCATCCCACAAATTCTGCAAAAAATTGATAGCCATAGTTTCATGGGGTTGCTGCAGTCATGTAAAATATGCCACCCATCAAGCTCTTACTAAAATTTCTCGTGTGACATCGAAAACTGCTAGTGTCTATGGCTCGCTACATACTGATCGTCTTCCCATCTTTTCTAAGTTCTGCACACTGTTATTTTTACACAGTAATGCACAGAGCCAACAATGGAACAACAAACTGTAAATATCAAATAATACCTTTTCCTTAACATAGATACTATTAAAACTTGCTATTATGGGATATTATCCAGCCTGGTACAACCAAATAAAAGATTGACACATATGCAAAAGTGCTTTGGAAGTCACCCGCGCCCCCATGAAAAATGATAGGTTGCCTTCGACCGGTTAAATAGAGGAACGACGTACTGACGACCATCGTACCATGGTGAAAAAATGGCAAGGTGTACATATTTATGACAAGATCACAAAAATATCGAATTGCTGAAATTGATGCATTATAATGGAAATTATGAATAAATATGGAGATGCTATGGAGTGATGTGAAAAAGGGAAAAGGGCAGCTGACATAGGTAAGATGCTATCTGGTCATTATTCCACTCAAACCATTATGATTGACTTTTTAAACGATATTTCATGCATAAAAGGTTCAAAAGGAATTAGGAACATAATCTCTTTTGAAATAAAGATAAAGAAATAAGAAAAGGGTTTATAGTTACTATTGATGTTTGAAATATATGAATCCAATACCATCAGCAGAGCTCTGTTACCCACAGATGTTTATAACCTTGACAAAGTTGCTTTTTCACCCTTTGGAACCATAATCCTTTGTGTGTGCATAAGAAAGTTCCTTGTGATGTCAGAATGGAGGGCATTGTGTTGGCTTGGTAACCAAATTGATCACAATGCCATTCACTGGGAAAGAGTGAAAGGTGGATAGACCGGCTTGTGATAAGACCTCCTATTCCAAGGACTTTTATTTTTCTGATGTGTCCATTGGATCATATCCCTGGTGTGGTGTCCATAGTGGGAATGACACTTCACTACTTCCTTATGATCATGGTAGGTTGGCTCATGATGAGTCCCCCTATCCTCCATCTGCTAAATCATAGAATTGTAAGTGAATATATATATATATATATATATATATATATATATATATATATATATATTCTCTTTTCTTTTATATAGCACTTCCTATTTATATATAGAGAATGTCTCAACACTCCTTAAGAGTAGGGATGGTGGAAGAAGTCTGAACATATCAATAGAAGAAAATATGCCCTTATTCTTATTTACTAATTAATAATCAAAGAGAATTATGAGAATTAGGGAAAAACCAACATGATAAAAGTAATCAATCAATTTGAGTTCTAGTGAAAATAAGGACAGCGAAGTAATATAGATAGTTGTGTCCTTCCCTTTTTCTAATCAATACAAATCAATCTCATTAAAGATGATAATTTTTCTTTGATTTTCTTATTCTAGCAACCTCTAATTTTGTATCCTTGCACAAATTTATATTCTTGCTTCCAAAGGATCATGGAGAGTGAAACATTATTCACAAAAAAAAAATGCACTCAAAAAAACGGTGTTGTTCCTTAAATGGAACGGCTATTGTTCCTTAAGAGGAACAACAAAATGACATCTACACGCAAAACTGTTGTCCCTTAAGAAGAACAACAGAAAGATAAAAAATTGCACACGAAACTGCTATTCCTTAAGAGAAGCAACAAGTAAAACAAACGCAAATAAAAGTGTTGATACTTCGGCTGAACAACATAAATAAAAACCAAAGCGAAACTGTTGCTTCTTAAAAGGAACAACAACAAGAAAAAAAATGACAAAATTGTTGTTCCTTAGAAGGGACGACATTTGTTCCTTAGGCGGAACAACAACTATTCCTTAATGGAACAACGTAAACACACGGATACCAGATTGTTGTTCCTTAGATGGAATGGCTGTTGTTCCTTTTAAAGGGAACAACAATTGTTCCTTAAAAGGAACAACATAAACAGATGTAAACGGGACTGTTGTTCCTTAAATGGAACGGCTATTGTTCCTTAAGAGGAACAACAACTGTTCCTTAAGAGGAATAGCAACATACAAAAATGCATAACTGATGTTCCTTAAATGGAATGGCTGTTGTTCCTTAAATGGAACGACTATTGTTCCTCAAGAGGAATAGCAGTTGTTCCTTAAGAGGAACAACAATCATTCAAAAATGCAAAATTGTTGTTCCCTAAATGGAATGGCTATTATTCCTTAAGAGGAACAATAGCTATTCTTTAAGAGGAACAACAAAAACACGCAAAATTGTTGTTCCTCAAAAGGAATGGCTATTGTTCCTTAAGAGGAACAACAAAAATAAAAAGACGCAAAATTGTTGTTCCTTAAGAGGAATGGTTGTTGTTCCTTAAGAGGAACAGTAGTTCTTCCTTAAGAGGAATAGTAGCTATTCCTTAAGAGGAACAACAAAAATAAGAACACGCAAAACAGTTGTTCCTTAATAGGAATGACTGCTATACCTTAAGAGGAACATCAACTGTTTCTTAAGCAAAACAAAAAAAATACAAACATACGAGATTATTGTTCCTTAAATGGAACAGCTACTATTCCTTAAGAGGAACAACAACTATCCCTTAAATGGAACAACAAAAATAGACCACACACAACACTGTTGTTCCTTAAAAGGAACGGCTATTGTTCCTTAAGAGGGACAACAACTATTCCTTAAAAGGAACAACAAAAAATGCAAACACACAACACTGTTGTTCCTTAAATGGAACAGTTGTTGTTCCTTAAGCGGAACAACAATTGTTCCTTAAGAGGAACAACAAAAATATAAACACCCACAAAACTGTTGTTCCTTAAGAGGAACAGAACAAAGAAAACACGTGCAAAAACTGTTGTTTCTTAAATGGAACGGTTGTTGTTCCTTAAATGGAACAACACTAAAATCTGTACAAAAAGAGTTTATACAAAAATTTAAAAAAAAAAAAGGAAAGTTTATATACAAAATTCAAAAACAAATGAGTTATTTACTGGATTAATGCTGAGGATGGGTTAACCTCCTCAACGAGAATTTTCATGGTGGAATCTTCCTATAATTGTTGGTAAAAGGACTCCCTGGTAAGCGGTTTGTGATAAAGTCGCACTCGATGACCATTCGCTTTGAAAGAATATCCAGATCCATCAATGGTTGTTAATGTAATGGTGCCATTATCGTGCACTTTTTGTATCTCATAAGGTCCAAGCCATCAGGTCTGGAGCTTTTCGGGGAAATCCTAGAACCTTGAATCATATAGGAGTGCCCAGCCTCCTTAATGGAAGATCTTCTTTTTAATAAGGGCATCGTGCCATTTTGCCCTCTGCTGTTGAATTAATGTAGTGTGCTGAAGAGCCGAGAGCCTGATTGCATCTAATTCATTGATTTGCTATAATCTATTGTTCTGAGCTTCATTTAAATTCAAACCCACCTCCTGCGCTATTCTTAATGTTTGAATATCGAATTCGATTGGGAAGATGGGTTCCTTACCAAATACCAATTGATATGGTGAATATCCTATGGTGTTTCTCCATGTTTTGCGGTATTCCCACAAGGCTTCTAGCAACCTTGAAGCCCAGACATGTCTGTGTTATGCAAATGTTTTTGTAAGTATTGCCTAAATCACCTTATTAATACTTTCTACTTGGCCATTTGCCTGTGGGTGGTATGGAGTTGTAATTTTGTGCCGGATATGGTAATTTCTCAATGTTGCAGCAATCTTGTTACCTACAAATTGCGGTCCTCAATCTGTAATTATGTCTCTCAACAGGCCATATCACACAAATAATTGGAAAAGAAAATATATTATTGAATCCTCTGTAGCTCTTGGCAGCAACTCTGCTTCAACCCATTTAGTAACATACTTTGTTGCAACCAGTATGTATGTTTTTTGATTGGATGATGGGTTAATAGGACCAACAAAATCTAGCGCCCACTGCTCAAAAGGCTCGATTACTAATTGCGGGTTCAGAGGCATCTCATTAGATTGTCCAGGGCATCCCACCCTCTGGCAGCTATCACAGGCTTGAACAAACTTTTTAGCATCTTTAAAGATAGTAGGCTAGTAATACCCTGTTTGTAAGACTTTGTGACCGGTTCTGCGGTCTACAAAATGTCTGCCACACAGCCCATCATGGCATGCTTTTAGAATCTCAAACACTTCATCTCCCAGGACACATCTTCTAATGTGCATAGATGCCTGTGTATTGAATAAGTAGCCCCCAATCCAAGAGAATTGAGTACTGCGCTGCACTATTTGTTTTCGTTCATTAGGCGTTAGGTGCTTGGGTAATTTTCCCACTACCAAGTAATTTGCAACGTCGACATACCATGGTGTTCTGATAGTAACAACAAATAAATGTTCATCAAGAAATTGATCCTCAACTGTTGTTGCGTCCGCTAGCTTTGGCATTCGTGAGAGAAAATCAGCTACAGGGTTTTCTTTTCCAGGTCGATCCTTAATTGTGATGTCAAATTCCTGCAAGAGAATCAACCATCTTGTCACTCTTCCATTTGTAACAGGTTTATTTGCTAAATACTTAATGGCAGAGTGATCTGTATATAAAACTATAGGATATCCAGTTATATAATGTCTAAATTTATTTACAGCATATATTACAGCTAAAAATTCTTTTTTAGTCACAGTATAGTTTAATTCAGTAGGAGATAGATTTTTGCTGATATAATATATTGCATATGGATTTTTATCTTCTTCCTGTCCAAGAACTGCTCCGATTGCTGTGTCTGAAGCATCAGATGAAATTTGGAATGGAAAATCCCAATTTGGGCCCCTTAGCACTAGGGCTATTGATACAAGCTTTTTTAGATCCTCAAAAGCACAGTCACACTTATCTATCCAAATAAAATCAATATTTCCTGTTAGTGCATATAAAGGTGCAGCAATCTGAGAAAAATGCTTTATAAATCTTCTATAATAACCAGAAAATCCCAAAAAACTGTGTACCTCTGTTTGTGTGGTAGGGGTAGGTATTAACAAAATTATCTGAATTTTAGCCAGATCTACCTGTATTCCAGCTACTAAGATATAATGACCTAAGATGAGTCCCTCGGTCATCATCATATGACATTTTTCACGGCTCAAACAGAACTTGGTGGCAATTCATCTTTGCAACACTTTTTCTAATGTTTGTAATGTTGGCTGAAAGTCATCCCCATAAGGTGTGAAGTCGTATGTATATACTTCGAGCCCTTCATTTATTAAATCTAAAAAAATGATGAGTACAACCCTCTAAAATATGGCAGGGGCATTGCATAGCCCAAAGGGTAAGACCCTGTAAGCAAATGTTCCTAAAGGATAGGTAGAGGTAGTTTTATCCTGATCTTCAGGGGCAATCTAGATCTAATTGTATCCACTGAAGCCATCTAGGAAAGAAAAGAATTTCTTTTCTACTAAAGTGTCCAAGACCTGATTAATGAATGGAAGGGGGAAGTGGTATTTCTGGGTTGCTTTATTTAGTTCTCTATAGTCAACACATATCCACCACTTTCCATTCCTTTTTGGCACCACTGCTAATGGAGAAACCCACTTGCTGTCAGATTTTGGGTAGATAAAGTTTACATCTAAAAGTTTTTGTAATTCAGCTTTCACAATATCCTTTATATGAGGATTTAATCTCCGTTGGGGTTGGCGAATAGGTCTAGCATCCTTTTCTATATAGATGTGGTGCATACACAACTGGGGATCAATTCCTTTCATGTCCGGGTAATCCCATGCAAAGGCTTCTTTATATTTTCTCAGGAGTTGAACCAACTTTTCTTCTTGTTTAGCAGTCAGGTTTTTGTTAATGTTCAAAGTTTTTCCTAGCTCAATTTCTATGGTTTTTCTGTTGTAAACAGAGGTGGTAGGTATTGATTGATCATGAGTATCTTTCAGGGGATCTTCTTCTACTTCATTATCGAATGCTGCTTCGATCATGTGACATTTTAGATGGGATCTGGTTTTTGGTTGGTTAATGAAGCTATTAGTGATGTCGTCCTCTATTTGGTATTTAAATTCGAAGGGCATTTTCTATGGTTAGTGGTGATCTAATGTTTTCAGTTAGGTATGATACAGGTTGTTTTTTTGTTTTGATTATTGTTAAACTAGGCTGGGCTGGAGGATATAAGGCTAAATTCTTTACATTGCTTCCTCTTTCTATAGTCATGCTGCCTTGTCGATAGCCAATGTAAGTGTCAGTAGTTTCTAGCCAAGGTCTACCTAGAATTAAGGGGTGTCCATCCAATCGGTTTTTAGGATTGATGATCAGAAAGTCTACAGGGTACTCCTAGGAGTCTACAGACACCATTACATCATGTAATGTGCCTTCTGGTCTGACTACCAATCAGTTAGCCAACTCCAATAAGGTTGTGGTTGGGTCTAATGATGTAATGCCAAGTTTTTGACAAGTGGTGGTTGTAAGAATATTGATTGCAGCTCCTAAATCAACTAAGGCATTGGGGAAGGAGCATCCATTGATTTGCACCGTGACTATAGGATTTCCTGGGTCCTCATATTTTACAGGTGCTTCTCTTCCTGATAGTAAGTCAGATAGGGTACCGACTACATGGACAGTTGGATTAGTTGTTATTTTCCTCTTTGGCTTTTTCATACATAATTATTTGATAGTTTTTGCATAAATTGGGATGTCTTGAATAGCTTGGAGGAGTGGAATTTTTATACACAATTTTTTTAGTTCTCCCAAAAGATCAAAATCAGGATGTTCTATTGGACAAGGTATGATCAGTTGGTCTGGGAATGGTGGAAAAGAAGTGGTTTATTGTTCATGGGTTTTCTGTCTAAGCAGATTCTCTTCTTGTAGTGTTTGTTCTATGGGTAACGGATTTTTAGTTTGAACATTTTTATCTCCCTCTGATTCTATTATACGCCCAGATCTTAATTGAAGGTCGTTGCACTCCCTTAACTCGGTTTCTGGTTCTGGTCCTTCAATTATTTGCACAGATTGAACCAGTCTATTGTTGGGGTTCGGGTTGGGTCGGGCTGGAAGCTACAGTCTTAAGTTGGTCTGGGGTTTTGTTGCAATGTATAAGGTGCTGGCAGTGTGGGTTGAGGGATAGGGATCATTCCAGCTAGGTGATTCATAGGCTTTTGCCAGTTCAACTACCAGTTTTGACTCTGCGAGGTGGAGGGTGACCATTGTGTTGAATACGCATTATTTTTCCAAAATGGTGGACGGTAAGGAAAGTTCGGCCAATTGGTTTGATTTGTTTTATTTGGCCATGGTGACATAGGGAATGGCTGCTGTGACCAGCTGGAGAAAGGTGGCTGATTCTCCCACATTCCATTATACTGCTGAGCATTATACTGAGGAGGCTAAAAAGAAGAGGATGGATCAATGGGCATACCTATTTGTCATGGGTGCCACTGGCTGCACCGATTTAGTAGGTAAACCGATTCTGTTTCTTCTTCTACTTGTTTGTAGTCTACTTTTAGTCCTTGGAGTGATGGGAAGCTTTCTGTGGCGTGATCTTTCTGTGGCGTGATCTTTGATGATCTTTGTGGCTATGTTTCTTTCTACATCAAGGGCAGAATATCGCCAAATTTTGTTTTGCTTCTGCTTGGTTTTGTTTAGCTTGCATAGTGTCCAACTGCATTGTCAAAGTCCCTAGAATATCAGTTTTGAAATCTTCTAGTAGATTGCCAATTTTTGTGCGGGTTATACCACCACCGGAGATCTTGTTATCTTGTGTGATCATGTCATGTTCTACTGGCTTAAGTCTTGTTCTGCCTCTTGAACTCCTGATACACAAATCAATGATGTCAGCAAAATTTTCCTAATATATGTTGCCTTTACCCATAATGTTTAATGCTTCAATCCATTGTTCTTTCATCCCTTTGATTAGTGTAGTTTTTAACACGTTGTCAGGCAAGGGTAAAGATGCATAAGGAGATCTCTGGAGATTGTATTGAAAGCATTCTACATATTCCTCCAGTGTTTCACTAGGTCTTGTTGTCATTTGAAATATTTCATCCTTTAATTCTCTGGATCTACAATAGTCCTGATATTTCTTTAGAAAAGCAGTTTTCATCTAATCCCAGTCATTTATAACGCCCCCACCTAACCCCATAAACCATCGTAAAGCTGCTCCTTTTAATGTGGAGGGAAATAATTTTAGTTTTTGGGGATCAGTGGTATAGTCATACCCCCAGCATAATACATCAAACTCAAACAGAAATGCATCTGGATCCTTTGATGTTAGGCCATGGAATGTAGGAATATTCTAGAGAGGAATGGACTTCATAGGTGCATTAACTGCGGTGTCCATGATGGGATACTGTAGTGTGGAGGTTTGAGGTGTTTGTTGGTTCTGGGTCATTTGATCAAATATGTGCCAATACCCTTCTGGGATCTCTAGAGATTTATTCCTAGGATGACTAAAAGGAATCGGAATGAGCTTAACAGCACTTCCCTGGTCTGGAATGATGAGTGTTCCTTGCTAAACTATTATCTGGGGGGATCTTGGCTCCTCAGGTTCTTCTGCTTTCTTTTGTATAAACTTGATAACACTCCCCTTATCTGGGTTGTTGAGTGTTTGAACTATTTCGAGAGGGGATCTTGGCTCTTTTGTTTCCCCTGTTTCTCCTCCTCCTTCAAAGAGATTATTAGAATTCCCTTCTTGTAAAGAAATTGGGCGAGAATTCTCAACTTCTTGAAAATCTTTCTCAGTTTCTTCTGTTTTGATGTGCACCTCAGCAAGGGCTACAAATGGTGAGTTTGTGGCCTGAAGGGAGCCAGTAGGTTGTCTAGAAGCAACTTTCCTAGGTCCTACTCATCGCTGAGACTCAGCTTTCTTAATGATATCGCCTCTGAAGGTTGATCGACCAAGGGTCATCGGTCCCTTAGCCTTGTGGGGTTTTGGTAGTGGTTTTGGATTATTTTCAAGTTTTTTCTTCTTAGTCATACACACAACTCAAATATTTATTTCTACCCTATGTTCTTTAACAATCCTACTAGAAAGCGGGCGGGGGAGCAGGTCTTTTACATGCTCCATACACAGGTTCTTACCTTCCGTTTTTAATACCTAGCTCTTTCCTAACAGGCACCCATCAAATGCACACTACTATTTTAGAAATGGCTACACTCTCCTCGGCAGCAGTGCCAAAATGTTGGGGTATAAAAGGTGTCTTTTTAACTCCTAATTATCTTCACATTAGTTTATCAATCCACGCAAGATTTTCTATTTCAAAAGTGTACACAGTTTGTGCTGGCTATTTGCTCAAGAGTAATGTTTCTAAATCGCAGTACAGTGCTATCAAATACAAAAGTAAACAAATGCTTTAAATAAAACTCACTTGCAATTAAAGGAAACTCAATTCTCTGAAACTAAATCATTTACTCGACAAAGTAACATCGATTATCAGTCAAGGATACAGTAGCAATAACTCATTCCTTGTTTAACTGATGTAAACTAAATCAAACATAAATAAGATCCTCAATCTGAGAGCTTTGACAGTAAAAGCCAATGTTCTATACAGTTGCTAATCTCACACACACCACACTAAATAACCAATGGGAAATGGAAATGAATTAAATCAATAATGTTATTGCAACTGATCGAAATGAGATAATTATGCTAACTGTAAGAATGCTAAAAGGCAAACCTAAATGAGTGCAAAAATTAAATGAACAACAACACTATATAATGGAAATGAACATCAAAACTTATGTGACTGCAATGAATAGCAAAGCTAAGTTACTGAAATGAACAACGAAGCTCTGTAAGTAAAATGAATAGCACAACAATATACTTGCAAAAAGTAGTGATCTTGTTATGAGGGAAATGAACAACAATTCAATTCAATTACAACATATAAAATAGATTAGTTCATTAAGTTTGGAAATACGAAACAGTAAAGTGATGCCACTACAATATATAGAAATGAAACCAAACCATCACATGACAGAAATCATAAAGGAATGATACAAGAACATCAAGTGAATCCACCAGGTTTGGGCCCTTAGCTGCTAGTGAACACTATCATATTACTTCAGTATGAAATAAGGAACAACAACTGTATTATATATTAATCATTTGCAAAATAGTTACAGCAAGTTTGTGCTCTATTTCAACAATGAAAGTCGATGATCAAAGTAAAAATACAAAAGTAATTTTTGAATAATCTCCCCCTGTTCTTCACAATTGTTGTCCCTTTTATAATGGCCAAGTGGATAAAATAGGAATAGCAGATAGAACAGTAACAGTGATCCCTCAGGATCAAGAGATCCTGAGAGATCCACTCAGTCTTCCATCTTCAATTAACTCCTTGTATTTTGCACTAATGCTGTGATCTTCTCTGTCCTTATCCATAATTGTGCGCTCCATCCTTGGCTTGCTGCCTGTACGCTGCCTCCTAGTGAAGGAACAGTAGTTACTCCACTTTGTCTTTGTCCTTCTCTTGGGTAGGGAATGGTAGTTTTCCCATTTCATCTTTTTCCTACATGAGAAAAGACAATAATTAGCTAAATTTTAATAATAAATAGTTCCCTAGTTTTTACTATAATCCCTCGATATATGAATATCTTTAGAATATAAAGGGAATATAATTAGAGGAAAGGATGATCAAATAAACGGAAAATTCATACGTTTTCCATAGCTCAACAAAAGGTGGGTGCTCTAGTATGTGCTCACCCTCCCAAGTGGCATTCTCATCTGGTAAGTTCTTCCAGCATACCAAGAACTCCCTGATGATTCTTCTCCTCGATTTCCTGTCCCTGCTCTCCAATATGGCCTCTGCTTCCAGCACCAAATGGCCCTCACCATCCAATGGGGGTAGATCAGTTACTGCCATCACCTGCTATCCCAACACCTTCTTCAGGAATGAAACATGAAACATGTTATGGATCCTGCTCCACGGAGGTAGTGCTAGCTCATAGGCCACCTCCCCAACCCGCCTTGTCACCTGGTAGGGCCCTTAAAAAAATGTGGTTGTATCTTCTTGGCCCCCTTCCATTTCAGCGTAGACTGTTTGTATGACTGCAATCGGAGGTACACTAAGTCCCCCTTCTCAAAGTGCCTCTCTATCCCGTGCCAGTCTGCATACAATTTTCGCTAATTTTGGGTTGTTGCTAGATTATTGTTGAGAGCTTTAAGGATATCTTAGCTCTCTTGGACCCAGTCTTTGGCATTTAGTGTTCGCCTATCTTTGAAAATAATATCAGCAAAAGTTAGAGAATCATAAGCATAAAGGGCATGAAAAGGAGTCATACCAATAGATATGTGGTGCATGATGTTGTAGTAGAACTCGCTCAAGTGCAACCACTGAATCCACATCCCCTGCTGACCTATCACATAGTTCCTCAGGTACCCCTCCAACCACTGGTTGACCCTCTCTATCTGGTCACCGTCTGAGGATGGTAACTGGTGCTAGAAGTAATCTTTGTCATAACCATCTTGAAAAGCTCCTGCTAAAAGCCACCCATGAATCTACTGTCTCTATTGCTAACAATGTTCCTGGGAAGTCCATGTAGTCTGAAAACATCACGAAAGAACAACTCAGCTATCTGTGTTGCTGTGAATCTAGTGTGGATGACGAAGAAGTGGGAAAATTTGGTCATCCTATAAACCACCACATATATGCAGTCCTTCCCCTGTACTATGGAGATCCCAGTGATGAAATCTATCGAGATACTTTCCCCTTTCCCCTCTGGAATGGGAAGTGGCTATAATAGCTCTGCAGGGTGAGTCAACTCCCCCTTGTTCCGCTGGCATGCCTCACACTCCCCTATGTGTTGCAGCACATCCTCCTTTAGGCCTTTCCACATGAACCTCTCCCGAGCAACCATGTAAGTCTTCCAGAACCCCTGGTGTTCGGACAGTTTTGAATCGTGAGCTGCCTGGAGTACCCTGTCCCTCAACTGCAAGTTGGGCACTAAGTAAATGTGCCCCTTGTAATATATGACCTAATCCATCGCATGGTAACACTCATCTGCATGTGTCCCCTCTAGCACCTCATAGGCCCTTTTGTCCTTGGAGTACTCAACCAACAACTAAGCCTTCTAGTCTTGGCAGATGCTCATAAGAGATAACCCAGTCGGCCTCCTGGATAGAGCATCAGCCACCACATTGTGCTTGCCCCCCACATACTCAATATCAAAGTCATAGGCCTACACCTTATTGACCATCTCTGCTGCCTATTGTTGAGGACCTGTTGCCCCATGAAATGTTGAAGACTGTTGTGATCAGTCTTCAATTTGAATCTGTTTCCCACCAAATATTGGCAAAACTTGGCCAATGCATGCATGATGGCCAGCATCTCCTTATCATATATGGAATATGACAGCTCATGCGGTAGGAACTTCCGACTCTCGAAAGATATGGGGTGCCCCTTCTATGATAAAACAACTCCAACTGCCACCTCTGATGCATCACACTCCATCGTGAATGGCTGGGAAAAATCTAGGAGTGCCAATACATGGCAACTACTCATCACCTCCTTGAGGCAATCAAAAGCGTCTTGTGCTCCCTCAGTCCATGCAAAGGATCCTTTTGTGGTCAAGTCGGGCAAGGGTGTTGCCAGCTGTGAGAACCCTTTGAAAAACTTCCTGTAGTAAGTGCAAATGCCCAAGAAGCCTCTCAGCATAATCATGTCTCAGGGTACTAGACAATCTTGGATGGCCCTGATCTTCTCCTCATGAACCTTCACCCCGTCTACTCCATTGATATGCCTGAGATAAAGCATCTCTATCAAACCAAACTTCCATTTGGAAAGCTTGGCATAGAACTGTTGCTCCTCCAAAATGCACAGTACCTCCTCCAAGTGTTGGAGGTGCTCCTCCCATGTCCGGTTATAGATCAGAATGTCATCAAAGAACACTAGCACAAACCTCCTCGGCTGCCCCCGAAATATGTCGTTCATGCAAGACTAAAATGTGGTGGGAGCATTGGTCAGCCCAAACGACATGATTAGAAACTCAAAGTGCCCATAGTGGCACCAGAATGTTGTATTCGAGATGTCCTGTTGGGCATGGAATCCCCCCACAGGATGGTTTGGGGCTCAAAGCCCAAGTTTTGAGTAATATTGTTGTAAAGACTCCGCAAATTGCGGGCACAGAGTGTGAATTGTATGTTAGAGTCATAGGGTTGCCTGCCCTAAGTTTTGACTATAGTGTCGGCCTACCCATGGTCTGCGGACCATAGGATTGTATAAATAGAGTGAGGCTCTAAGGTGTAAAGTAACGAATGAAGGGATGGAATCTGATAGATAGAATAAGATAGCGATCATAGAGCAAGAGTCTAAGTATCTTGGGTCGTAGTAGTAGGAAGAGGCTCTGCAGCTGAGTGCCTAGAGGCCTAGTACAGTCCGCAGCCAAGTGCGTGGACCCCTGTAGTTGAGTGCGCAGGGCAGAGTCGAGTCTGTAACCAAGGAAGAAGAATAATAAAGAGAAGTTTTATCTGAATTCAGTGTATCTGTTCTTGTTTTATTACCTATTTGATATCATTTGCAATTATAATGTTTATTTACTACGCGCATTTGTATGAATGGTGAATATTGCTAAGTATAATAGAAAGCATACAGATAAGCTAAGTTAATCAACTAATATCAGGTTACTAGTAAGGATTTGGGTAATAAAATTGTTCAGCCCCCGAGTAGGGCTACATGAAGACAACATGACAGGCTACGGGGTACTGATAAGTGCGCATAGCAATGTGCGTGCAGGGTCAAACGGCAAACCACTTAGAACCCATCAGACATCCCTAGGGTGTGGAAACCTAGTTCTAGCACCCTCTCATACTACTTCAGGTGAGACCTCAATTCATGCTCCGTGGATTGTTGACGAAAGGGCCAGTAGTACCAAGATTTGTTTGGCTAAATCATCTCTGAACCTGGGTCAGGCCCCCACAAGCCAACAAATGGTTCCATTGCCAAGACCGGGATCTACATAAGGGATGTTTGATGTCGTGTCACTAGAATCCGACGAAGAAAGAACTTGAAGGGTAGTTGGATAGAAAAATTCATGAGTTCGTGGCGCAGGAAAATAGGAATCCACGATTATCGAAGGAATAGTGGTTGGAGCGCTACTTAAATATGGAAATCCATGAAATTTTCTTTGCATCCTTTCCCTCTGAGTTGTATGAGTGGATCGCGAAGCTAGTAGACAGTTAGGGAAGGTGTAGGTTTGACAAACCAATTGTGTGGACCCTAGAATTAGTGCGTAGACTAGAAGCATTGAAAGATAAGATCACGCGTGCTGTGGGCCATTAGCTTGATTGAATTATAGGGGGGTTTATCACCGAGTTTTCGGTAGACACAATAGTCAGGTACAACAAGGCAGAATGACGCTTCCTCAAAGGACCGCGAGGTAAGTACATTAAATCTTTGAACACTTGAATTAAGATGTTATTGTGTGAAAATCAAGTTATGTGAATAAATTGATGTTTGGGGCTATGCGAAGTGAGAGGATCTATAGAAACAAGGGTAGCACAGAGATAGAAAATAGCCCCTTGATTTCACCTCATCGGGAAAGCGAGGAAGAGCTCGCGAAAGTTTCTCCGAGGAGCACGGTCAGTCTAGTAAGGCAGCGAATTCCACAGCTACCACCTCCACCTACACCACCACCAATCTCACCTTCTTCACCTCCATCTCCACGCACACCACCTCCGCCACCACCACAGTTCAATATGCTGAGCGCAATAAAATTGTCGGTATTCAGGGGAGTAGGGAACGAAGATCTAGACCAATTTTGGTTCGTGGTAAGGGCCGTATGGGAAGCACAACGAGTTTTGGATGACAATATAAAGAAGGAAACATTGGTGAGTGCATTGTAGGATCGCGCATTGACGTGGAACATTAAGCATTCTAATGACCATCCGAAAGCAGGGATCGCAGATATCTAAGCTATGCTGAATAGGGAATTTAGCAGGTGAAAGTCAGAGACACAATCGATTATTCGGTTTAAGGAGATCACAATGCTTCCAGGTGAGACCCCATGGGATCTAGATCAGAGACTGAAGAGTATGATTCAAAAAGCCAACATGACCTTGACGACGCTGTCGTAGCAAAAGTTATCCACCCAGGCCGAAGCTTTGGAGATTGCAATGAGACTGCATGAGACCCCAATACAAGATCCTAGCCTAGGAGTCCAACAAATCCACGCACAACTGCAAAATTTTTGTCTAGAAATGAAGAGTTTGAAATAGGACAGGACAACTCGGCCAAAGGCGTGCAAGGAGGTATGGTGCATAAAATGAAAAGGCCAGGGGCATGACAAGGACCATTGTCCAGTCTTCGTGAATTACTTGGAAGGAGGAGGGTTGATGTCATTAAGACCAGAGGCACAAGCATGACCGAGCGCAGTGCCTGCATTATGGTGCGTGATTTGTCAAATAGGAGGAAAACACGCTACAGATAACTATCATTTATTGCAGAAGTATACACAGACGTCCCAACAATTTCATGATGAGCGCACCTATAGAAGTTACGAGTTGATGATGGATCGGACTCCTACCTAAAGAGTGCAGACCGAAATGTGAGCCCTCGACCCAAATGCAGGAATGGTGCATGCTGGATTTTATAGGTGCGGATGAGGTCAAAGTGGAATGGGACCAGGAAGGGGTCGCAGACAACTAATTTGTTACAATTGTAGAGGGCCAGGGAACTATGCCTACGATTGTACGAATCCGATGAGAGCATCATGTTTATACTGTACTCAGTTTGATCATGACATAGAGGATTTCCCTACACTAATAGTGAGGCTACGCGATAAAGGGATACTCTAGCCTCCCCCAACTCAGAATTTGCAAACGATGAGGTCTAAGCCGCATGAAGAAGACCCGAATGTAAACATAGTTCTCAGAAGTGGTATCACGATAGGAGATGACAAAGGTAAACAACCTGAAGAAAGTGCATGGGTTCACAAGGCTCCTACAAAGGAACCTGAAATTGATTTGGAGTGCACGAAGGAGACAATCATGGAAGCTAAGAAGAGCTTTAGAGAGGCCTCCACTTTAGGTAGTAAAGGTCAACTAGAGTTGGAAATGGAACCTTCGATGATCACTACCTTTCTGGAGACATGTATGAAATTGATGCGCGACAGTAGGGCTATGAAAGGACTGCAAGAACTTGTCACTAGGTGCGCTGGGTCAGGAGAACCTCGCATAGTCCGGAAACTCGGGAAACATACATTGCAGACAGGAACAGAAATGCGATTGACTACACAAATTAGGGAGTATGAAATGGATCAAGTAATTCTGGATCTAGGATCAGACAAAAATGTGCTACCAAAACAGACATGGGAACACATGGGTAGGCCCGTGTTACAATGGTCCCCTAATTTTGGTGAATGCATAGAAGATCCTACCAATGGGAAGATCGCAGGGAATAACAGTAGACATCGAAGGTCCGAGCGCACTTGCAGATTTCGAGGTGATAGAGATTTTCGATGACAGCAATCCCTATCCCATGCTACTGGGAATAGACTAGGCCAATGATATGAATGGAGTATTAAGTCTAAAGAAGCGCAAAATGATTTTTGAGAAAAAGTCACTACACGTAGTGGTGCCTTTAGACCCTGCGGAAGGAGCGTGCTACACAGAGCCAGTGCACGATGACGAGAGCGACAACGAGCTAGAATGTATCTACAAGGTGACTGCTCGAGAATAGGATTGGGTGAATCCTACAGTGAATGGTCGAATTTCGTGGGAGCGCGAAAGCTCCTACACATCCGATTCCGATGAGGAAATAGAATGATGGCAGAACCAGTTACATGAGGTAACCACGCTCAATTACAACATGATGGTAAGATCTCTGCATTGTGTGACAATGGAGTTAAGAGATCTACTTGTGTATGATGGGTTGATGGTGGTGGATGAATTCCTAAGCAAATTTGAGAGCAAAGTACCAGAACAACAGCGGTTTGATGCTCTGAAATGGGCACTGCGCCCTACGCCCACAAGGTGGTGGGGTATGCATCAGAGAAGTATTGAGAGCTGGCGCAAATGTAGAAGGGGGATGCTTATGCGATTTGGAAAACCTCAGCTATGGATGAGAGCCAGTTATGAGGGGAAAAATAGCTTGCGTGCCCACCTTTCTAGATGGGTACAAGCGTATGTTACACAGCCCGCATGAATGCACACCGCGATCATGATAGGAAACAAGAGCAACAAGCAGAAGCAGGCAAGACAAGTGTGCGAATGGCGAAGCATGATAAAACCTAGCACACCAAAAATCATACACAGGCAAGCCTTTGACAAGGTGTGTGAAGCACTGAACCAGGTCCACCATGTGAGATGCACCGACTCGGACCTACGCATACCAGCGGTTGTATGGGCTTATAGGACCATGCGCAAAATTATGACTGCGCAAGCACTTCCAAAGCTAAAGTATGAAGCAGGGGCTGCAGTCCTTATGGAGCATGCGAAGACAAGTCTGCGCATAACAACACCCATGGATACGATGGTCCACAGACCAGAACGAAGAAGTTACACAGTTGAATGAAACATAACATATAAGTCTTGAGGAAGATATCCGATGGGGAAACTTTAAACTTCAGGAACTTGAAAATGACCTGGTACAACTAAGGGAGAGAAGCGCCTTAATGGACACAGAGGTCAAGAAGATGGAAAACGAAATAAAGGAAGCATTTCTTGTCGAAAAACTGAGGATGGCAAGGCAAGGTGCATATAGTCATACTGACAAATTGGGAAGCTATCATCGTGAATTGGTTAGTCTGCTATCTGGCTCAGACTGCATCTCACCAAATGTGGTGACCAAGGTAGCGCAGTACAAATAGTAGAGTGCATGATGCCGATCACTACAATGGAAGATGGGGATTCTCCATGAACCATGGTGGAGGACAAGATGAAGCTCTGCATGGGTGGTGCGCCCACCTGACTAGCCGTAGGAAGGACAGTCTTAGCTCTCTAGGTAGTTGAAAGGAAGCGCGAGACTGTAAAGTATTCTACCTAGGGGCTGCACAATATGAGAGATGCGCGTAGGAGTAGGACGTCACAGGGTTTGCGACTATGCATGGAGGGCTGCGCTGCCATGCAGGTTGGCTGGGAACTGACTGTTGGTGTCACTATTCATGACGGGATGTTCGATTTGAGGCCAAATAGAATAGGCGACGTGCATTTAAGACGAGAGTTATGGGCAAGATTTGGGAAAATATGCCGCCAAGAAAGCATTGATGCCCCAAAGTTGAGGGGAACGGTCAAATTTGAATTCAAAAAGAACTATAAAACTCAAAGTGCTAACCAACGAACAACACTTAGTCATTTGAGAATTGAGCCCTTGAGCAGAGCACAGAGTGTTAACAGCCGAGCAATAATTAAGCCCCTAAGTACACAAGAGACAAAACACTATGTAGAGATGGTGATGGCCACTAAGGATTGGTTAGGAATTGAAGAAGGAACCGCTGGCGATATGCGCAAAACACCATGGTATAGGATGTTCCAGAAGGTGCTGGGGTTGTGACAGAAATCCCCAAATCACCGCAGACGCCGAGGCCGAAGAAGGATAAGTAGGCAATGGGACTAGTACGCATGTCCCTGAGGAATCCACAGCACAACAAGTTATCAATGGAAGAAAAATGGCCCATCACCATTTTTTTCATTAGGCAGCTGCTCTGCCTGGTGCATGATGGGTATTTATGGCTGGAGGAGCCTATTCCCATCATTGCAGACCTCATCCAACGAATTTCTCGACTTCTTTGTAAGGGAAAGGACCCCGCGACGATAGCCGGGAAAAGTAATGATTTGTCTCTTACAGAGGCCATGAAGGCAAAGTATAAGCTGGAGAAGAAAAATAGGGGCTATGCTAATACCAACATCAAGGACAAAGGGGTGCGCATAGCCACACATCTTCTAGCTGGCAAAGTGATGAGGAAGTGTCTAGCTAATGAGTTACCAGCACTAGTGATCCTGCTAGCTGAGTAGTGCATGGACGGGGTCTAGTTCAACTAGGCCAAATTCCTCTGCGAGGAATTTTTGTTGAACCATCATGAATCCCAAGTGCAGGATAAGACCTTCCACTACGCGTGGTTACTCTTATCCATCTTGCTAGTAGCGCGAGAACTACTGGAGGATAGTCAGTTCCCGAACATTGACTGAGACTTACCAGACGCCGCGAAGTACGCTTTGCTCTAGGCCACCAATGACGCAAAATGGATTCGTGATACAAAAATTTTCTGGGTGCTCAAGGAGGCGAGCATCCAAATGTGGATCAAGAGGAGGCTATGCCTATCACCTACGGTGCACAATAGTCTGTAGAGTTTTCTAGACTTCAAGGTAGATATGCACAACATATACATCAGGGCACAAAAAGGACTCAGCGAAGCAGTGGACAAAGCTACCATGTGTAGCCACTGATGATGCAATCTTCACTATATTGGAGACATGGCCTCCCGAGTGGCGTGCCCCAGATTTGGTGGAACTAGAGAAAGCGGCAACACAGAAAAAGAAGGATGATGCCAAACTACATGTCACCCAACTGGCCACGAGAAGGTGGAACGAAAAAGCGGAAGTTGAGGTAAGGGCAGTTCACGAAGTGACACAAGAATCTGCATAGCAGAAGAAGGCCACAGAAGCAACAACAGCAGTGCAGACAACAGAGGCAGCAATGGTATAGGCAGAGGAGGGCCAAGCAATGTCCTCAGGACAGGAGGTAGAGGACACAGAAATAGTAGAAGGGAGTGCAGACCCCAACACCACATCCACATAGCTCAAACAACCGCGCATCGTAGAGAGATCAGGCCTAAGGAAGAAGGTCAAGGCCTCGATGCTGGCCATTGACCTGATCACCTTAACTGAAGTTCATCTCCATGACATCGGCGAGACAGTTCATGATGTCACTAGTGAAGTGCTCCAAGAATTTATGACAGAGCACCAGAGTGTGTTTGGGGCCCTTAGGGAACCGGTGTAGGAGTTACAAGTGTGACCCCCTCAGGAAGGTAACCTGTCTACCGACGTCACAGAAGGAACTTCAGCAACAGAGCAGATGTTGTGCGTGAGGATGGCCAACACGATAGTGTTTCTAGAGGGAGAGTTAGTATCATCAGATGCGATGGATCGAGTGAAGGTTAGCATGATAGAAGGCCTTGGCCTTAATCTAGGTGCCCTTCCCCAGGAAATGCTCTATCAGCTATAGGATGGAATAACAGCAGAGGTGCGTGCTAGGGATAACTATGCAATCCAAGTTCTTAGTGAATAGAAGATCAATATGGAGTAGCTTAGCTTTCAGCATGACAAGTTTGTGTCACAAAACCAAAGGTTGGTGTATATGGTAGATGACGCTTGCCGACGCATCCCAGAGCTGGCTATCGCAGCAGATCTACCAGTAGAAGTGTGGATTCATAGTTTGGCAAGTGGAGTCCGCGATGTGAGAGAAGAGACAACAAAGGTTCATCTGGAGCTGAACCTTCAGATTGTCAAGTTGCGATTGAAATCATAGCCTTCCACTCCCCCAGAGATCAAAAAATAGTGCGCCAATGCTATTACAGCAGGGTTGGAAGAGATTGGAGGTGCAGTGCGTGACTGTACCAACACGTTGGAATAGGCTCTTGAGGTGCTCACAACGTTGCAGGAGGAACCCAACATCCAGTGGCTAGAGACAGAGGCACGCAAACTCCAGCAACAATACGACAACATTAGAGGGACTGCACAGATAGTAGTCCTTACTCAGTGGCTTGCAAGGATGCAGCAATATAAGGCATTAAAGGAGCAGGTGGATGCAGCGCACCATAAGGAAGCAGTTCTCAAAGTGTGCGTCGAGCCATGGATTGATGAAGCCTTCAAAATCATGGAAAATATTGAAGGAAATCTCACATGGATTTAGGGGATGCATGCACATATTCAGCACAGCACGCTACAAACAGAGGTCTCAAAAGGGAGAATGCAGCGGGTTCAGCAAGCAATAACTCAGTGCAGTACAAACATCAATACCGTATGGGAACAATTGGAAGGACTTCGCGCCAAGATTGTCGCACCGACACAGTGACTCAAGGGTGAGTCACGATGTTTTTGTTTGGGGCCTATTGAGCATGGAATCCCCCCACAGCATGGTTTGGTGCTCAAAGCCGAAGTTTTGAGTAATATTGTTGTAAATACTCTACAAATTGCGGGCGCCGAGCGCGAATTGTATGTTAGAGTCATAGGGTTGTCCTCCCTAAGTTTTGAATGTAGTGTCGGCCTACCCATGGTCCGCGGACCATGGGATTGCATAAATAGAGCGAGGCTCTAAGTTGTAATGTAACAAATGAAGGGATGCAATATGGTAGATTATTGTAATGTAATGAATGAAGGGATGCAATATGGTAGATTGAATAAGATAGCGAGCATAGAGCAAGAGTCTAAGAATCTTGGGTCGTAGTAGTAGGAAGAGGCTTTGCAGCTGAGTATGCAAAAGCCTAGTAGAGTCCACAGTTGAGTGCGCAGGGTGGAGTCGAGTCTGTAAGCAAGGAAGAAGAATAATAAAGAGAATTTTTATCTGAATTCCATGTATCTGTTCTTGTGTTATTACCTATTTCATATCATTTGCAATTATACTTTTTATTTACTGCGTGCATTTGTATGAATGGTGAATATTGCTAAGTATAATAGAAAGCATACAGATAAGCTAAGTTAATCAACTAATATCGGGTTACTAGTAAGGATTTGGGTAATAACACTATTCGGCCACCAAGTAGGGGCTGCATGAGGACAACATCATAGGCTGCCAGGTATTGATAAGTGAGCATAGTGATGTGCATGCAGGGTCAAACCACTTGGAACCCATCAGACATCCCTAGGGTGTGGAAACCTAGTTCTATCACCCTCACATACTACTTCGGGTGAGACCTCAGTCTGCGCTTCGTGAAATGTTGCCGAAAGGGCCAGTAGTACTGGGATTTCTTTGGATAAATCATCTCTGAACCTGGGTCAAGCCCCCACAAGCCAGCATGTCCACATCCTAAACTCTGATCTGGTGGTACCTCGAACATAGATTGATCTTAGAGAAGTACTTGGCTCCTCTAAGTTCATCCATTAGCTCATCAATGCGGGGAATATGGTACCGGTTCTTGAGGGTCTTCCTGTTAAGGGCTCTGTGGTCTATGCACATCCTGAGGGTCCCATCCTTCTTCTTCGCCAGCACGATGGAAGAAGAAAAAGGACTAGAACTAGGCCTGATGTGTTCCAAAGCAAGAAGCTCCTGAATATATTTCTTGATCTCGTCCTTACAGGCTTTGGGGTGCCTGTAAGGAGTGGTGATGACTGCTTGTATGTTTGGTTCTAGCTCAATGGTGTGCTCAAACCCCCTATCTGGTGGTTATCCTGGTGGAATGTCCCCGAACAATGTTGTGTACCTATCCAAAAGAGCTTGTATGCTTGCCGGCAGTGACTGTGCCTGTCCCCCAGCCTCTGACATCCTCAACTCAACTGCCCATGCGATGTCTCCACGTCGAATATTTGCCTCCATTTTGTAGGCCGAAACTGTCTGAGGTAGATAAGACTACATGCCTCTCAAAACCACCAGCTTGCTGTCTAGCCCCATGAACTCCATCTCAGGTTTCCTCTAATCAGTCGTAACTCTCCCAAGGGAATAAAACCATTGGAAACCCATCACCACATTAGTGTCTGGCTCATCGACAACAAAGAAGTGGTCTGTCATCGAGTAGTTCCCCATAACTACCGTCAAGGAGGGCATGTATCAGGTACACTAGATGGTACGGTCACTCGGCAATAGGACAAAGAATCCCTCAAACTCTGTTGTGGCGAGGCCCCTCCTCTGGACTAGCTATGCATCTATGAAGTTGTGGGTAACCCCACTATACACTATTACTGACACCCTCTGTCCCTGTACTGTACCTCTGATTCGGAGTGTCAAAAACTTAGGAATCCATCATAGAGAAGAAAAGACTCCTCCTGATGAGGCAAGAGCTACCCCTCCCGCTGGAAGTGGTGGTGGTGGTGGCCCTCTGTCACCCAACCTCTCTACATCTTCCCCACCACAATCCTGCTCCACCTTGTGCTCCTGGTCACTGTTAGAAAAGGCCTCAATGTAGTGTGATCTGCCCGTTGTGCACCTATGGCCAGGTGCCTAGGGCTCCCTGCATGTGAAGCATAACTTCCTCCTCCTAAGGTCCTTCTGTGTCTCCTCATCTAGCTGCTCCCTCACCTGTGTGGTCCTCGGTGGTGGGGGTCCAGTCCCATACCCTCTCTATGGGAAAGGGGTTAGTGCAGGAAATGGCGCTCTAGTCTTCGGGATGGCCCCCTATAAATCTTTGCCACACACCACTGCCTACTATAGCATAGAGGGTCTAGGTGACTTCACCAGTCCATGCAAGGGCTCAAGAAAACCTTCAATGAAGGTGTATACCCTCCTAGACTCAGATAAATCCAGGACCATCACTGAGACATGCAGAAAATCAGAAAAATAATGCTCCAGGTTGCCTGTTTGGTGCAGTTATGTCGGCTCCATGAAGGATGCCTCTGGATCCCTCTAATCAAACCGCTGCACCACCCTCCTGGTGAATTCCTCAAATGAAACTATTTGGGCATGCCCCAAAGTGGTTGGGCTGTGAAACCACCAGTCATGGGCTTCCCCCTCCAAGTGCAGTACTACATCTTAATGGCCTCCTATTCTATCATCCGGTTGAGCTAAAATTATGTGTCCATATTTTCAACCCAATCCTTGGCTATGCACTTGGCAATGCCATCAAATGTACGGAAATACATCCTCCCTATGGTTCTCTATAACTCATATTTTTGGGTCCCCTATCCTCTGTACCCTTTGTTCCTCTCACTCTGCTTGAGCTTGTAGTAATCTTTGAAGGATAGGGCTTCTTTGAAATCTTCAACCATCACCTGCCACTCTCTGACTCTTCCTCCCGTGTTGGTTCGATCTGTGCCATCGGCACAAAGGAGGGTAGTTTGGCCCTTATGGGCACACTCACTGAAGGGTGTTGCGCTACTGGTGAGGGGTGACCAAAGGGCTGAGAAGCCCCAAAGGTCTCTCCACACAGAAACCCTCTAGGTGTGACTCTGTCTTGACTCTGTGATTTGATCTCCTCCAGCATGTCTTTATTTCCTTTGGCCAAGTCACTCAGAGCCCTCAAGAGGCTATCGAAAGCCCTCTCTTCCCAACTCTTCGACTCTGTCATTTCCTTCTCTCCATCCACTATTTTCCCTCTTTCCTCCATGTCTGGTGTAATTTCCAACTCCCTTTCTCTTCTCCTATACCTCTAGCCTCGGTAAGTGATATTCTTCTGGTCTTCTCCTCTCATGGGATACCAACCCCACAACTGAGCCAAGAATTAGGCTCTAATACCACCGTAATGATCCTAAATAAGAATACAAGTGCTATAAAGAAAATAATATGTGCAACAAATTATAAAAACGAAATACACATTAAACATTCATAGAAAAGCTATAAATATGGAACTGTTGAGCTATTTTATTAATTTTCTGAAGGCCAAATACAATGGATGACAAGATGGTGCCCCTGGGGTTGTCTCAAGGACAATATGGACTAAACCCAGGCGATGGAATAGTTGAGATAATGGCCGTTTAGTTGCTGCACCACTTTGCACTGCATTGTCCCAGCAACTGCTGATCTGCAACTTCGACCTGCTGGAATGTGCCCAGAAACTGCCCAAACATTTATATCCTTCCATCCTTAGACTCATCGGAAAAAACCCAGAAAAAACCAGAAGGGAATTTCTATGGTTTTGACTTTTGGTTCTCGGCCTCCATGGAGCCTCTCCCCAACTGCTACAACCAAATTTGACTTGCAAGAAATAACCTGCAACTCCCTCTCAAAATACCCCTGGAACGCTGGGCTCACCTATACTAACTAACTCCTTGCTCTCCGTATGACTCTTGGTCCGGCTGAGTGCTCTCCTAGCACCACGAGTTTGCTGCTACAATGGCCTCTGCACTGGTCCACCTTGCTACTACTCCAACAGTGTTGCCTTCTTCCACGATGCCTCTTCAACTCTCGGCTCTCCCAGCAAGCTATGAATCCATTTTGCTAGTCTATTACCATCTCTCCTAGCATGCTATGAATTCCTCTTGCTAATTACTAACTCCTCCTGCGTGTTCTCTAACTGCACAGGAATGCGCAGTTTCTCCTTGCGTTGATGACTAAAATGTGTGACTGTACCAAAATCCGTGAAAACCCCTATGTAACAACCTCCCTAGGGTAGGCACAGATGGTCCCTCGAAGAATAGGTTGAATCTTCCTTGTGGAAGACTCGTGGCTAAACATCTGGCAGACTCACTGAACAACAGAGCGTACAAAATGAGATTGTTTGTCAAAATAATTAGAATGCCTCCAAAATGAGAGTTGATCTCTCTTTATAGCTCCTTGGCCCCCTCTTAGCCTCATGTGGGCCCCTCAATCCACTAGATTGAATTCCCTCCAACGTATCCTTGGCCAATTTCGAATTATGCATGTGATGGCCCGCACATTCCACTTGGTGTAAAAAATAAGTTGAACTACCTATAGTTCCTAAGTTTCTATGTGTGGGGTCCTTCTCCTAAACCAAAATTTCTACCAAAATTGTGTTGCTGCATCCCGTCACTAATTCATTTGAGAAGGGACATGACAGGTAATATGATAAGAACTCACTATTATAATTCAAAGGTATACATTTGAGTAGCATGAGCATACTTAAATCAATAAATATAACTAGGAATTTTCATTGCCAAATATCCCCATCTTTCTTTCCAACGCGCCTCATTATGAATTTCCTCAACTTCCCCACCACATTTTTTTTTATCGTTGGTGTTCGTGTCCCTCTCTACCCCTCAACTTATTAATTGAGGTTCCTAGGGGTCACCTTTCCTCTTGCATCTCCGCATATTTATGATCACACTTAATCTATACCCACTATTGATTTCTCAATCCACGTTCAAAAAATAGATTTCTCTAAGTACTCACTATACATATTCATCATCAAGTTCACCTATGTGCTTATATAAAAATTTGTTTCTATGTTGTCCCTTCACATTGTGATATCCCTAGAAAGCATTATAATTGCAAAGACGAAATTAAGAGTTTCCCCTACGTTGTTTATGAATGTATTATTTAGCTTTATATGTCAATATATTTTTTGGTTGTCCTCTAGAATACTCATTAACAGAATCTATCTTCCATCCATTGTAATTTTTCTTGTTGCACCTATTGGGATCAAATCCTGAGTTACTATAGTTAGCAAGGCTTTTCAGTCAAATTCCCTTGTTGTGTTATTTCCATCGAACTTGACTTTTCGTAATTGCAAATCTATTATGAAATGGACCATTTGGAAACCATCCACAATTTTGTGTTACAAATGTATAACTCACAATAATCTTGAGATCTCTTCATCTATTAAGTACAAGAAATTTGAAATCTATTTGGTCTCCTTTTATAATTTAGGTGCACTACATTCCCTTCAAATAAATGTTCATATTGATTCTACCTTTTCTTCCTTTACACTTGCTCAATTTTGTGTAAGCTAATATCCTTCTAGGTATCAACAACATCATTTCAAAATGTCTTCATATTTACTTGGTGTATTAGAGCACCCAGGTTATTGTTATCATGTCATTTTCAACCTAGAAGTCTCAATATGTTGCTTCACCTTCCTTATTTCCAAAGCCAATCCACTTTCCCTTCACAAGTTACTATGTAAGTGCATACTGTAAATATGGTTTATAATTTCATGTGTTAAATCAATCACATCATAGTTTAATAATAAAGTGATTACAGAGTTACATCATTTTTCTAGTTTTAAACGACTTTTTTTCTATTTTCTTTTTCTTTTTTCTGATGTCCGATAATTTTGCTACAATTTCCAATTACTCACTCTCTCCCTCTCTCGTTTAAACTTTTTCAATCATGTTCCATTAAATTATTCTAGACCCATTATAGTATAACTTGTTTGGGATGAATTCCCTACCAATATTATAGTAGCTTCTCGATGCATATCACACGAGTTTCTCTCCATTCTCTTCTATTTGAGTAAACTATTGGTTAAAGTGCCAAGAAATTACATGGGGCTCTTTTTTGTTTCTAACATCCTAATAAGAATCCTTATGATTCATAATAGTTCACATAACACATACCAAGCATCTATCCTTGTTTACCTCAATTCTTCTAATGCCAGCATAACAATGTTTGTTGGTTCTTCCTGAAACATGAGAGTGTAATCCACTAATTATTAAGTGTATGTGTAATTTGAGATGAGCTTATTCTCCAGCTTGTCTCGTTAAATTTTCTACACACAATATCTTTTGGGTTAACTCTATACCTTCATTCACATATGACCTTTTCATATCCTTCGCACCTGTCCATAGTTTACTTATATGCTATTGTTTTCTCATAGCTTGTTAACTTTTTTACATGCACTACTCATTATTCATTTGATTTGTAGGTTATTTACCTACTTAGATCACTTCAGGAATTTTCTATTTTAATTTTCTTTTATTCCTAAATTATCTTCATACTTTAATAAGGGTGCCACCCATTTTCCATATTCCTTCCATGAAATTGGCTCTTCGTAGTGGTACTATGTACTCCTAGAGCCAATTGTTTCCTTCCCTAGACTAGGTGGATACACCGATTGAGATATACATATAAAATTGACAATAATAATAGTGATCCCTATTTAAGCACTACAAAACTTTGTGTGTTTCATTTAAATTAGCACCTAGACTTTGGTTAAATCAACCTTACTATTTTGGATTCATATTTATTCAGAGGAAAGAATTTTAATTTTCTATATTAATGGTGTTGTTGCTACAACATTCCAGGCATTCACAAGATCTTTCTAATGATCTCTATGTAGATCTATAAGAGGGCATAACCTACTCCATCACTCTTTTCCTTGACTATGAGTATAGTAGTTAGAGTAGTTTTTTTTTTATGGTTTTATTAATTATTGACTTTGTTAAAAGGCCACTCCATTGATGTTTTCTGCCAGCAACTATGTTAAAGGAGATAATTCTTCATCACTAAAGTGTGCCCATATCTACTCTCCCACAACAGGTGCTTTTGTCCTTGCTATCACTGTTATTTCTTAATTCCATGTAACATCAACAATTATTTATTAAAATTTTTCAACCTTAGTTTAGCCCTAGACCTCAAAGTTGAACCTATAGCTCTTATACCACTTGTAATATCTCCCTAATTTTTTTCTTATATAATATTTACTTACAGCATTTATTATCATAACTACCAGTGTAATTACTCTAAGCATACTTTGTTATCATATCTATCAGCTCAATTCATGAATTACACTAGTTACATGACTGGTTGTAGACTTGAAAACACACTCTTTGTAACTCCAGTGGCGAAATCATGGTTCAAGGAGGGATTTCTTTCCCATTTACATGATACTAACTCGGTAACTTTACCTCCATACATAATATTCCAAGGTTTTCTTGTTGAGTCACAGTTTCTTTTCCTTTAATTATCATTCTATAAATGTCTGGTTCTGGTAACATTTTACTTTTGAGTTTCTTGGAGTAACAAAGTTTTTGTAGGTCTTAAGCACCTCATCCACTTAGGATTCCATTCCAATCTCGAACATGGTTTGAGTTCCAACATACAATAGGTATAAAATACATCATTTATGGTAGGCTACGATTTATGATGTAACAATGCTCCTTTTCGATTTTTCTTCCTGCCTTCCTAACTATTGTTAGCCTTGGGTGCAAGAAGATACAACTATCAGGAGACCTAGGAAAATTATTATGTTTCAAGGTAAATACTAAGATATTTTCCCATTTAATAATTAAATGAGAGTGAAAGTCCCCATTTTTCTCTTCTAATACATAGAATGTTGTGTGCAGGTGATATTTGTAAAAGCCCTCTATTTCACAAATTTGGGAATGTTATTCAACTGTTGTTTTCATGGCTTAATTTTGGCTCCTTATTCTCCAGGCAAAAGAAACTATACTCTTTCTCTTATCGGGGTTTCTTTCTCCCTAGGGCTTGACTATTATCTGGTTCAAACATGGACTGCTTAGGTTTTGAGGGTTTAGGATTTCATATTTTCAGTATTAAATCCATCAAGCATGGGGATGAATAATTATTGTAATTAATGTTTTAAGAAGAAGGGAATTGTTGCTTAAATCTTCGAGACTAGTTTCTATGCACTTATTGATATATACTAAGGTTTTGATGCACACCAGATTCTCTAAACTTTTCTTCGATGGAACTGTTAATTATCAGTGATGAAATATTTGATTTACCATGATTATGTTGTCTCAACAATTTTTTTTTTCTAAGTAAGTTTAATCTATTAATATGATACAAAAAAGGATTACAATGAGGCTCGACCATAGAGGATCCTAGCATAATTCATCACACAGTCAGAATAACTGTTTTTGACTGCCCCAACAGAGGGGAAACCAGTCCAAAAAAGTATGAGTCCAAAAATAGCCCACACAGGGGTAACTAGTTTTACCACAGCATAACAGAAACATTTGAACCAAATCATAATCCTAACTAGAAGACACATAAGACTGAACAGTAACTGAACCATCAACATGACAAAACGTCCACCTGGCTAACTTGACACTTGGCACTCAGTCGTCCGGGGCTGGTTCCTCCACAATCGGACACGCGTACTTGTCTGGGTCGTCATCCTCGTCTGACGTGCCACGTCCATGTGCCGGTTGGCCTCCCTCAGTGCTGCATGCTCCAACACATGGTCCTGACGTGTCTCCTCGGCGACTACCAGAAGCCTGCATGTAACTGAGCTTGCCCTTCTCAACATGCTGACTGCCAGCAACTGCATGGCCATGCAAGGTGGCCCAAACTTCATCAACTTCCCGATCACCAGTGTTGTCACGTCTCCTACTGCTTAGTCCTACTCTGGTAGCCTCGTCAGCATGATCAACCAGAGGAGCTGGTGCCTCAATTTCTTCTGTGAAGGTAATTGAGACGGTGGCAACGATTACTGGGCAATTCAGTAAACTGCGAAAACGAAATTGTGTAGTGTGAGGAGTAGGGTGCGGAGGAAGGGGAAAGGTAGCAGTGCGGAGTGCTGCATCTCCACGACCTATGCCATGGAGCCGTGCTTTGCCTCTACTGCTTCGGGTCTCTGGGTATCACCCCGTGAAACTAATCGGGTTGGGGTTATCAGCTGAGGAGGAAGGAGAAGCCGAATCAGGGCTAGGCAATGCAGGTGAGCAACAGCTTCTACCCCTTGTGCCTCCTCTTCTACTGCAAAGATGATGGCGAACCATGATGGCGAACCATGATGGCGATTTAAACAGGGGGAGAAGCAGTAAGGATTGTGAATGAATTGACAGAGGAACGGTGCAAGGAAATTACAAAGGAGTTGTGGTCATGAGCAAGATTGCAGAGGTTGGTGTGGGAATGGTGGAATCCATTACCCAGATCAATACAGCTTAATAGCCAGCATCTGCTACCAGTGACGGTGCGCACATTAGGCTCTCCCGCCTGCGAAGGACAAGCATAGTGAATCAGGGGGGAGGAATAACAGAGAAATTAGCAGGCTCCATGGTTATGTGGTAATTGGCTCTGCCTCAGCTTGTGTAGTCATTTAATGGATCCTGCGAGGTGTCATGAATGCCATTCAGAGTGGCATGGGGGAAGTTACAGGGGGCCATGTGGCCAGCCCATCCGTCGCCTTGCCGTCTTGTCATTTTAATGCCTGGGATGAAGACCCGCATCCGGGTTGTTGTCTCAACAGAATTACATATGATTTAATTCCCTTTTATTTATTTCCTAGAATGTTTATAGGATAATGCTTGAGGCTTTCGCTTCCTATCAGCACCACATTTGCATGTATGCAAAATTTTTATTGTTATATTGCAGCAGTGTGAATTGGTATGATTTTCTTATGAAATGTTCTTGATTCCTACAACGTCAAAGGATTACCTAGGGCTACTGATAACCCATCTTGGCCCTAGGCTAGCCTCTCACATATTTCTTTTAATATGGACAGATATACAATCCTTTTCTTTGTGTTAAAATTGGAATCAACATTATAACTATTTACGCATAAGTTGGAAAATTTTATTTTTCTAGTATTTTCCATTTTTTCTTCGATTAATAGGTCTAATTCCTAAATATTCAGTAGATGGTTGTTGTAACCCCTCTCTCTATCTAAGTTTAATTTTAAATTGTTATGGGACTACTCTAGGCATATTGGTGACCAAGTTAGCCGAGGGCTAACCCAAAATTATATATATATAATCATTAGCATTCACTTTTACACAATCATCTTCCTCCCTCCCAAGACATAGGTATCTATTGTTGCCCATGATAGATATATATATCTATATATATATATATATATATATATATATATATATATAATCATTAGCATTCACTTTTACACAATCATCTTCCTCCCTCCCAAGACATAGGTATCTGTTGTTGCCCATTACTTTAGGTGTCTAGCATCTCTTATCCATTTTCAATCGAGTGAAGAAGAACATTCTAAGGCTGTCGACCTCGTTGATTGGGCCTAGGAACGAGTACTCATTATGCATAATAAATTGCTAAAATATTTCTAGGACTCTGTAACTTGTTAGTTCCTTTAGAAATTTTCCCTTCATCATAGAGAAAGAAATAAAAGAACTAGGAACATAAAATAGAAGAAAGGAAACAAAAACCCAGAGAATAGGGTTGAACATGCCCAATTCCCAAGGGTCCATAATCTGACCCAGTTCTCATGATTTTTTTTTTAATTTAGATAGATATTTACCAAATATGCACATACTCATTCATCAAGAAAATAATTACATCAAACTATACTTATCTTTTATTTAGGAAATAAGTCACAAGGAAATAGATGCTCCTCCCAGCGATTGAGACCAGTCTTGTTATTGTGTCTTTCCTTGAGCCATCTTCACACCCAGTATGTATTGGAACAATGTTCAGTTCTATTTCATGCTTGTAGTCCTTTCTCTCTCTTCTCTTGTTGCCTTAGGTTCACTGTCTGGTCTAGCAACAAAATCACAAGGATAAGAGTGCTCCACCTAACCAACGAGAATGGAAATTACATCCAATTCTCCCCATGAACCAGATTCATCTCCAGATAGTTAATTTTATCAGTGATCATAACATTTCAAGCCCTAGACATTCATTGATCTTTAGCGGGTCTACTCTCAAGGCTAAACTGAGTACACAGGTCTCAAGTTTAGATTCCACTCGCCAATGAGCTCAAGAATCATTTTCTAGTAGTGTCATGCCTACTTTCAACAACGTCATGTTTCAGATTGACAAGCTTACAACTTTGTTGTCCTCACTTTTGCCTCCTCCAACCACATACCAAGTCCTCAATGTTGCCTCAGGCTTTTCTTTCCTCTCACCATCGTGACTCCCTTTTCCCCACTTAGATTATTTATCTATAGGGAGAGGAATAATTGTTTTCTATGCGTGTGGAGATGAAACTGTCTTCTAGCACTTCCTCCCATATTTTTGTGGCTGACAATAACTTGCACTATTTATAAATTATAAATTCATATAAATAAAATAACATTTATGTTTTACCATTCATCCTAGGCCTTTACCTGGTCCTTACTGAGTCATTTGTCATAAAACAAAAAATATTTACAGCTTCACCCAACGATGTTACAATGTGTAATTTATTCCAATGTTAATATGGAGTTTCTATAAAATATTAAAAAAATAATAATAACGAAAAAATATTCAATATGTATGTTGAGTAAAAAAAATTAACATCAAATATACAGGGAGAAAGTGCCAAAGATATTCCATTAATATGTTCTTTTTCACTTAAGGTATGAAGGAGATTTATAATTCCTTCAATGTTTATCACTGAATCAACATACAACATTTAAAAAATATATATTATATATATGGGGCATGTATTAACATATCAAGATAGAAAATCTAAATCATAACTAAAATATTTGATTGTGAATTATGCATATATTATATGAAAAAAAAAAACTTATAGCTACAATATTTTATTAGTGTTTTGCTCAAAACAAAGACAAATTTATTTTTATCTCCAAATCTAGGGGCATTGCCCAGGTATCTAATCTAGAGCCATCTAAACCTCTCCTCAAGTTTTTCACTAGCAAAGAGGTTTGTATCTTAAAATATTTGGTCCCTCTTAATGTTTCATAGATCCATAATTCTATTTTGTTATAATAATATAAATGTTTTTATGTGTGTCATTTTATAATTTTTTTTAAATATTGTTGATTTTGTTGTATTAATTTCAAGCATGAAGAACTACACCTACCAACTAAAATGATTTTTTTTTCATTAATTTACTATCATATTCATGTATTTGACTTTATTTATGCTATAATTTAGAGTCTAAATTGTAAATTAAATTATTTTAATGTTTTTATATGTATTTAAAGAAATATTTCACTCCCCTATGACAACTTTTACATATATTCTTGATTTACTTATTTGATGACGGATGTGCTCTAGTCAAAGGCACAGGATAGGTTTTATTATTTTACTATCATATTTAATTTTCAATAAAAATTAGTGTTGATTTTGATTTTATTTATGTTGTAGTTTGCGAATTCAATTATAAATCAAATTTATTTTAATATATTTATATATAATAATAAAAACGTTTTTATAAAAAAATATATATTTATGAAAATTATAATAATATAATTATATATATAATAATTCTGGTAAAGTTCTGGTAAAGTTTTGTCATTCTGTCACAAATAGTTCTGCCATTCTGCCACAAAATATCTGCCATTCTAGGGGTTACAAAAGTTGCAGACCTCCCATCGAGGGTTGAAAAAGTTCCATTTAACCGGCAATCTCGACATACATCTTTCAACGACGATACATATATCAGGGTTTTTAAATTAGCTCCATTTAACCTGCAGTCTGGCGATACGATCTGCGGATCTGGGTTTGTTGGGATTTAAATTAGGTTTGATCCACTGAATTGACGAGGATTCACACAGTCCGATTTCATGGAGGCGAATCTGATCAGATGAATTGACTGGCATTATATTGATGAATTCGCTCTGAAATTATCTCAGCGGAAATCCGACTGGATCTATTTATAGCAGCAGACATTGAATCTCCAGGCGTGCGACCTACTGTGGAGGGTTACAAAAGCTATAGACCTTCCGCTGAGGGTTGCAAAAGCTACGAGGATTCTTCCTCCTAAGATTAATTCCATCGCCAAGCTCCATTTACCGTACAGCCTGGCGATATAATCTGGGTTTCGATCTGGTGATACGATCTGTGGCCTCTCTACGATCTAGACATACATCTTTCAGGGGCGATACGGTCTTTCAAATTGCATGTAATTTCAAGCGACAATACGATCTTTCAAATTGCATGTAATTTCAAGTGGCTAGATCTAGATCTAGATCTAATCTTCTGCCTTATTCTCTGCGGCTGGGTTCTAGATCTAATTTTCTACGAATAGATCTGGATCTAATCTTTTGTCTTATTGCTCTATGACTGGGTTCCACGGGCAAATATGGCTCCCAGCTTCACGAAAATAGCTGTTGGCTCAATTCCGTTCGCTTCTAGAGGGAAAGCTCCTGCCCATATCGTCAGTGAAGCCCCAACTCCCACTGTCCAGGTGGTCCAGGCCTCACTCGATGAGGCTTTGAAGTTTTTCGAAAGTGCCCTAATCTGTCGGTTCAATGGTTTTTGGTCGCGGCTGACAACTCTCCACAATTGGATCTCTGAGGTATGGAAGCTTATCATTTCTAATGAAATTAATATCTACCCCTATGTTAGGGGTTTCTTTATAGTAGATTTTGAAAATCCTGAAAGTAGACAATGTATTATAGATTTCGGCCCTTGGTTTTAGGAAAACTTAGGCCTATTCATGAAGCCATGGAACCCATCATTCGACCCCTCAACAGCAGTCATAACCTTAGCACTAGTTTGGGTGAGATTGCCAAGCCTACCCTTGCATGTCTGGAATATCTCCTCGCTAAAAGCCATTGGAAATGCAATTGGGAAATTTTACTTTAGGTGCCCAGAAGCAGAAGAATATGCCAGAACCATCTATGCACGCATCTGTGTGGAAATAGACTTCATTGCCGGATTCCCAATTGAAATAAACCTAACAGGCAAAGACTATGTGCGGAACCAGAAACTCGATTATGGAAGTGTCCTCTTCAGATGTTGATCTTGCTTTGAGATAGGCCATCTAGCCAAAAATTGCCCAAAAGCCTCCCAGAAAAATTTTGCTAGAAAAAACCACCATAGATCTACATGGTGGGAAGGAGCACAAAAATAACACTACACTGTCATCAAAGAAGAATACTCTAGAGAAAACTCTGAATCACAAGAAATTTGGCAAGAAAGAAACAACTCTCAAGGCAAGCATGGAGAAAGCCCCGTCCCCTCAAGCATCAACAATTATGAGGATTCGAATATCGCACAAAATAAATCTTCACTTAACAGCAAAGCAGTTCTCCTAGACCAAACTTCTTCTCTGACTATCTTCAAAAGGATGAACACAATAGATTGCGAAGCTAAGACACCAATGTCGCAAGAACAAGAAGAGATGAAGGAGATGCAAGATAAACGAAGTTGGAAGACTATAGAGAAAAAAAAGAAAGCTACAACATCCATCTCACCAAGAAAGACGAGGAGCCAGACAATTAAAAACTAAGAAAAGTATAGGTCCAATAGACCAATTTGGTCTCAGCAGACGTTAACCATCATCATCATCATCAATAATATATCAATATATAGTAAATTTAATACATATAAAAACTATATATAATATACAAATTATTTTTTATACATATAAAATATAATATTTATATAAAAATATAATTATTATATAAATACACACTAATTTTAAAATAAGAATTATAATTCTATACCATAATGATGAAATCATTATAAACATTGTATATCTAAAATTTTAACAAAATGGCTCAAACAGTAAAGAAATATGGTTAGATACAAGCAATGAAAAAATAGCTACCAGTTTCTCTTAAACTTTTATGGCATGCTTATATTTAATTAAGAAAATTAATTTCACATGCAATAATTTTAAATTTTAATTATTGTTATTTAGATGTGTTTATATATAATTTAATTTAAGTAAAAATTTTATATTTATATTAAATATTAAATGAAATATAATTTAATTGGTTTGTGTGGGGTTTAATTTTGATTATATTTTATTTTTAAATTTTATGAAGAAAATATAAGAATAAGAATCCTTTACTTCAATTGTTAAAAAATTAATAAACATTACATGATATTATATAATTTTTTCATTCAACATTAAATCACTTCCAACTAAAGATATGAGAGAGAAAGATAGAATACTCGGTAAAAATATGAATTTTCATTTTACAGTTTCAAAAATGGAATTAGCGTTTTACTGTTTTGAATCTGTATTGAAGTGATAAAAGAAATTGCTACCCCAATCGTTGTTGGTTTTGGAATGGGATCCGTGACAACTAATTCTATTTGTTGAATGGATTTTGGAATGAGTAATCAAAGAGTGCAGAACTTCAGAGATGAACACACAAACAACTCAGAACACTTGCCTTCATTCGATGATGAATAGGTATTTATACATAACAAAGAAATTTTTGGAGTTTGATGGGGCGGTGGCTTCTCTAGGAAGCTTGCCCATTTGTCAATGTATCCGCCGAATTCTAGAAACTGCACTTGAAACATCTGCTGAATTCTCTAGATTAATCTAGCGGCTGTATTAATGGTGGGTAGTTGGAATTAATACCTTCCAACACTCCCCCTTAATTCCAACCATATAACAAATATATAAGACACTGTAAACATACTCTTAATTGACATGCCTGTTGGTCTAAGTCTCAACTAGGCTTACAATATAATCTTGATTTTCTACAACACATAACTTACTTCTACAAAACTCAAATTTTTCCTTCCCAAGAGGCTTAGTGAATATGTCAGCTACATTCTTATTTGTATTACAATACATTAGAGAAATTTCTTTTGATTGGACCTTTTCTCTTACAAAATGATATTGTGTGTCTATACGCTTTGACCTAGCATGACATACAGGATTGTTCCCCAGTTTAATGGTGCTTTGATTGTCACATCTGATCACTGTAGGTTTTTGTTGACCTTCACCAACATCTTCAAGTATTCTTCTGAGCCATATAGCTTCACAAGTGCTACTACATAATGCTTTACATTCTGCTTCAATTGATGACAAGGAAATTGTTGCCTGTTTCTTGCTGCTCCATGATATGGCTCCTGATCCTATGTTGAAGATGTATCCAGTGATGGATTTCCTGTCATCTAGATTTCCAGCCTAGTCAGAATCAGAATGACCTGTCAATTCAACATTACAAGCATTAGTATATTCTATACCAAAATTGATAGTTCCCTTTAAGTATCGAAGGACCCTTTTTGCAGCTATCCAGTGGCTTTCATGAGGCTTAGCCATGAATTGACTAATTATGCTTACTGCATGAGCAATGTCTGGACTGGTGGTAGTGAGATAATTCAGACTTCCCACTAATTGTCGATACAATGTTCCATTCACCTCTTTTGTTCCATCATCACTTCTGAATTTGATATTTTGTTCAAATGGAGTACTCACTGCTTTACATTCATTCATATGAAATCTCTTTAGTACCTCATTTGTATATTTGATTTGTGTCATTATGGTTCTTCCATCATTTCTCCATACTTCAAGACCTAGACAATAGTGCATTTCACAAAGATCCTTCATCTTGATTTCCTGTGATAACTTTATTTTTATATCTGTGATTAATTTATCAACACTCCCTATTATTATTATATCATCAACATATATAGAAAGTAATACTATATCCCCATTTCTATCTATCTTGACATACAAATTAGGATCATTTTTACTCCTTTTAAATCCTTGCTGAAAGAAGAATTTGTCGATTTTCTCATACCAATATCTGGGGGTCTGTTTTAGTCCATATAAGGCCTTCTTTAACTTGCATACAAGATGTTCTTGACCCTTCTTCACAAATCCTTCTGGTTGAACAAGATAAATTTCTTCCTTTAAGTCACCATTTAGAATATTTGACTTTACATCTAATTGATGTAGCTTCCAATCATATTTAGTTGCCAATGCTATAATTATTCTGATTGTATTCATTTTTGCAACCGGAGCAAAGGTATCTTCATAATGTATACCTTCTTTTTGTAAATAACCTTTTGCAACCAATCTTGCCTTATACTTGTCTATGCTACCATCTGCATTAAATTTTGTCTTGTACAACCATTTTGATCCTATGGGGACTTTATTTTTAGGTAATTCTGTTAATTCTCAAGTTTCATTTTTTATTATAGAGTCATAATCTTCTTTCATAGCTTCCATCCATTCTTTATGATTTTTGGCTTGTTCATAGCTTAAGGGCTCAAAAATAGTCATTACTTGAGACATTAAGGCATAATCTTTATACCTGATGGGGGCTTGAATCTGTCGTGTTGACCTTCTTAGACGTTCATTACTTTGTGGAGTACCTTCTCCTTTTCTTCTCTGTGGAGTGCCTTTATCACTTCTTTGTGGACTTTGATCCCTTGATGGGTCTTTTGGAATGTCCATGTGTTCTAGTTCTTGGGTTCATTCCACAACTTCTTCTTCCTTAAAGTTTTCATAAGAAGACTACCATGTATTATGTTCATCTTCATTTATTTATTTTATCTACATGCTCATGAAATATAACATCTCTACTTGCAAATACCTTGTGAGTGCTTGGATCATACATTTTATATGTTTTTTGATCAATGCAATATGAAATAAAAATACATTTGATGGCTTTCTCATCTAACTTTCTCCTATCCTCTTTAGGAATATGAGCAAAGGCCTTGCATCCAAATATCCTTAAATGACTAACTTTAGGTTTAAAACCATAAAATTCTTCAAATGGTGTTTTGTGCTCAAGATACTTAGTAGGGCTTCTATTTTTAAGATATACAGTTGTATTAATGGCTTCAGCCCAAAAACTATTAGAAAGTTCTTTACTTTTTATCATACTTGGAGCACATTCAACTAATGTTTTATTCTTTCTCTCAACAACTCCATTTTGTTGAGGTGTATGTGGCACTGTAAATTGTTGCATAATTCCATTTTGTTTGCAATATTTGATAAAAGCTCCTGAAGTGTATTCACCACCTTTACCTGATCGAAGAATTTTAATGTTCTTTCTTGTTTGCTTTTCAACCATATTCTTGAATTCTTTAAAGTATTCAAACACATCACTTTTGTTTCTCATAAAGTATACCCAGGTGTATCTAGTGCTATCATCAATAAATATAAGAAAGTAATATGCTCCACCAAGTGACTTAGTTTGCATTGGACCACATACATCATTATGCACTAGTTCAAGTATTTCACGTTTTCTTCTATTTTCATGCACAAGAAATTCTTCCCTATGTTGTTTTCCTAGTGGACAACCTTCACATTCAAAGTGTTCACTCTTTACAATTGGAAGACCTTCTACCATCAATTTCCTTTGTAGTAACATTAGGTCATTATGATTTAAGTGCCCATACCTTTGATGCCAAATTTCTATGGTTGACATGCATGTTGATGCCAAAGCTTCATGCCCATTCTTCATTACATCCAACTTGTATAAGCCTCCAAGTCTTATTCCTTTTGCAATAACCTTGTAGTTGTCCTGCACATCCTTTAGCAAACAATGTGATTTCACAAATTCAACTTTTAAATGTTGATATGTGATAGTAGAGACTGAAATTAAGTTCTTCTTTTATCCAGGAACATACACCACATTTTGAATTTGTTTTTCTTGTCCATTAGGCATCATAATACTTATATTACCATATCCCTTAATTTCATGTGATCTATTATCTCCTAAATAGATTTGTCCACCATTATTAATTTCATGATAAGTATCAAACCAATCTCTTTTGCATGACATATGGATTGATGCACCAGAATCTATAAACCAAGCATTATCATCATCAGTTTCTGCTGATAAAGCAGCATTGGACACAAACAATTTAAGATTGCTAACATCTTGACTAATTGCTTCATCTCTATCAACATAATTTCCTGAATGCCTTCTTTGTTTAAATTGATCAGACCTCCTTTTCATGCAATTATTAGCAAAATGACCAGGTTTTCCACAGTAATAACACACATCATCTCTATTTGATTTGGCATTTGTCCTTGGTAAAAGGGTACCTTGAAATGATTTTACCTGTGGCTTTTTGCCTTTATTTTTCTCCCACTGTTTACCTTTGAAGGACTTCTTCCCTTTGGCCATCAATGCTAACTATGAATTAGGAGATTTCTATTTAATGCTTCTTCTCCGCTCTTCTTCCTGCATAAGTGTACCTGCCAACTCATCAAAAGTAGGAGCCTTCTCTCTAGCTGAAAGACCAGTTATAAACAGTTGATATTCATGAAGCATTCCACTTAATGTCACAGTAACCAAGTCTGTACTAGATACTGATTCACCAATGTCACCTAGTTTATCCTTTAGATCTTTAATTCTAAAAATGAAATCACTAACACTTTCATTTTCTTCCATCTTAATTGAAAGAAGCTTACTCTTTAAATACAATATTCGATTTGTAGTCTTCGTCTCATACAAATTTTTGAGAGTGTCCCATGTCTCCTTGGATGTTTTGCACTCTCTAATGTGTGGAATAATGTTGTCCTTAACCATCATCTGCAGAAGCACGTTGGCTTTGTTTTCCCGTCGCTCCCAATCTTGATATGCAGCATCTGTGGCTTGAGGGGACACTGGCTTAACTTCAGCTCCAGACACAATCGCCCATGTATTGTTGCCTTCCATCAAGGTCTGCAACTTAAACTTCCAATTTGCATAATTTTCACCATCTAACTTGTTAGATTCAAATAAATAAGATTCTGCCAATATATTAGCCATTGTTAATAAGCTTATAAATCCTTTTCCACCAAGATACAATTTTTTTTTTCACAATTTCAATAATTAATTTCCTTACTCAATAATAACAACCTTCTTTCCTTTTTTTATTTATTTATTTATATATCACCAATAATAACACTCCTTTTTTTTTTTTTTTTTCTCTTTTTTATTTTATCAGAGTAAGAAATATGCTTGTTAACCAATCTAGAAATATTACAGCCAACGTTAGCCCCCTTTGCGTTTATGCAGTACACAAAGAAAAATAATTCACAACAAAAATGAAACACATGTTTATGAAACTTTTTAATATTCCTCACACAAAGTCTAATACCAACAGATACGAAAAATCTCTCGTTCACCAAAAAATCGAAAGCTCACCCCACTCGACTGTTTTGGGACTACGACAACTCCTTCTTGGAAATATTCAACTCTATTTTCTTGGCAGCAAATGGCTCCCTCCAACTCCTTCGACCAGTTCGCCCTTCGCCAGAGTCTTTATCTGCTACAAACAAACTTCTCTGCAACATGGGAAAGAACTCAAACAAACTTCTCTACAACATATATCTCACACTGGCTACACACAGGAAAGAACTCACACAAACTTCTCTGCAACAGATTCCAATGAGAAAACAAAAAATCAAAGATATACCGAAATTGTCGTCACTTCCAAACAGCCTTTCTGGTTGTCACCCCCGGATTCTATACTGATAAATTTCACTTCACCGACCTTCTTCTCCACCTTCGGCATGCTCACCACTAGCACGCCGTTCTCCAAGCTCGCTTTGACGTTTTCCCTCCAGCAGTTCTCTCAATCGCACTCTGCAGTCTCTCCAACAGTTCGGCTCCCTCCAATAGACTACAACTACTCTCTCTGCAGTGAAACACTCAGACGTGGCGATGTAGGAACCTTTGTCTTCAAGCAAGCTGAAACTCTGGCCAGTTTGCCCTCTCTTACCATCACGCAATGGACTCTCACAAGCTCACACAAGATCACACAGTCTCACACTCTCAACACTGATCAAAACACAGAACTCAGTCGCCCACGCTCACAGCTCTTTACCAGCACACACTGAGCTGTCTCACAGCTCATCCTCACACCTGCTCTGATACCAAATCAGAGAGCACAGAATTTTAGAGATGAACACACAAACAATTCAGAACACTTGCCTTCATTCGATGATGAATAGGTATTTATACATAACAAAGAAATTTCTGGAGTTTGATGGGGTGGTGGCTTCTCCACTGAGTTTGCCCATTTGTTAATGTATCCGCCAAATTCTAGAAACTGCGCTTGAAACATCTGCTAAATTCTCTAGATTAATCTAGCAGCTGTATTAAGGGTGGGTAGTTGGAATTAATACCTTCCCACACTGATATCCGTGAAAACTAATTCTATTTGTTGAATGGAATCTCCATTTATGCTAGTTCGAATGGGATCTCCCAACCGCCATTCTTGTTTCAAAAATCTATATGCGTATTGCAGGCGACCTGTTTTCCCTATAATAATCATAATCACTTCATCCGGTAGCTAGAATATCAGATCTCCATTATCCTATAGAGCATAATACAGTGCTGACTGCCTCTCAAAATTGAATGTACCAGCAATAATCTAGACACAATTTCATAACTACCCATCAATTCTTCGTCACTACCCATCAAGTCTTCGACGTTCAGACTTTGCGAATAATTTTCAAACAAGGTCAATAAAGAGGTGCAGCTTACATTATTATTACCGTTGGTTTAGTTCTTCACTCACCACATTGGCCACTTCCGCTCCACTTTTGCGCCTCCAGTCCACTCCACTGAATTTTCCGTGGTATTGGAATTTTTCCACTGAGACGCATGAAACACTGAAATTTTTATCTACTTTGAAACGGTGGCAATTTCAACATGTGTGACGATCCTCTTGTAGTTTTCAATATTTGAAAATATTCTAACCTTTTATGGTCATATAATTTTGATTACATAGAATTTAGAAAAAACGTGATTTTTAAAAGTAAAGGAGTGGCCCATTCTTTCTCTAAGCCACACTCATGAAACCTCACACATCCCTTAAAGGTGTTGTAGTTTTCAATATTTGAAAATATTCTAACCATTTATGGTCATATAATTTTGATTACATAGAATTTAGAAAAAAACTGATTTTTAAAACTAAAGGAGTCGCTCATTCTTTCTCTAAGCCACACTCGTGAAACCTTTAGAAATGGATGTTGAAAATGCATGCTAAGTAAACTTTCAAAGCAAGGTTGATGGTTAGGTAACATAAAAATCAATGTATCTATATGAATTAAATGTTTCATAAATGTTGATAGGTATTAATTATGATAAGTATTAAAATATTTATTTTATAATATATATTATGCGTGTTAAAATAAAAATTAACTAAATTACAACATTGTCTTGATGGAACTATTATGAAACCATTAAATGGATTCTTTGAACTTGGTGAGCCCTCTTGCCACCTTTCTTTTGTGCATGCCACCACCCCAACGAAAATTTACGGGACCTTGTTGTGAAATCCAAAGGGTGGAAGTTTTATTTATCTTATTATGACATTATATTGTGATGTTTTTCAATATTATTATTTGTTCTTTCGAATTATCTTTTCTTATCATCAAGACTAATGCCAAGCAACAAATAGAAGGGAACACAAGATGTAGGCACACTGCCAGGGCAAAACACCACTCTAGGGGAAAACCTAGTCATAATTCTCCCTTTAGTAGATTCAAGATGAGACGACCAAGACCCTTACTACTTAGACTCGAGAGTACCTCCATCAAATCATCCTTGTTTATTCTTCCTTTCACTTTGTTTGAATACCAAGATCCATGTCACTGTGTTAGCACTGAATTCTTGCCACCGAGTTTGAAGTGAGACATCATCACTGCAATACCATTGAGATCTTATCATTTTAATGGCACCAAGATCTTATAACTATAATAGCATTGAGACCATATCACTGTAATAACTCTGAGACTTCATTTCTGTAGTGGAACTAAGACCTTCTCATTGTGATGACACCAAAACCTTCTCACTGTAGTGGAACAAAACCCTTATCACTGTAGTCAGACTGAGACAATGATTGTACGGAGACCGTGTTATGTGATAACACCAAAATTGGGGTTGCAGTGAACCTCAATCCGCATTTACCAAAATGATATGAAATTATCTTATTGTGATTGCACTGAGGGTACACCTGTTATATCTAAAATTATTTCAAAGATGATCTGATCTTGTTCTTCTGTGTGTAATGCAAGGTTTTTAGGCTTATATATATAGTTGTTTCTTATTAAATTACGCCAACATGACTTCATGAACAATTGTATCTTGATTTAAGGTTATGCTAACATGATTTCACTTGAACATAGTTTACTTGATGATGATCTATTTGAAGCTGACATAAGGAGACTTGATGGAGGAGTCTTTGACCAATCAACAAGTTGATTTTGACCCAAATAAACTATCTTAAAGGCTACAATGGAGGCTTGACCTATGACAATTGGCCCAAGCATGAAATTCATGCTTTAATAAGTCAATTCAATAATAATAAAAATTATTTTTTCTTTTATTTTGATAAATATATTACGTTTTGACTCAAGTACAATTTCAGAAATCTATCCATTGGTCTCTCAAAAATTTCTCAAAAATTTAGGCACCGCAATGCAACAAACTAGATTTCTAACCAGGGAAATCTATCTGGGTGGGATTAACATGGACTCAAGCTTTCAGCCTCTCTAGGTACCATCAGGATTACTTACTAACCATCAACCTAGGGATTGAGGTGTGTATCTGAGGTCAGAGCTCTATCACCACCACCACCCTTCCAACTTCGGGACCTACAAATCAACCTAAAGTGCTAGCTCAAGGAAAATAAATTTGTCTCGGTGAAACTGATCGATAACCAACATGCTATCGAAACCTTCGAGAGATTGACCTATATAAACACAACCCTAATCAATAATATACTTTGATATGTACATAATCAAATACAAACCTCTACGGTCTTTCAAACAACTTGAATTTGCTTCTGAGCATAATAGGACTAGCTATCAAATCTTTGAGAGAAGATTCCTCAAGCATGTACTTTCCTTTCCTACTTCACATGCAACAACATATCCTTCAAAATGCATTCTCCAATCAAAAATATGCTATTCCCTCCCCCTCAATCAGGGAGATTTATTCTATCCAGACTCCCTCTTAATCTCAGGGAGATCTCTTCTATTTAGGCTCCCTCTTAACCCAGGGAGATCAACTTCTTCTTATTTTAGAATCTTTCATTTCTTCCATCGTTCTTATCAGAGTCATTCATATATCATGCTTATCACATCAACTTTACTTACGATCATGTTCACCATCCTGAAGATGATATACCTACATAACTTAGATAGCAAGTACAACAAAAACTATAGAAACATGAAGTTAGCCATATCAAAATTTATAATAACCAAAGCATTAGACTTTACAAACATAATCGGCAAGAGACTATACTTCAAATTCTTTCCTAGGTTTAGTTAAACCCAAAATCACATCAACAACTAAAAATATTAAACTCATCTAGGGTTTCAATATTCTTTCAATGATATGACAAGTTCTTTCATATAGAAAATCCTAGAAACAAGTCAAACAAGTAATGTGTCTAACAACTATCAGAATTCATATGTTAGACTCCTTACTACGATTTCACACATATCTTAGATTTCATACATGAGATTTATCAATCAAAACTGATCACAGCTTAATAAAAAATATAACTAGATTCTACTAGGGTTTGATATACACCCTAGATTTTTCATTTACACAATCTCAACAATCATTATATAGATTCATAAATTGCAGATTGTCATATCACACATACTATACAATAATTACTACTAGGGTTTAGCTACAAAACCCTAGATTTCCCAAACAACATCATCCTAGAATATTAAACTAATAAAAGGGCTTATATTAAAGCCTTAGACTTATGACCATCAATAATTATGTGAGCACACATATCTAGGAAACCATGATCATGCATAAGCATATCATATGTCAGACAACATTAAATGCATTAGGCATATACTGACCTAGACCAGGCTAGGGATTTAACCAAACATACACTTATATTCCTAGGGTGTCATTCCTAGGACATTAAATACATATCAAAGGTTTTTCCTATAGACCCAAACGAACCATAAATATCTAGGGTTTCATAGCTAAGCAAACCCTACTACACCAAAAATTCAAAGGTTTGGGATTTCAAAAAACATCATTTAAACCCTAACAAGTTAGGTTTTTCATGATCATACCAAAACCCCAAACATGACATCATTAATATATTAAAGATAATGGCAATTTATTTAGACTTCATTGATAACCCTAAGTAGATTAGGGTTTCATTCATTGTCAACATACTCTTAGGTTAGGGTTTTCCAGAGAATCTGTCTAGGGTTATATAAGAACAATCAAGGATCTGAAGAGGGTATATTTATCAAGTGATGAATCACCCTAAACAAGAACCTTTATGAATCAAGACGAGTAGACATAATGATGTTAGTAATGTAACACAAATTTCAAAATACAATGAATGTAACTTTAAGGAAATTTTATAAGGTGTATAGTTTAAGACATACCTTGAGATGTTCCTTAACAGACCTTGGAAGGATTCCTTGGAGTGTCTTATTTGTACTAACTCATGGTATTTTGTACCTGTAATACATACTTACAAGAAAAACATGTTAAACCACGAACATGGTTTAATTTTTCAAGTTAGAAAACCATGGAGGATGGAATCCTATGAAAAGTTATTCCTTGTTTCAATTAAGAGCTTTTGCTTTATTGGTAAACCCTAGAAGATCAGGATTAAGGTTCTATTTATCTAGAGAGTACAATATGTATCCTAGACTAGCTATAAGCATGGATTATATCAACCATTTGAGATTAGAGATATTAAAAATATAAAAGCTTATGAATATACTTACTTTGTGTTTACATACCTATTAATAGACTTGTTGCATGTGCATCTTATTAAGTGAGAATAATTACTTGATTTTCTTGACCTAGTTCCTTGTGCTCGGACTATCAATGCATATCCTCAAGGCTTATATTTCTTTCTCCATAGGACAAACTTCATATTCCTCATAGAAGTCTTTTGGACATTAATTTGTTCTTCAAGTGTAGGAGGATTGCTATTGTTCTTGTAGCATGTCTGTATTTTCACACTTCGATCTTGAGATCCTAATTATACTTTGAGGAAACATTATTATTTTACAATCCTGTGACATCCTTTCCTTGCTTCGGTCACACATCAGTCAGTTTTATTTTGGTGGTGACAACATAGACATACCATGGTCCTTTGGTGATAGCGAAGATATGACTTGGTCCTTTATTACTATGATTAATTTGAATTCCTGTACAATAATTGATCCAAAGTCTTTCATTACTATCAAGTTTCAGTCCTTGATGTCATGGTAGCATACACTCAACAATGTAGTTTGGTTATATTTCAGTTTTTGAGGCAGCCTTTTAATTTGTCATCATTCTTTGTGTAATTCATAAACACTTCAATCCTACTATATAGACTCTGTTCTTTTGGAGAACCTTGATGTAATTCGAGTTATAGTTCTCATTTACTTGTTGTCTATACTAAGATCCGAATTCTTCTTTGAGAATTTTATCAAGCTTTGTTCCCATACTATGAATTTGATTTACAGTGAAACTCCTTCTGTAAGAAAGATTAAGACATGTCTTACTCACATACACCGAAATGCATCATTGAACTTCTTGTTGAGATTAGTATAGAACTTGTTTTTGAAGTCATCAATGCCTTTCCACAAACTTCTGACTTGATCTTAAACATAACCTTTTACTGGAAATACTTCAAAGATGCATAAGTAAACTGCCTTTTGATCATGACCTTAGCTCTGATACCATGTTGAGAAATCCAAAGGGTGGCAGTTAAAAGATTTCTATTTTTATGACATTATGTTGTGATGTTTTTCATTATTATTATTTGTTCTTTTGAATTATCTTTTATTATCATCAACACTAATGCCAAGCAACAAATAGAAGAGAACACAAGATGTACGCACATTGTCAGGGAAAATCCCCACTCTAGGGGAAAAACCAATCATAATTATTCCTTCAGTAGATTCAAGATGAGATGATGAAGACCCTTACAACTTAGACTTGAGATTACCTCCCTCAAGTCATCCTTGTTTTTTCTTCCTTTCACTGTGTTCGCATACCAAGATCCATGTCACTCTATTAGCACTGAATTCTTGCCACTGAGTTTACAACGAGACATCACCACTATAATACCACCAAGACCTTATCAATGCAATGGCACTAAGATCTTATCACTATAATAACATTGATACCTCATCATAGTAATAACTCTGAGACTTCATTTATGTAGTGGCATCGAGACCTTCACATTGTGATGACACCAAAACCTTCTCACTATAGCGGCACCGAACCATTATCACTGTAGTTACTCCGAGATAGTGATTTTACCAATACTATGTTATGTGATAGCACCAAAATTGGACTAGCACTGAACTTCAATCTACATTTACCAAAACAATTTGAAATTATCTTACTATGATTACACCGAGAGTACACATGTGATATACGAACTTATTTAATAGATGATCCAACCATATTATTTTGTGTGTAATGCGAGGTTATTAGGCTTGTATATCGAGTTATTTCTTGATGAATTAGGTTGACATGAATTCATGAATATTTGTGCCTTCATTTAAAGTTAGGCTGACATGATATCACTTAACCGTAGCCGATTTGATGATAATCTATTTGAATCTGACAGAAGGAGAATTGATGGAGGAGTCTTTGACCAATCAAAAAATTGAATTTGACCCAAGTAAACAATTCTAAAGCCTAAAATTGGGGCTTAACCTATGAAAATTGACCCAAATATGAAACACATGCTTTAACAAGTCAATTCAATAATAATAAAAAATATTTTTACTTTTATTTTGACAAATATATTAGATTTTGACTCAAGTAAAATTTATGAATACCGAACTTAGCTACATTATTCAATAGACCTTGCCTCCTAAGGGAGGTAGTAGAGTCCCCTTGGCACATTTTATGTCTCATCACTTACGTGAATTGGGCTTACTCCTCCATTCTATTCTTCCTAAGTCACTTATTAGCACTCTATTCACTAGTTCAATGCGTCCTCCTAATGTTGCCTCTATTCGTTATGCATGTTGATTACTATTTAGTTTCTTGAGCATGGTTCCATTCACTTTCCTCCATTGGCTTCCCTCCTCCCCTTGTGACTTTTCTAGATGATCAAGGAATAGTCATAATCTTGCCACCAATGTAGCCCACCAATCATGATATTATGGGAAAATTCTTTCATGTATGACTGTTGTAGCTTACCTCCTAGATTTATCTAGGTCTCTTAGATAACTTGTTGCCTTTGGTAGCCATAATTAGCCAACAAGTTTGTTGTGGATGTACAGTTGGTGGTTTTTTAACTTTAGATGAATTTATAGCTTAATTTCATGTTGAATCCTCATCCCACAACTACCATGAACCAACACCTTCAGACATTCAGGAGAGAATTTGTCTTATGGAAGTGTAAACTCAACAAGAAAGACATGTCACCTTGGACTCAATAGTCACGGTCGACATAGCCTTTCGGATACCTAGTTAAGACAAATTCATAGGCCATCAAAGCCATTATTTTCATACAATGGACTTGTATTGACATGTTAAGTTGCCACTAGGAAATATTATTTTATATGGAAGACAAAATCAATTCAATCTCATGAACAAAATGGATGAGATGAGAGGTCTTATACTTGACATGGAAGGAAGGCTTGGAGACTCAAGATGGGATCGCTACCTATATCTCTAATTCCACCACCATGCAAGTTGGAGGAAGAACCCATCAATCTCACCATTTCATTTTATAGTTTTAGTTCTTGTTCATCATGCTTGCCTGCCTAGGGTGTTGATAATTTATTTTTAGAGTATATATCTAGTTTTTGTTACTTGTTGCCTTAGAATTTGCAATCTCTAAAGATATCCCATTTTGGTTCTTTTAATTTGTTTCCCCAAGGGTGGAGCAAGGATATCTTTATGAATTTTCAAGTTTTAGACTATCATCTAAAAATAATTTTGGTAACCACACACTTCTTATTATGTTTTCCAAGGTTTCATGCCAAAGGTAGCAAGACTAGTATATCTAATGTATTTGATAATTTTAATGAAAAATCATCTTAAAAAAACCAGCTAAATTATAACATTTTATTATTATTATTATTATTATTATTATTATTATTAAGATAAATAATTAATATATACATTAAACATATATACGTTTAAGAAAACAAGTAACAAGATTCTTAACCATGGAGATTAATTATTGGTGTAGCCTCATTCATATTTGACTCTAGTAACTTCCCTCCTAGCTCTATTCAGGTATCTACAATGTCTTACCACCTTCAACAACTATGAATTTTTAGTGTGCTTGTTTCCAAAGTTGAGGTGGAAGTCGTTGTTCTTTAGGAGGATCTAGAGCACAATTGTGTTCCAAATCCTTAACCCACAACTATGATAAATACACACACCTTTAGACACTCAAGAAAAAATGTGTCTTGTGTAGGAAGAAATTTGGAAAGAAATACAGGTTAGTTTGGACTCAAGAGTCATGACTGACATAACCCCTTATGTTTGAGATACAAGCAACTTCAGAGGTCGTCAAAACCATTATCTTCATATAGCGGAGTTTTACTAACATGTTAGGCTTCTATTGGGAGACATCCTTGTAGATGTGAGAAAAACTCAACTTAGCCTCATGCCTAAACTACATGATCTTAGGTATTGTATTATAAGTGTAGAATTAATGCTTACTAGGCTCAAGATCAGATTGCCACCTAACTCTCCAATTCCACTAGCATGTAATGTTTAGGAATATCTCATCACCCTTTTCATCTCACTATGTTCCTGAGGCTCAAGGTACCTATTTTTTATGCACTGAGTTATTTCTCCTCATGCTTGCCCATTTCGGATGCTGATAATTTATATTTCGAGTATATGTCTAGTTTCTTTTACTTCTTTCCTAATTTTTTAACGCCAATAAAGGCTTCCCATCCCATTTCTTTTCTTTATTTTCCCCAATAGGAATCAGACACTATCTCTATACATTTTAAATTTTTGCATTATGAGTTGAAGATAAGTTTGGTAGCCATAAACTCTAAATATATTGTTTCGAGACTGGTTTCGAAGGTGGCATGGCAGATGAATAACACTTGTCTATCTAATTTAATATTTGATATTGTCCATGAAAAAATAGCTTACAAAATAAAAACAAAATTATAACATTTTATTATTATTATTATTAATTATAAAAAGACTTAATGTATATGTCAAACAAATATACATTTGAAATAACATTGAACAAGATTCTTAGCCATGAACCTTCACTCCAAATTTACTAGGATAATTTTAATTTGTAAATAGGCTTTGTTATAATGTAATGGGCCAATACCATGGCTTATAAATCCCACAAGCCCAAAAAACAATAAATCATTTCATATGAAACTTTTTCATATGGAATTTTTTTTAGTAATCACTTTAATTAAAATGGAAAAAACTTCATAACTACTTTGAAGATAAATATCATCCTTTTATTTCCATGGAGGTTAAATCTCTCCCATCCACCTAATAAATATTGATAATTATTAAAATTATGGATGCCCTATTGAGTTAGCTTGCCATATAAACAAGTGTTGCAGGATAATATAGTCCCTGCCACTGAACATAGAAATTATGTTTTTGGAAAAATTGCATAAATAATTATAACCTACATTGGTCAATGCTAAATTAATAGCGATCAATAGACAAATTGAATCCTTGGAAGGAACTAGGGAATTGAGATGTCAAGTGGATAAATTAATTGATTAATTGGGCACAAGGAATTGCATAAATGTTTCATTGGTCAATATAAGTTATTCATTATTCAAATTAGTTGTTTTAAGGGAAAAAAATAGTTTGTTGATATTCTTTGATCGCTCAAGGAATAAATTGGAACTCTGAAATTGTGTGCAAGAACCAAATAATAAATGCAAATTATATAATGAATTTTTCAATACTAGGTTTCCTCAAGTATCAATATATAATACAAAGTATAGAAGTACCAATAACGCAAACTACAAACTACTAAATTAAGCTATGCCTAACATAAAATATTAGCTTTGTTGGGTTTTCAGGTGCATCCCACATGAGTACTGACTCTATTGGGTATCAAACTCTCAATGCAAATTTCCATTAACATTACGACTATAATTTTAAATTATCTTCTCCTGGGGGGAGCTCGACCCGTAAGCCCGTGTAAATCAAAGGGTTATGATGAAACTAATTCTAGTTTAAGTCCCCTTGCCTAATGCGTGCATGTGGAAGGGGCAACATAGGCACCTAGGGGTTACAGTGGTAGAAGTTGGAATTGTGCTTGTGTCACACGAATAGGAAACCAACCCAATTGTTGATTACCTTAGCCATAAAAATAAATAATAATCTATCTCATTATTAATGTTTTTGTAAATTATTAATATATGTACATAAATAAGCATTCACGTTGCTATCAAAATTACCCACAACCATTATTACTATGATTAAACTATTAACTTGAAATGAAACCAATAACACAATGAAATGGAATTTAAGAATTAGTATTATCATTAAGCTATTAACTTGCAATGAAAAAAACAACACATATAAAATGAATTTTGGATTGTGTACATCTTTTATATACTTGAATTCATTAGATTCCAGGAATTTATAGATAGCCAATAATTTGTTTTAGTCCAAAAAGTTACAGATAGCGAAGAATTTGTGACATTCAAGGATTTACATCATAGGTCACAAGTTTGCGAGCTTCACATATCTTATTCACTTCAAAAATTCCACCATGTGCTTAATCAAAATTGAACAAAACCAAATCCCCCTTATGAGATTTCATAAGAAAGTAGAAAAAATATAAACCTCAAACCCACAATTAAATTCTCATAACAAAAATATAATAATCATCTTTAGTAATATAAATGTCCATAAGATTTTGAATAGATGCTAAATTAAATCGAAAAAAATTACATAAAATTAAAAAAACACTCAACAATTCATTATAAAAATTCTAATAAACTAGCTCACCTAAACCAAATAAAGTTTCCATGGAAATAAATGTGTATATTCTACCCATTCACATTGAAAATTATCATTATTTCGAGAACCCATATCATGTTTAGAAATTCCTTCTTATAGCATAGATTTGATATCACTTGTTTTCATCTCACGCAAGGTTAACAAATACAATACACTCAATATTTGTGATTGTCTCTTATATCTCATCCAAAAATTCAATTATCAAATATCGTCCTCCATTTTTTATATATAAATAGTTATCATCCCAAAATAGCGTCGATGTTGTCATTGGGCTCGAAAAAATACCCATATTTTGTAATAGCAGTTGTCTATAATGCGACTTTTTGAAAGTCTTTTCGGCGGGTTTTTCCGGTGAAAATCCGGCAGCAATTTATTGGAATCGCAAGTTTGATAGCTACTTTCTGCACAATCAAAGCGTCCCAGGGGTTTTTCAGGGTGCTGAAAACAAATATGCAGTTAAAAAACCATTTTAACTGCAACAAATCATGATTTAATCTCAATTTCTTCCGCCGGATTCCGTCACCGGAATCTCCAAAAAATCGCATTATAGACAACTCCTTTTGTAATAAGATTGCAGTGGTACACGGTTTTAGTCATTGAAAGCAAATCAAGTGATTTCCTGTATATTACCCACATGTTCGCCTTGGAGACTGTGTCATCGTCCAGAACCACATCGTAGCCTTAAATGAGACAGTTGCATCAGTCACCCCAAGCTCTCAATTGTTTATGAGATCGGACTTAAGGAATCCCTTGCACCTTTGTAGTTGTAGTCCCTACCCACAAAACGATAAACACATAAAGTATGAAATTTGTTTGTTTCCTTTCCATACGTGTCGGCAAAATTTGAAGTGGATTAACCATAATTAGATATAGATATAGTTAATCACTGTGTTAACTGAATTTCTCTAAACGAGGAAAATATATTTATTGCTCATCTGCCAATCCTTATTATGACTTCTAATGTTTGATATTTCTCGAAAAAAATGAAAAATAAAAAATATTAAAATGAAGAATATAAAGCTGGATTATTAAATTATTTTATATTTTAAAATTAAAAATCACTGAATGAATATGCAACGCCCAAATTAGTTTAGTAGCTATTAAAATAAGTAAAACATGCCGCATGAGAAAGGTGTCGATTCCTCTAACAATAATAGCATAAATATAGTTTTTAACCAAAATTATAGATTTCAAATTAACGGTTTTTACAAATGTTATTGCTTCACCTTTGTGGATTTTCATTTTTTTATCGATAAAATGCATTTAAAATAAGAAATAATTTCCACATGAAGGATGTGCTTAAATATTTATACTATATTAGCTAAAACATCTATCCAACAGCCTAAGTGACTATCAAAAATTTTCTATAGGTCATGATAGAATTACAATAGCGGAATTTGTTGCAATATTCCAAATCTAATTAAGTCACAAACACCATAGAACTACAATTCACAAAGTACCCAAATGCTTATAGGAAGTGAAATTGTGATAAAATGTTACTTGCTGCAGATTACAAAACCAAAACTTCCCTAAACCGTATATAAAAAAAAAGAAGATCTGAAAACGTATTGTGATATAGAGAAATATCGACAAATTAAAACAACACAACAAACACCATATAAAACACTTTGTACAAATACTTCATGATGAATGAAAAAACACAATGTTTATAAGACTTTTTGGACTAAAATTAAAAAACCCATAATGGAAATACTCATACCAATACTTGTCATGAATGAAACTACAATTTAACAATCGAAAGGACAATGCCAAAGTAAAATCTTCATTCAAATTGTTAGGGTAATAGTTTAGATTCTAAAATTGTAAGGCAGGGGTTGTTGGATGTAACTGCCTCAATGAGCCATGTAATATACGTGTTTAGTTTATTTGTTTGAGGTAAAATTCTTTTTTTTGTCATTTTGTTCTAAATATATGAATAAAATAATATTTTTTATATCCTTAAAAACATTATTAAAAAATAAAAATTGTTTATGTTCAAACATGAAAAAATTTCGACCTTTAATTGCCTAGTAAGGGATAAGGACATGCATAATTTTTTGGTGGGTAGTACTACTACTATGTTTGAACATTTACACTTTTACTCCTACATGTTAAAGAATTGAAGAAAACATAAATAATGATAGCAGCTAACTCGATAGATATATTAATTTCCATCTTGTTCTTATTCATTTTTTATGTAAATAAATAGCAGTAGCAAATAACTCTCTGTAGGTATATTTATTTCCTTGTTTTTCCTATTCATTTTTTATTCAATTAATTGCTTAAATTATGGGGTGAAGTAACAGGTGGTAATAGGTTAGTATGAGCTATTTTCAAATATTTTAGTTTTAGGTGGCTTTCCTATGAAGCTTAACAATGAAAAATCACTGCAAAAGTATTTAAAAATCATGACATAAATATTGCAACTACATCGAGAAATTATGGAAAAATATATGAGGCAATTATCCACATGGCACAAAGGCTGCAATAAAACCTTCAAAGTCATGGTTCAAACAAATGTTTGAAAATCAATATTTTCAATAATATTTAAAAATAATTTATTTTTTTTCAAAGTTAAACATTATAACTTGCATTGGTCAATGCTAAACTAATAGTGGTCAATAGATAAACAATTGATAGAACCCTGCCTTCGCAGGGACTAATAAATGGTTGGTAAAAGAATATAACTAGAAAATGATTATAACCATCAGAATACATATTTCATGATAAATATCTCATTTCTAAAACAAAAGAAAACATACAAAAAAAACTAAATTATGACTTTATTTAAAATTGTTGTTATTATTATTATTATTACCTAAGTTGTCTATATGTAAGACCTTTTAGAGTTTCCGGTAGATTTTGGGCATGAATATGACGAAACATATTGTCGTGAAATCTTGATTTATGTTGTTTAATATGGTTTTTCTACTATATACATAGATTCCACACCCTAAAAAATCCCTGCTGCACTTCTACTGTGAAGAATTCACTCATCAAACTTGTGATTTCAATAAATCCCTGCAAGATTCTAGATAAATTAAATAAAATAAAAAAAGTAGAATTTTTTTGAAAAAGTCTCAATTATATACTACGCCTTATTATTATTATTGTTGTTGTTGTTGTTGTTGTTGTTAGATTATGTGAGTGTTGAAATGACTAGCACGCCCAATGTGTGGCTTGACTAGCTACCACCTGGTGGCATATAAGTTGTAAAAATCACCTAGGGATCGCACTTGGGCTAGGCCACACCATCCCTTAGGATTTCTAGATTTTTCCCATTGATTTTCGAATCAGTGAACTTTACAACATGATGTTACTTAAAAGAACAACATGTCACCACCTCTAAGCCCCATGGATATTTTAAATTATTATTATCATTATTTATTATAAAAAGAATTGATAAATGAGTTGAACATATATGCATCTTATGCTTTACCATGGAGATTCTTACTACCATGGCCTATAAATAAATAAAAATCTTAAAAGCATAATTCATTTCACATGACATTATTTTAATTAATGAATCTAATGGAGATGACAGAAAAGGAATAACTACTTTTGAAGTAATTCTCTCTAAAAATAACTTGAAATTTGCATCTACTAATGAAATTGGATTAAGATCAATAGACAAAAATTTCTTCTACTCAATCTGTGAAAAAGAAAACATACAATAGAAACATGTGCAATAATTCAATAAGAATGGACATAGTATTTTTACTCAAGAACCCAACTGGGAAAAACCCCTCCCCTGTTTGTATTATCTCAGATGAAAATATAAATCTATTATAATATCTACTTCAATCCTTGAAGCTCAGTTTGAACTACAATATTGATCTCCTCCCAAGTTTGCTCTTGCTAATACTTAACCAAAATAGGTGTCCTACTTCCTCATATTTCCTTGCACAATTATTTCTCCTAAAGAATAGGAAGAGCTACTATTTTCTTCTGTAATCCCAAGATAATTCCGTACCTGCTACATTCAAACCTTTTATACTCAATAATATACAACAATAAGTATAATTATGTCTTTTCTGTACGATCAAATAGGCAATTCAAATTACATACATGACTAGGGCTATTTTTAGTAAATTGGCTAGTTAAATGATACATAATTGAGTTAGAAACAGTTAAAACTACTCAACTGAACCCATACTCACTCTATTCATGACTAGATCTCAGACAACTGAGTTTCACTAAGTATAGCTCCACTAGATTGGTAGATCTTATAAACCAACTCATGCAAAAACTCTACTTCTTTCCTAGAAACTCAAATTGATTAACTTAACTAAGTGACTTGCCCATGTCATTCCTATTAACTACAGCTCAAGTCATCCTGCTAATGTGGAAATTCAATTTTCTCCATTTTCTTGCTATTATTTAACACTCCCTCTTATGAAGAAAGGATTTTGAGCCACCCCAATCTTTCTTCAATGAAATATACTATAACTAAACTTACACTCCATATCATTATTGTTGTTGCTACTACAACAACTACAACTGAGAAAAATAAAAAATATTGAATCAACTGTGGCTTTTCTCTGCAATTATCTCTTGAGTCTTTGAGTGGAACTAGCCTCTACATTGTCACTCAAGATCTGACTGGATAAACTGACACTCATACTTCTACTACTAAATATTATGGGCCCATGTAGCAATGGTAATGATCCATTAGAATAGTATATTGCAACTTTTACTACTCCCCTATCAACCCTACCCAAATATTTGCAACTTTTGGACTAAGGCTTTACATTGCCCCGCATCACTCCTAGAGGTATAATTGCATGCATGGAAAAATCTACCTTTAGCTTGTAGATATTTTTAACGCTAACATTAATTTTTCTTACTTGATCTGTATAAACATGCTTGGGATATTCCATCCCTCTCCTAAACACCACATCATATCCTTTGTCTTCAAGTACAACTACAAAAACTAGATTTTTCTGCAGGCAAGAAAAATCATACATTCCATTCTCTAGGTGAATATTAGACCCTGACTCCCTATTAAAGGTTGTAGTGCAATCCCTTTGGTACTATATCTCCCATCATATCTAAGCTTTATGGGTAATTGTAGGTCATTCTCCTATAGGTTGTTGAATAACTCCTTATTTCATGTGATATCATATGAAGCACCAGATTCTAGGTACCACTTACTCCCTCTTACTATTATTTCCATAAAAGAAATGAGGGTGAAATCAAACTCGAATTGTGATTTGAGAGAATCTAATCCTCCTCCCGTTGCAAGCTCCTTAATTGATTTCTTATGTGGATACTTGTTTACATAGTGTCCTTACTCATGGCAGTGAAAACATTTAATTTTACTGAGGTATTTCTTCTTACCATGGTTCTGGATGGATTTTACCTCACCTTGGGCCTTCTTTCTTTTGACATTCTTTCCTTTTCCAACTAGAGCACAATATTCTTCCTCATCAAATCTATATGAGACTCCATCTCTAGTGTTTCTTATAATCTCCTCTTGCACCATTTCAGACCAAAGTCTCTCCTAATTTGGGAGCTTATCTCTTCCAATAACTGAATCCTAATAGTTTTGAAAGGACTTCGAAAGACCAAGGAGTGATAGGCTAACAAGCTCATATGGTGACAGTCTCTCATACTACTCGAAGTTCATCTTTGACTTGAGTGAATTTGGATAAGAGTTGAACAATGGTTTCATTTTTCTTCATTCGAATGTTCCTGAGCTTATCTTTCAATGCCAATTTCCTAGCACCACTCCCTGTTTTGAATAACTATGTGAGGGTATTCCACATTGCATAAGAATTCTGCTTGTAATGGAAACTCGAAACCATATGGTCTCTGACTCCCCCAGGATAAGCCTCCTTGATTTTGTTGTGTATTTCTTCCACTGATCCAATTGGTGTGCATATTATGTTGATTATTTTGGAATATCAGTTTATGTGTACTCCTATACTCCATTGTCATCCAGCACAACTTCCATTTTTTTTTCCAAGCAATGAAAGTCCAAGTTCCCTACAATTGATGCTCAAGCCTCAATCCATAGAAAAACAAATCCTGCAATGAAGATAGTTCTTACACCACAAATCTATTATTCGATTTATTTTGAGAGATGATCAGGAATCTTGTTTCTATGTAGTTTTAAATATCACTAATTCCATGTAGAAATAACTCAAAATTTGCAGTTTCTAATGAAATTAGACTGAGATCTATTTGCACAAATTTCCTCTACTCAATATGCAGAAAGGAAAACATACAATAGAAAAACATGCATTCATTCAATCACAATGAACACAATATTTCTACTAGGGAAACCAACTAGGAAAAACCCCTCCTTTGTTTGTATTATATCATATGGGAATATATATCTATTACAATGAGCGCCTCAATCCTTGAAGATCAATCTGCATTGTAATATTGATCTTCTCACGAGCATGCTCTCGCCAATACTTAGCCAAAATAGGCCTCATGCTTCCTCCTATTTCCTTGCACAATTCCTGCTCCTAAAGAATAGGAAGAGCTTCTATTTTCTTCTGCAATCCCAAGAGAATTCCTCACCTTCTACATGCAAACTTTGTACACTCAATAGAATACATCAATAAATACAATTATGTCTTTTCCCTCCACTCAACTAGGAAATTTGAATTACATTAATGACTAAGGCTATTTTCATTAAATTGACTAGTTAACTGAGAGACCAGTGAGTTAGCAATAGTTACAACTACTCAACTGAACTCATACTAACTCTATTCATGACTAGAGCTCAAATAACTAAGTTTTACAAACTATAACTCCACTAGATAGCTGGATCCTAGCAATCAGCTCATGCATGACTTTACCTCTTTCCCACAAAATCGAATCAACTGACTGAACTATGTGACTTGGTCATGTAAGTCCTGCTAATTGCAACTCAATTCATCTAGATAATGTGGAAATTCAAATTTCTCTACTTCACCTAGGAACAAGTTAAATGAAGTCATTTCTTTCTACAATTTAAAAATCTCAATCGTTCATTTGTGAATACTACTAAAAAAAGTATTTTGAAATATTTAGGGCACGTTAAATCACTACCATCCACCTAATAATTATTAATAATTAAATTAATATTTGGGAAGCTCTATTTCAAAATAGACATGTTTATTGATATAGAAATAGCCATAATTATCTACTTAAAAAAGTTAAATATGTTAATTACTAGGGATTGTGGAAAGTAAATTTTAGAATTCTTAAATAATATTTTGCGATAAAGATTATAAAAATTATTAAAAAGGTAATGTTTAAATCAAGTTTATTTTACTAATTTTATAAATAAAGGAAAATATTGCTTTTAATTATCAAAATGGGATTTTAGATATAAACATAGTAATCATTAAAATTTATATAAAGTTATAATAAATAACATAACAAAAAAAATTATAACTTCTTTTTATATGTGAGAAGATTTAGGGCTCTCGAAGCACGTTAAAAAAAATAGTTGGATACTTCTACTAATAGGATATAGTCTCTGGGTTAGATGACCACTCACTCTACCTTCTAATGTATCTAGAGTCAACCACTTGTAGTTTTATCATTCACATTTAACACTATTAATCTACCTCTTAATTTCTTTCGATTTGTAACTTCATTCCCTCACCTACAACCATTTCAAAACTATCGCTCAATAAATAGCAACATCAAGGTTTAGTCTTCATTTATATGCTATTGGTTGAAACATTGACGAGGTATTGCAGGATTAAAAGGATAGAGGTTGTTTCCATCACCTATGTTCCACGTCCTCATCATTTGACTTATTATTAAGGTTCCTTATAGCTTTGTTAAAAAGGTGACCTACCATGTTCTAAAAAAGTTATAAGTCACAGTGACAACGAAAAGAAAATGGTTGTGTCAAGTCTCCATGAAATTTGGTAAAAAATATTTAAACATTAAGAACATTATTAAAATCAAGAGAAAATTTCTTCTTTGTAATTTTCATCACTAAAATCCATTCCTCCAACTTCTTTGAGACTTCCAACCATGTTCTAATCATGTTCATATTTGTTTTCCCACTGCCATGAACTACACAGTACTCATGGGTTTCCACATCATTGGTACAAATGACAATAGGTTTGATAGGAACATCACTACCTAAAAACGTAAAATGTCCCTACAATTAATGGATCATGGTTTTTCTTACAAATGAAAAATCAAAATAGTTTAGTGTGTGTTATACTTAAGTATGTGTTGACATACTTACAACTCTATGTTTGACTCAAAATGTTATCTCTTATCTATATGATCAAATTAACGGTATCAAGTTCCTATATTGTCACATTCAAACACATTTTGGGTAGAAAACACTTACATAATATATGTATATAATAGACTAGGCTATTTTGTTGTACCTTACATATATAGTCTAATGTTTTTCCTCTTTACAGATTGGATAACATGATCTCGTTTGAAGTTGAACGTCGTCCATGATTATGATCAAGAACTTTGATCGGATAGATTATAAAAGTTCCTTGGATCTATATTGATGAAGTGTTAAGAAATGGTAATGAAAGACCACTCTTCATTTTCATGTACATGTTAGAAATTGTTCGGAAAATGATATTTTTGTTAAATTTGTTTGACTATATTAAGATATAATTTTTTATAGAGAAATATTAGAAATAATTGTATGCACCACCCTTACTTCATTCAAGTCTTATTGATTTTTATTGCCGGCCTTCATTTATTCAATTTGTTTCATAAGAGCTACATTCACGGTATTTAAATAGTACCTCTAATATCACTTAATGATAAAAAATCTCTTTTTTTATATTTTGGATCTTTCTTCCCATATATATTTGTCATAAAAAAAAAAAACCTACTTTTTAATAGATATTCCATATTTTATGGAATACCTTTTCTATACTTTGAAATACTAAACGTCATTACTTATATTTTTGTTTACTCACTACTATTATTATGATAATTAGACAAATATGATGCATTATTATTATTAAGATAATTAGAAAAATATGATGTATTCTTAATTTGAAATTAAAAGCATAAATAATGATAATATTAAAACTCTTTATAGGATAGTCTATACATTCAACTCATTTGAAATATAAAATGGGGTGATTCAACAAAATAATAAGTAAATTAATTATATAGGGTGATTCAACAACATAATAAATAAATTAAACATATATGAATTATTAATATTATTAGGACAACTAAAAAATATGGTGTAATCTTAATTTGTAAATTAAAAGCATAAATAATGATAAAAGTAAAGCTCCACATAGAAGAGTCTAGACATTCAACTTATTGAATATATGATATACAATAGTTAAAAAAATAATAACTAATTTAATCATATTTTGGATAGTAGACTATTGACATTCAGATGAATAAAAACCTTTACTTTATATAGTAAATTTAAATTTTAAATGCTTTAAAAAATTATCGCTAATAAGGCATGTAGGTCTAAATTTAAATATTTATATAAAATATATTTTTTTATAAAAATGTATATTTTAAATAAGTTTGTAGCATTTTTTAATTCGATTATATTATTTACTTTATTAATTTTATAATTAAATGATATTACGAAAGAAATATTTTAATATATATATATATATATATATATAATTTATTTATTTTTATATTAAAAAATAATTTTAAAAAGTTTTTTGGTATATGTAAATTAGGTTATTTTTTTAACTTGTATATTTTTTAATGTTTTTTCTTAATTTGTTTTTTATTCAAATTCGGTGGCGGTGGCGGCGGCGGCGACGAAGAAAGTTCTTTAGATCTATAAATAGGTAAGCGCTAAGAGATGGTAATAAAAGAACATTCTTGATTTTCATGTACATGTTAGAAATTGTTTGCACGATGATTATTTGTTAAATTTGTTTGGTGGACATTTTTTATATGATGATGATGATGATGATGGTGATGATGATGATGATGATGATGATGATGATGATGATGATGATGATGATGATGATGATGATGATGATGATGATGATGATGATGATGATGATGATGATGATGATGATGATGATGACGACGACGACGACGACGACGACGACGACGACGACGACGAAGACGACGACGACGACGACGACGACGGCGGCGGCGGCGGCGGCGGCGGCGGCAGTGACGACAATGATGAGGATGACGGCGATGATGACGAAGACAAAGAATCATCATCATCACGACCACCACCACCACCACAACCATTGTAAAGTCCCCGAGTCATCATCACAAAGTTGGCGAGTCGGGCGCGTTGGGCAAACACATTTAACCGACGAGTTGGCCGAGTTGGCGGGTGCACAACTGGCAAGATGAGTTGATCACACTTAACTGACGAGTCAAGGAGCGCGCCCAAATGACAAGTTGGGCCGACCGAATGCGCCATGAACGTCACACGAAATTCGTTTGCGAAAATGGCTAAGTGTTAGCAAAGTGGCGAACTTATATGGGTGGGAAGTCACAAAAATGGGCACCCCACACCATGGTTGACATTAGAAGTATGGCGAGTTAGCAAAGTGGAGGGTCGACTGGGTGGTGGTCGAAGCCCCCACTATGGGCGGAGGGCCATATATATGAGCGGCGAGTTGGTGGTGAAAATCATAAGCAAATCTTTAAGCGAACAAGTAAGCAAAGAGTCCGAGCTAACTTGAGGAGTCTGAGTGAAGGGTGAAGTGCAAGAAGAGGTTGGGCTGAAGCACAGAGCCAAAGAAGACGCATTCGGTTGGATCCACAGGGCGTTCGGGCAGCGTGACCGCAGATGAGCTGGTAGGTTGGTCGCAGGTCGGGCGGCGGGTAGAACCGCACGTCGGTCGGCGAGTGTAACTGTAGGTCAGGTCGCGGGCCAAAGGAAGGGCAAGCACACATGGAGTTGCGATGAGCTGGCCACAATAGGTGGTTGGACAAAGGCGACGAGTTGGCTGCAGCGGGCGGGCAGACAGAGGAGACGAGTTAACCGCAGTGGGCGTGTGCGCACGAAGTGCGACGAGTCGACACGGTGATTCAGCGAGCAGGTGGGAGCGCCGGAGGGATGAGTTGGGCGACCCATGAGTTGGGCAACTTGCATGTTGGGTGACTCGCAAGTCGAGTGACAAGGTGGTTGGGCTAGCTCGGTTAGGTGATTCGGTTAACACGACGGTCTAGTGAGTGGGCAGGAGCATCCGAGGTGACGAGCTGGGCGACCCGCAAGGTGGTCGACCTATGAGCTAAAGGTTGAGCGTGGTGTGTTGGGTGGCACGGTGTAGGTGCGCTGCAGGTGTGCGTAGGGTGGGTGACATGACCGGACAGTGCTGCACGAGGCAACCAAACTACGGGTGAAACGAAGTTTTGAACAGCGAACGGTGGAGGTGGCCCGTGGGCACCTCTGCCTAGTGAAAGGCAAGGCTACATGGTGGTGCAAGCCGGGGTTGTAAGTTTGCTAATTCTACGAGTTGGAACCTGGGGTTCCTCTCTAGTTGTAAATTTAAAAGGATTCTGATATTGTCATTATTTTTGGGCAAACTCATATTGCAGGTAGTTACCCCTCCTATTTATTATTCGTTGTGCACATATGTTAAAATGATAATGGTGATGAATTTTTTATGAATGTTTCCGTTGTGCTAAAAAAAAGATAACACTTGGAAAGTTGAAAAATAAACTAAGTATTAAAGTAGGCGTAGTCCACACTTGTAAGTATTGTTAAAAAGAAAATGAGTGGTGTTGCCGCACACCCCTTCGTGTGGTTGGAAGATTACCGGCTACCGCCAGGGTAGGGGTGTGAAAACCATCATCACGACGATGGCGATGAAAATTATGACGATGACGATGGAAGTTCCTTTGATCTATAAATGGGTAAGTGCTAAGAAATGGCAATAAAAAAACACCCTTCATTATCATGTACATGTTAGAAATTGTTTGTAAAATAATTATATGTTAAATTTGTTTGATAATATTAAGACATATTTTTGAAAAAAATGCTAGAAATAGTTTTATGCATCACCTTTACTTTTATTTAAATCTTATTTTTTTTTATAAAGAGTGTCCAATTATTCAATTTGTTTCATAAGACTTGCGGTCATGGTATGTTAAATAATACTTCTTAACTCATTAAATGATAAAAATAATCTCCAAATCTGTTCTTTTATATCTGTCTTCCAATACATATTTCTCATACAAATAATTCATTTTTTTAATAAATATTTTATATTTTCATGGAGTTTTTTTTTTTTATAATTTCAAATACTAAAAGATTTTTTTTTGTTTATTCGCTATTAATATTATTGTAACACTTACAAAAATATGATATAATCATAATTTACAATTAAAAATAAAAATAATGATAATATTAAAGTTCCCCATATAATAGTCCAGGCATTCAACATATTGACTATATAACATGGAGTAACATGAAAACATTTATCAAAATAATAAATTAATTTAACAAAAGAATAAATTAATTAATCATACCTTGGATAGTATCTTATTCACAATTAAACTAATAATAAAATTTACTTTAAATATAAATTTAAATTAAATACTTTAAGAATTTATCAATAATAGGATGTGTAACTCTAAATTTAATTTTTATATAGAGATATGTTTCTATATAGATGATTGTTTGAGATGAGTTTATAACCATTTTAAATTGGATTACATTCTTCATTTTATTAATTTTATAATAAAATAGATAAATAGATAAACATTATAATATGAAATATATATTTAATAACATCTATTTTCTTATAATAAAGGATATTGCCTTATTTTGTTTTTTATTAAATTTTTTATTTTTATTTTTTATTTTAAAAGCGATTTAAAAAATATTTGGTTAACAAATTATTTTACACATAAATAAATATTTTATTGTCAAATATTACAAATAATCCTATTTTATTGAGACATAATTAACTAGTACAACCACATTACAAATATTAATGTGGTTGATATATGCAAAAGTTTTATAGATATAACAAAAACATTATTGCAACAAAAAATTAAGGCTTCCTATATATAATAAAAAAAACTATTGCAACACGAAAAATGACTTAGTAATGCTCAAATTTACCTCATTAACCATGTATAAAAAGATTATGGGCCAACTTTAACTTGAGAAGAAAAAGTAAGTACACATCTTATTATAAACTAGACCATTTTGTTAAATAATTTTTCTTTTATATAAATAAATGTTATAAATAATAGTGAGGAACATGAAGGAACTTATTAGAATTAGAATAATCTGAAATCTCAAAGATTGGTGAGTTCAAAATAAAAAACCTCCAACAGCATATCCCTTACCTTGATTATTTTAACTTTCCCAACTAATAAAAATGAAATATACTAACTTTCATAATAATCCATACATAATTAATTTCACAAAATTAAAAAAGCAAGTCTGTAATTATGCACTAGTGGGAAAACTCCAGCCAATCAAGTTTCTATCCACATATAATTAGATGTACAAAATTAAAAAGACAAGCTTGTAATTATGCATTATAAGTGTAAAACTGTGGAAATCTATTAGTCTAAAATTACGGAAAACTATTATTAATAATAAAGAGAAACTGGGTTATATTCCTCTAATTATGGAACGCTATTGGTCTATAATTCTGAAACCTATTCCCAACATAGAGAAACCCTCCTACTGACTAATTTTCCTGAAACTCTCCTACCGACTACTTGTCCTCATCCTTGGAGAAGCACAAAGCGAAACTTGCCTTCGTCCACATGCTTCCTTCATATCGAGCAGGGACCCATCACCTTCAGCTCTCCAATCAAAAGTGTGCACAAACTGAGTCAATGCATGCTGAATCGGAGGAATAGCCATCGGTGCCCCTGGGCATCCTCTCCTTCCTGCCCCAAACGGTATCATATGGAAGTCTGATTGATCTGTTAAATTGAGATGTTCATATTCCATGAATCTCTTAGGCCTTGCACACATTCACGCCCTTTCGTCCGTTCTCGCTCTCCTCCCATATTGATTGGATCATCGCAGGCACCTCTTCCTCTCGCACACCCTTGAAGGACTCAATTCTTTTGGTGGTCAGTAGTTCTAACACACATACTTTTCTCATTTTCCTCCAGTGATCTCCATACGTAGAGAACATCACATCTTTTGAATTGCAAAACATTAGTCTCCCATCGGATCTTTGAGGTTGGTTGGAAAAAACTAAGTCATGAGGTTTGAGGAACTCTTTGGCTACATCAAAAGAAGGGAATAACATAAGCTCGTGTGATCCTATGTCTATTGTGAAATCTATGAAAAGAACACACACACACATTAAACTTGCTCTTATAAAATTAAAAACTGTTTTAACGACCCACTGATTTCAAATCTAAAAGACGCTAAACTTAATTTTGTAAACTTTAGAAAAAGGTAATCATCTATGATTATTAACATGTCCGCAGAATTCCAAAAACAGGAACACAGAGTGTAATGCCCTGTGGTTGTTGCGATAGATGGGTGGCACGGGCGACACGCTAGGCGAGCCAAATGATGGAGGAATGACGAGCTGCGGTTGGCAAGGACACGGACGAGCAAGCTACAGTGAGAAACGGGCTAGTGGACGAGCATGGAGAAGTGCCAAGGCGGTGGACTTATAATGGGCGAGCGGGTAGCTCGAGCCCATGAGCCGACTTGAACCTTAGGCAGAGAGTCATGGCGGTTGGGCGGTCCTATTGACAGGCCAACACGTTGGTGGGGTGGCCACACGTTATAATGTGTGGGCCAATGAGTTAACATATGGAACGGGCCAACGGTTGTGCAATACAGTTGAACGCCAAAACAATGGAGCGGGAGGATATATATAGGTGGAGAGGAGTTGTGGCGGAGGCAAGCAATTCAGACAACATTCATCCAACAAGAAGTGCAAGTAGTGCGCAGTTCTGGAGTGGAGCAGGCAAGGCGTAGGAGCCTGGGCTGAATGACCGAGCTAGATGAATGTGGGTGGTGTATCATGCGGACCGGGTAGGCAGGCGACTGGGTGAATGGTTCGTGCAGGGCAACACGAGGGCGCGCCCGCCGAATGACGGGCAGGCTGAACAGAGGTACATGCGTGTGTGGCGACACGGAGGTGTGTCCGCCGGCTGAACTGAACGAAGGATCGTGCAGGGTGACACGGAGGTGCGCCCACCGAACGGTGAGTTAGTGACTCAAGCGGGGCAACCCGCGGTTGGGTGCGCTAGGTAAAATGAAGTGTTGGGTTTGTGAACGGGAGGTGCGACAGGCATGCGGAGGGCACCCAAGTTGGGTGACACGGACACGAGGAGCGCACCCAAGTTGGGAAAACGACACGGTTCGTTCGACGAGTTGAACGAACGCGTTCAGGGGTAAACAAAGAGTTGGGTAGAACATGCGGCGACTGTTCAGGCGTGCCGACGAGCTGGGCAACCGAGTTTGCCGAAGTTGTAAAATTGGCTAAGTGTAAATTTGGGGTTTCCTCCAAGATTTAACTTGTACATGAAAGATTGTGAATTATATATATTGATATATGGGCAGACTCATGTTGGGCACTTGCCCCTCCCTTTATACTGTTATGCATTTATACATATTAATGTTGTTTATGGTGAATTTTTATGGTTTTCACTGTGTATAAAGGAAAACATAATGCTTGGCAATGAAGAAATAAACTAGGGCGTAGTCCATGACCGTGAGTGCTGGTGAATAGAAAAGGGTCAGTGGTGTCACACCTCGCTATAGTGCAGTTGGAAGAGTACCGCCAGTGTAGGGGCGTGACAAGTGGTATCAGAGGTGGTGTTGAAGTATTGAAGCTGCTACACACTTGCACTTCGTGACAAGTGGAATCAAAGCTGATTCAGGTTTTGTAGGGAGACCTGGTGTATGGTGAATGGTCTATACTAGATCACAAAGAAGGAAGCTAATGGCAGATATGGCAGGTGAACCTTAGGTTGTGATGCGTGAGTCTAGCAACAATGCAGGTGATGATTTAATGAATAGGGTATTGGAAAGAATGGAAGAATTGGATTCTTTTTGGACTTCGAAGATGGCCGAGATCACAAAGGATTAAGAAGGCAATGCGAAGATGAAAGAGGAATTCGATGAACTCCAGGACTGATACGAGTATACAAAGTGGAAGTATACACAACTAGAGGAGGAAGTCAAAGAGATTGGGAAGGAAAGAGACCAAGGCTTGGCAAAAATATTGGAATTGCAGCAATCTATTGACGAAGCAAAGGACGAGATCGTAGTGTTGAAGAAGGCCATGAGACATAACTCAAGTGGAGGAGTGTCTTATTTGAAAGTCAAGGAACCAGAATCTAATGATGGTACAAGGAACGCGAAGAATCTTGGTAACTTTGTATGGGACATGGAGCAATACTTGGAACACTTGGGATTGCCTGATGAGGAGACTAAGGTAAAATTGGTTGCTCAGTTCTTGACAAAAGATGCTAAGATGTGGTCGCGAAGAAGGATGGATCAGATTTCCAATGGCAGTACTGACGACATAACTTTGTGGGAAGACATGAAGAAGGCTTTGCAGACCCACTTCAGTCCTCAAGATGAAACTTGGGAAGCAAGGATGAAGATAAAATATATGAAGCAAATGGGAAGTCTGCAGGCATATTAGCGAGAGTATGCAAGTGCGGTTCTGGTACTTCCGGACATGGCGGAGAAAGACAAGGTATTCAACTTTGTTATAGGGCTGAAACCTTGGGCACGGAATGAAGTGAAGAGGCAGAAGCTAAAGACACTTGAAGAAGATTTTGTAGCTGTAGATTGTTTGGTGGAGCATTACGACGAAGTTTCTGATGAGAAAAAGAAGAATTTTTACAAGCTAAAGGAGAAAAATACGACATACGATGCCTCAAAATTGAATGACAAGTCGAAGATGAAGAAGCCATTGAAGTGTTAGATATGTGCGGAACCACATACGGTGAATAATTGTCCTTCAAGACCGAAAGTGGCTGCGATGGCACAATCTAATACGAAGAAAGAAGAGACTTCTATGGGGGTGATGCAGATTCTTGGAGCTGCAGTTGCTACGGAAGTAGTCTCATGAAGAGATCCATAGAGGAACAATTTTGGAAAATGTTCGGATGAAGGTTGGGAGTGCGGATGTAATCACTATGGTGGATAGTGGGGCTACTCACAACTTCATGAGTGAAGATGTTGCGAGAAGGATTGGGCTAAAATTTGTACCGGTGTAGGCATAGATTAAGATGGTGAATTCTCCTCCTAATTCCATGATTGGTGTGGCTGAAAAGGTGGACACAACACTTGGTGAGTGGACCGGGAAAGTTGACTTCACTATAGTGCAGATTGACGATTATGAAGCTGCACTGGGAATGGAGTTTTTGAAACACTATGATGCAATGATTGTTCCACATTTGAAGAAGATGTATATTTACAATGGAAGGGAAGATGTACCCATTGGTGTTCCAACCATTGGAGTGAAGAGACCCGAGTGTAAGTTGGCAGTGATGCAGATGGAGGACAAGAAGCATATGGATGAGATATGTAAGTGGTTGTCTACTGTTGAGGCAAAGCTTGTGGAACAATCACAAGTTATCAAAACATTGTTCGATAGTATCTTGGATTTGTCTAGGAGGCTGGAGGAAGTTGAGGATGATGATGACGATGATGAGGATTATATGAGGCCGAATATCCAGGTGGAGGATCGAGATGCATATCTTCAGAGGATGGAGGTGGAAGATCCAGACAGGTGGATTGAGCTGATTAGTGAGGGAGAGCCTTCAGGCTCTGCTCCCTCCACATCTTCTTAGATGACTTAGAAGATGGGGCTAATTGTTAACTGCTCATGGCAGTGAGTCCTATAAATAGTTTGAGCAGATATGATAGGTAGATGATGTAGGAATGGTTTGGAATTAGCATCATGAAATGTTGTAGATGGGATGGAGATTCCATTGAACTGAGCATGGGTTTAGAGTAGATTCTTGATCGAGTTGATGTTGTGACGAAAAGTCTGAGAAAAGACTAATGATGACATAAGGATGTGCATTCTTATGATTTGAGCGTGACAGTTGGACTGATCACCCAACTAGTTCGAGTCATGAGGGACGTTAGTGTGCAGAGATATGTTAGCAATATGTTAGAGTATCATGGTAGCAGTACACACAATGGCGATACATGATGGAGACTGTTGTATTATATATGTTGCAGGGATGTTTGCAATGTATGGACTAGTTGATATCATGGATTAGGGAGATGATTGTTCTGATGGATTATAAGACATTGGATGGCAGCTACGATGGATGGTCGGATTTCCAAGGACGACAATGACTTTCGATGGGGGAGGATTTAACGCCCTATGGTTGTTGCGACGGACAAGTGAAATGGGCAACCTACCAGGCGAGCTGAACAACATAGGAACGACGAGCTGTAGTTGGCAAAGACACTGTAAGGTCCTCGGTTAGGCGACTCGGTTGGACGCCTGGTGGACTGGGCATGGGCACGAGCGCGCAGGCGAGTTGACGTGCACGGCGGGCACGCAGGCGAGTCGGGCTGCATGACGAGCGCGGGCGCGGGTGGACCAGTGAGTCACGACACACGCGACGGGCGCGCGGGCGGAGGACGAGTTGGCGCACACGTGGGTGCGAGCACAGGCGAACCGGCGAGTTGGGCTGCATGCGGGTGCGGGCGCGGGCGCGTGATGAGTCAAAGCACACCCGGGTGTGACGAACGCACGAGTTATTTGCAACGAAACCAGTGTTACAAGTAAACTTGTGATGAAACGATGGAGTGGTTATACGACCATTTGGAGGATGAAACGACAACTTAGGAGGCTGACTTGCGTTATGGGCGGGCCGACTATAAGGTGGGCATTCAAGCCTTGTACAGGGGTGTGTAAACCATGTTTTCGTGGTTGGCTGGGCAGCCCCACCCATAGGTTACAATGCATATATATTGTGATGCGTTGGGAGGCATTTTCATCAACAATTTCACCAAGCAACTTCGCATAAGAGGTGCAGAACTTCAAGTGCACAGAAGGGACAAGTAGAAGCGCATATCTCATGCGCTAACTTGGTTTTGGCTATACGGTTGGAAGTAGCATTTGGAAAGTCGAAGTTTTGGGCAAGGTGTGTTGTGGGTGGATTGAAGTGCCGGTTTGTGCCAGGACTTGGCGTGGGTGTCTTGGTGGCTCGGGTGAGCACCCGCCCAATGTGCAAGGTGTGCATGAAGGTGAACGGAGGTTCACCTCGATTGTAAAATTGACTAAGTGTAAATTTGGGGTTTCCCAAGTTTTAGCTTATACTTTGTAAAAGTGAAGATTATATAATATATTGATTCGGGCAGACTCATTGTTCAGGGAGTTGCCCCTCCCTTTATACTATGCAATTGTCTTCTTCGTTTATAATTGCTATTGGTAATGAATGAGTATGGGTGTTCATTGGTATAAAGGATAAACATAATAATATTTGGTTGTGAAATACAAACTAAGTAAGAGAAAGTTAATTAGGCATAGTCCACGAACATAAGTATTGGTGAAAAGAAAGTGTTCGGTGGTGCCGCACTTCGCTATAAGCGGTTGAAAGACTACTGCAGGTGTAGGGGCGTGATAGTTGGTATCAGAGTTGGTACATGACGAAGTGCAGGTGTGGATGCACTTGACAGTTGATGACAGTGGAAGCAGGTACTTGCAGGTGAAGGAAGCTAGTTTCACATACAAGTGGAACAAGGGCTGGTTCATGATTGCAGGGAACTTGGTGAAGCTGGTGAATGGTGAAACAGGTTTAGCAGAAGTGAAGCTTAGTGCTTGGACCAAGCTGAACATCAAGGCATGGCAGGTTTGGAAGAATGCGAAGGGAAGCTCTTGCTTACCTTATACAGGTTGAAACGAATGAAAGAAGAGAATCCCCGGATTCGAAAGGAACTTGAAGTCTTGGAAAAGAATGTTGAAAACAAACTTCTTCAACTTGGTTGGACAATAGAGCAAGATGGAGTTGCAGATTGTGCTAACAAGGAAGAGGAAGCCGTGATGATTGAAGATGTTGCAGATGTGACAACGATGGAGGATGAACTTGAGATTAATCAAGTTGGACCGGGACCGTTCAGTTTGCAGACATGGTTGGATGAGGATACTCATGTGGAGGAACCTCATGATGATGATCATGATGATGGTGTAAGTACTATTGATACTTGTGTTTCACTTGAGCATTTGGAAGATGGACTGTATGCAGGGAAGGGCAAAACCAGTTTGCCGATGCAAGGGAGCATCTTACCATGGATGACTATGATGAGACCTTGTATGGAGAAGCAAGGATTATTGATTGTTGTAGGACTTGTTGGGGTTGTTTGTGACCTTATGGTAGAAGGTACAGGGGGTTGTGATAAGGGAGGAACATGATGATCATTGTGGAGGATTGGGTCATGCTTTAGCCACATGGAGAATTGGCTAAGTGCCCAGCATGCCTCATGGACAGATTAAAGGGCACACACTTGAGGTACGATGATGCTTGGGTGGACTTCTCATTGCCAAGACCAAGAGCAAGTCTTGGTGGAACCTTTAGTGGAGGAGCTATGATGGAGAGACTCATGTGATGATGATATGGTTGGGTGACCGAGTTCACTAGACCAAAGATTGTAGACATGGATGAGGATGACTGGTTGTTGTGATGGGTCTACTTGGTTGGACTACATGGGCAACTTAGTCATGGACATCAGGATGGAGACATGGAGCATGGCAGTCTTATGCAGGGACATTATGCGGGAGCACTCGTAGAGGTGCCACTTATGGGCATCCAATGAGGAGTGCCAAGGCAGGGATGTTGTGTAGATAGATTTGTTGATGTGACATGGAGACTTATTACTTATGAGCCGATGGAGAGGTTGTGCACTTATGTACAACAAGGCCATGGATTTGGGTGGATTTGTGAGGAGACTATGGAGCATTCCTACTACATGGAGAGCTGAGGCATCTCACAAAGACCTTTTGGCCGAGACTTGTATGCTTGCTAGGATGTTGGTTGGGGATGATTTATGGAGCTCATGATGACATGAGATTGTTGTGACTTTTGGGAATTTCATATATGGTGGACTTGGGGACACTTTGGAGGAATGGAGTTACAACGATGATGATGCCTTGGTGGCAACACTTGGGCATGGGTTGAGCCGAGACTCAACCACTTTTGACACATGGGAGCTGGTTGATCTATGCTGATGGGCAACACATGGATAGATGAGACGGGTATATACTTGTTTCTATGGCAGACTTGAGGGATGACACATTGCCGACATGATGGAGGATGATTCATGGACCTGGATGTGACACATCGAGAGCCGATTTGATGAGATGGTCTCTTCATATCGAGGAGATACACATATAGATGATGTTGGGATGGATGTGGCTGATTTCATGCAGCACATTGACACCAAACATCATGGACAGCATGTTGCAGATGAGATGAGGACTACTTCATGGACTTGAGCATGGCTTTGTATGGAGATGGATTCTTGATCGAGTTGAGGGTGTGGCAGGATGTTCTGAGAAACGACTGATGGTGGCATGAGGATGTGCATTCTCATGGTTTGAGCGTGACAGTTGGATTAGCTACCCAACTAGTTCAGTCATGGGGGACGTCAGTGTACAGAGATGTGTTAGCATTTGTTGGAGTATCATGGCAACAGTTCACATGATGACACATGATGAGGTTGACACGAGATGTTGCAATGGACATGTAGCTTGGATGGAAGAACCAGCCTTCCACGATGGAGAGCAGCATGTGGAGATTGTGACAGGGTGATCGATGGTCATGGATTGAGATGATTTCCGATGTATGACATACCGATGAGGTGTATACCTTGGTATGGTGATCTTGGTGACAAATGGTTGCCAAGGCGAGACATGGTGGAGACGGTGGTTCTACATATGTTGCAGTGATGGTTGCAGTATGTGGAGGAGTTGACATCATGGATATTGATGATCTTGGTGGATGGCTACCGGGATGGTATGTTGTCGAGGACGGCAACGATTTTAGGTGGAGGAGGATGTAAGGTCCTTGGTTAGGCGACTCGGTTGGACATCGAGCGGACCGGGCAAGGGCATGGGCATGCGGGCGAGTTGGCAGGTGCGCGGGTGAGTTGACATACACGACGAGCGCGCGGGCGAGTCTGGCCGCACGACGGGCGTGGGTGCGGGTGGACCGGCGAGTCATGACACACGCGACGAGCGTGCGGGCGGAGGACGAGTTGGTGCACACGCGGGCGCGGGTGCGGGCAAACCGGCGAGTTGGGCTGCATGCGGGCGCGGGCGTGGGCGCGTGACGAGTCAGAGCACACGCGGGTGCGACGAATGCACGAGTTATTTGTGACGAAACTAGTGTTACAAGTAAACTTGCGATGGAATGATGGAGTGGTTATACGACCATTTGGAGGATGAAACGACAACTTAGGAGGCCGACTTGCATTTTGGGTAGGCCGACTATAAGGTGGGCATTCAAGCCTTGTACAGGGGTGTGTAAACCATGTTTTGGTGGTCGGTTGGGCAGCCCCACCCATAGGTTACAACGCATATATATTGTGATGCGTTGGGAGGCATTTTCATCAACGATTTCACCAAGCAACTTCGCATAAGAGGTGCAGAACTTCAAGTGCGCAGAAGGGACAAGTAGAAGTGCATATCTCATGTGCTAACTTGGTTTTGGCCGTAAGGTTGGAAGTAGCATTTGGAAAGTCGAAGTTTTGGGCAAGGTGTGTCGTGGGTGGATTGAAGTGCCGGTTTGTGCCAGGACTTGGCATGGGTGTCTTGGTGGCTCGGGTGAGCACCCGCCCAACGTGCAAGGTTTGCACGAAGGTGAACGGAGGTTCACCTTGATTGTAAAATTGACTAAGTGTAAATTTGGGGTTTCCCAATATTTAGCTTGTACTTTGTAAAAGTCAAGATTATATAATATATTGATTCGGGCACACTCATTGTTCAGGGAGTTGCCCCTCCCTTTATACTGTGCAATTATCTTCTTCGTTTATAATTGCTATTGGTAACGAATGAGTATGGGTGTTCATTGGTATAAAGGATAAACATAATAATACTTGGTTCAAAACACAAACTAAGTAAGAGAAAGTGAATTAGGCGTAGTCCACGAACATAAGTATTGGTGAAAAGGAAGTGTTCGGTGGTGCCGCACCTCGCTATAAGCGGTTGAAAGACTACCACAGGTGTAGGGGTATGACAGACATGGACGAGTGAGCTACGGTGAGAAACATGCAAGCGAATGAGCATGGAGAAGTGCCAAGGCTGCGGACTTATAGTGGCTGAGTGGGTAGCTCGAGCCCCTGAACCGACTTGAGCCTTAGGCGAAGAGTCGTGGCGTTGGGCGGTCCTATGGACAGGCTGACACGTTGGTGTGGTGGCCACACATTATAATGTGTGGGCCGACGAGTTAATATATGGAACGGGCCGACGGTTGTGCGATACGGTGGCAGGTCAGCCGAATGCCCAAACAATGGAGCGGGCGGATATATATAGGTGGAGACGAGTTATCGTGGAGGCAATAAATTCGAACAACATTCATCCAACAAGAAGTGCGAGTAGTGTGCAGTTCTATAGTGGAGCAGGCAAGGCGTATGAGGCTGGGTTGAATGGCCGAGCTAGCCGAACGTGGGTGGTGTATCGTGCGGACCGGGTAGGCAGGTGACCGGGTGAATGGTTCATGCGGGGCGACACGAGGGCATGCCCGCTGAATGACGGGCAAGCTAAAAAAAGGTACGTGCATGTGTGGTGACATGGAGGTGTGTCCATTGGGTGAACCGAACAAAGGATTGTGCGGGGCGACACGGAGGTGCGCCCGCCGAACGGTGAGTTGGTGACTCCGGTAGGGCGACCTGCGGTTCGGTGCGCCAGGTAAAATGAAGTGTTGGGTTTGTGAATGGGAGGTGTGATAAGCATGCGGAGGGTGCCCAAGTTAGGCGACATGGACACGAGGAGCGTGCCCAAGTTGGGCAAACGACACGGTTCGTTCGACGAGATGAATGAATGCGTTTAAGGGTAAACGGAGAGTTGGGCAAAATGTGCAGCGACCATTTGGGCATTCGACAAGCTCGGCAACCGAGTTTTATGAAGTTGTAAAATTGGCTAAGTGTAAATTTGGGGTTTCCTCCAAGATTTAACTTGTACATGAAAGATTGTGAATTAAATATATTGATATACGGGCAAAATCACAACGAGGAGTTGCCCCTCCCTTTATACTGTTGTGCATTTATACATGTTAATGCTATTTATGGTGAATGTTTATGGTTTTCACTGTGTATAAAGGAAAACATAATACTTCGTAATGAAGAAATAAACTAAGTACGAATGTTAGGCGTAGTCCATGACCATGAGCATTGGTGAAAAAAAGGGTCGGTGGTGCCACACCTCACTATAGTGTTGTTGGAAGAGTACCACTAATATAGTGGCGTGACATAGAGGGTCCCACGAGGGACGATGTCGTTTCAAATTTTCGATGGGATAAAATATTTAGTGTCCTCCTTTAATATACTTTTGCCTAGTTAAAGTATTTAATATGTTTTAATAATATTTATCATTGTTATGTGAAATGCCCATTATATGCATGTTCATAATAATTAACCATTGTTTTCTAATATATTTTCCCTCAGACGAAACATTTAATATTTTTTATATTTTCACATGGTAAATGAGAATTTTAAAATAATGATGAGGTGTCAATATATATTCTCTAATAACAATAATTGATAACTACTTTCATGAATAAGAATTGCAATAAATTTTATGTTTTCCAAAAATAATTTATTAAATTCATCTTTCTATACTAAATTAATTTAGATTCTTAAATAATAAGAATTGGAAATTATTATTTTTTAATGAATAAACGAATTATTATTATTTTAATGAATAAACGAGTTATTATAAATTTTTTTAATGAATAAATAAATTATTATAAATTCTGTCATTTTCAAAAAAAAATAAAATACATCTTCCAATCGTATAGTGTTTAAATTAATTATAATATAATTTATTAATAAAATAATAAAAAAATTTAATTATTAATACAATATTATTAGTCTATTTTAATGTTGGACTATTAGTCCATGGAAGACTATAGCAACAAATTTATTCTTTGATCGCTAATAGTTAACCTTTCGCTTATATCATTTCTACTAATTAATGTTGTAAATTGAATATATGTATTATTTAGTATGGTAAGAAAACAAAAATAGTTTTTAAATTTTTTATTAATCAATAATTTTATACTTTTATGGTATATCTTACTAGTCTGAATTAATTATCTACTAATATTTAATTGTTTTTCAAATGTACTATGGACATACATGAGCATTGTGTTAGGTCAACTTTATTTTAAAATAGACATACATGAGCATGATATTAGGTCAACCCTATTTTGCCTATGTCATGAAGCATCATTTCCCATAGATCCATGACCACCCTCACAACCAACTATGCATGCCTTACCATGAAATAAGAATAGTGGAGCATGATCAAGTCAATCAACCATAATAATAATAATGTTGTAATTGTGTGGAGAGAGAATCTATAACCAAATACAAACTCGTGTTATGTGTGAACAATGCTAAGTAAAGATATCTATTATATTACTACCAGGAAGAACAATTAGATATTACAATTAACTAAAATGAAAAATGTCTTCCATCTAACCATGTAATAGTTACAAGAAAGTAAAGAGCATAATAGAAAATAATGTAATAATCTCAAAATAAAACATATGCATAGTTTGATAAACATAAATAATGTAACCAAGATCTCGATCAATAAAACATTTACTGTAAACCAAATATCTTAAAACTATTATGTTTGGGTAAAAAAAATTTGTTCCATAAACAAATAAATTTCTCAAAACTCTACCTCACATATCTCGCTCACTGCCATAAAGAAAACTGACCAAATCTTTTATATAAGAAAACCCAAAAACCCAATTTACAATAAAAAGCATATATCACAAATGCCTTCAAAAAGCATTCAAAAGTAAGCTAAATACATTCAACTCTAAAGATTTGTGAGAAAAAAATTGAAGGCTCATGGGAAAGTTAAGGTCAAGCAACCCTACTGAAACAATCAACATAACACAAATAAAAATGTGACCAGGGATTTTCAAACATAAAACCCTACGCCATAACTCAAAAATTTGGCTCCTTAATAGCTAGAGTGGCATACGAAGAATATAGAGGGAAATAAAAGTGGAAAGGGAAAATCGATTTGAAAATCGATGTCGAACCCTTACTAAAAGAATTAGAACCTAACATGAGAATTTCCGTAAAAAAAGAAAAAAGAAAAAAAGACGAAGTTTCCATTAGAAATTTAAGTAGGCACTCCCATTACAAGGAAAATCCCTTTTAGTGGAGGCTATAATGTAAGATTTTAGTGATATAAAATTGGACGCTATAATGTAAGATTTTTGTGATATAAAATTGGAATGAAAATATTAAGAAAATATTTGCTAATATATTCTTTTATGATCAGGATGTTTTAGTGGAAATTATAATATAATTTCATCCCAAGTGAAAAAAATTTTAAAAGGGAGATTTTAGCTAATGTCTTTTTAGCGGTATGTTCCATGGAACAATAACGGTGTGCTTCATGGAACAGGTAACCCCTGTGCGGTGCTTCATGAAACAAGGAGCACCTATGCACTATATATATAAAATCACCGAAGCGGCATCCATAATTAAAAGAACTTGCGCGCCGAAGACGTAAAAAAAACCAGTGTTATTAATTTTAATAATACACTAGGGCTGGAAATAATATTTTGTGACATCAGTGCGTTAGTTCTGTGACAACACTCAGACTTAAATAGTTACAATGTACCGAAGCGTTAATTACAAACCATACTAGTGCGTGAAGAACCAAACGCCACGGTGTTGTCTTTTTCGAAAAATGCATCAGTGACGGCAGAAAAGATGTTGTGTCATAGTGATTTTATATAATGTTTTAACGACCGAATAATTTCAAATCCTCGAAGAAAACAACGCTAAACTTAATTTCATAAAATTTAGAAAAAGATAAGCGTGACTAATTCGCTCTCCGCAAAATTCCAAAAACAGGAAAACACGAGGGTCAACGTCGTTTTATATTTTCCGTGGCATAAGATATTTATCGGCTTCCTTTAATATATAATAATTCGTCGTAGGCGTTCTTATATCAACCCCTAGGTCGATGGAGCGTCGTTGAGTTCTTTTTTTTAATGAATGGCGTAGATTTATTCTCAACGGAATATGCCAGTAGATCTTCGTCTGAGTTGCAGATCTACGGCTCAGGTAGGAGGAAGCCTGAAGCGTTACAGTTTAATTCAAATTAATTGAAATAAAAATGATTTTGAATGTGGTGGCGGATGGGGAAAATGGTGGGACGATCCAGCTTGCAGCTGGTAACGTGGAACTGGTAATGTGGCGCCCATGTCAAGTCGAAGCTCTTCATAAGTCAACGTGTTTTCGTGTTTTTTAATTGATCATGATCCTGGGAAGAAAACTTTTTGTGTACAGTTTCCTCAGAGAATTGATGGTATTGATCGACGCGATCTATATGCTAATCGTAACACTTCGATAAATTGATAACAAAATTCATTTTAGAATGCAATGTATAAGAATGGTTTTGATTTTGCTACATTATCAATTTTGGTTTTTGATGTTGCCATATCTGCTCTCATCTCAAGTATGCTAATAATGTCTTATGAGTTTGTATCACTTGCCTAGGTACACGGGATTGACTTCCTATTTTCCATAGCTATCACAACATTGTAGCCTGATCTATAACACCCAAGACAATCTATTAAAATCAAACACTTCATTAAATTCTATGGGGATATTTCAGTTTAAAAGAACTCTGCGACGCATTTGTCTTTTATGATTATTGATGCAATTTTTTTTTGTTTCCTTCACTTTTTTGAGTGGGGTTGTGTATTGGGGTGATATGAAGCACATATTTGAATGAAAAATTGGTCCATATTCTTCAATATTATCTATGTGAGTTTAATCACTTTCTTTCATGAATAGGGCCACATATTTTGAATGATATAACATTTGGTTGACATAGAGCACATACTTTAACGAATTTTTTTTATTTTTTTTTTAAGTTTGAGGAGTATCTTTTAATAATTTAAGAATTGTATTTTTACTATTTGTAAGAGTACATTTGGATTGTGTGAGATATTTATAGGTAGAAAAATTTTAGGGGCTAACACTTGTAAATAGGCTCATTTCCCATATTTTTTCCAAAAAAAATGTAAATTCTTTTTTCTTAAAAAAATAATCACTCAAATTTCTTAAGATAAAATCACTTTTTCCTTAAAAATTATCAAAATCTTATAAAACTATAGAAAATTATTATAAACCTTTATAGAAACATACTTAAATATTTTACTGCTTCGATATTAGGAATTAGTAAGATTTACTAAAGTTTCTAAACTTCAAAATAAATTATCATCCTTAAAGTTTTAGCTAATTAACAATTGTGTATGAGTCTCGAATCCAACATGATAGAAAACAAACGGTTTCAATATTTAACTATTACAAAACTTCAAACTGTTGGAAACTCACACAGCCATATTAAACACACACAACAAATTAACACACAAAACAAACAGGTGGAACAGGCAGAGAGCTAGCATGTGGTCTCTCATGGTCATGTAATGCTCTCTTATTCAAATACTTTAATAATACATTTAAATACATGAGAAAGTGGTCTTAAGATAGTGTGTCTATCTTAGACTCACTTGGTTGAGACAATTTCTCAACTTACACACTAATTTAAGAGAAATAGTTGGAGAGAATCTCTCATCCAAACTAGACTCCTTAGTTTGAGCAATTGTCATGATTTTATTTAGTTAATTTAATAATTGGATTTATTATTGATTTTTAAGAGAGTAAGGATAACATTCCCCACATCAATGATAAATCCAAAACGAACAAGGAACCATCTTCCAAGTTCTCAAGTTGATCCTCAAAAAAAATTTGCCTGAAAAACCGCCAAAGCTGGATGCTGAAAAAACTCAAATCCAAAGAGAACATGAATCAGCTGCATGTATGATTCATCTCTGAATGTCGTTTGACAACTCCATCACGTGCCAAGTTGCAAAAGGATCCAACTGTCCTTTACTTGAAATCAGCATCCGATGTCCATTGACACAATCTGATGAACACCCACTCGCATATTTGTTGATGATGATCGCCCACTCGCTGCTTCGCTAATGTTGTCGAGACTTTCAGTCTCACAACCACTGTCAATTTCATTGACATTTTCCCCCGTTTGTCAGCTGAAAGGAGAGGCAATCTTCTCCAAATTATATCTGAACTCCCCCCCTTCAGGTGTAGGAGAGTTTCACTGTTGTACTCCCCCGTTCAGCTGCACGAGAGTACCATCTTCATTTGACTGTTGGCTGCAATATGTGTGAGTGAATCCGATTGTAAAACTTGTACAATTTTTCAGCTGTGGATGACCATTTCCATGGATCAATCCATGAATAATCGATCTTTAATCTGGCAGGTTGGTCTTGTTTGCAACATTTCTCTGATGAATGATTCTACTTGCCACAATGGTGACAAGGATGGAGATCAAAACACTGATCTTCCAAATGACCAGTTCTTTGACAATGAGAACATTTTGGTTTGTTTGCAACTTCAGTTTGCATTCATTTCTGTTTGTCGGCACTTTTAGTTTGTGTGCACTGATGTCTGTCTGCAACTTGCAGAGAACTTGCTGAGGTGATATGTTCAAGTAATCCGGTACTCACGAACTAAATGGGCTTTCAATAATCAGGCATATGTAAGTTGTCATCATCTTCGACATATCCTAAGCCGTGTCTATTTCGATTACTTTGGATTTCTTCCCTTGGCTTGATGATGGGTTTGGAAGAAAGTTGAACTGGAACAACTTCAACACTTGAAGCTGGTTGGATGAATGAGTTTGAATGATCAACTATATTTGGAAAAGACTTGGAAGCAACACGTTTCTCTTGCAACTCTGTTCTCTCCAGTTGCGATTCTAGTTGAAGAAACTCAATCATTTCATGTGCATGCTAAATATGCACTTGAATGTCAGCAAGAGTGGTTTTGTTGATCTGCACCATGTCACCAGCTAATGATAACATTAAATTGTGAAGAATTTGGGACAGGTGAATGTGTGTCGCCATGTTGTCGGGCTTGAAAAATTGCTCACTTGAGTTGATCACTGAAATGACAGGCTTGCTTGTACCGTGGCCGATACTTTTAAACACTTGCTTGAGCTGTTGATGCTTTTAAACACTTTGCTTGAACTATTGATTTCATGCTCACTTGATGACAATCACTTTGAATGAAACGTTATGAGTGCTTTAATGAACTATACACAAGCTTGCTTGTTGTGCATTGAACCATCACACTTGATTTGGTTACTTGACACGCTTACTTGATCTTAGTGTGCTTACTGTAGACACATGCTTGTTTTGATACTTACTGGAAGATTAGAAGTCACGCTCGTTTGATGATTATTGGCTGCTTGATTATTTTATGAACACACTCTCTTGCTTATTGTTTTTACATGAAATACTTATTGGCTTGATTGTTTTTAATGACATGCTCGCTTGCTTATGATTGTTGTACTTGCTTTAAACACATGTTGTTTTGAACTCTTGGTTGATTACTACACTTAGTGATGAAATAAATGTGATGAAAAATGATGGGTGTCTAACACTGTCGAAAATGCACCCAAATGACAAACAATAAATTCAATGTTCAAGTAACAACTGACTTGACTTAATGATGCACTTTAACATATCAAATGAGGGTGTCGGTTATAACCGAAAATGCACCCTTACAATTCAAGTGAATTTGACTTTGATTACAATTCAAATTACAAATTATGATTTGCAAGTTACAGTTTTTTATTGAGCTTTTTAAAGAAATGGCCCAAGTGCAATTTCCAAAAAATTGTTGTTGAATTGCTGCAAAAAAAATTTGTTGATGTAGATGACAGCTTGATTGGATGTTGATGCAGAAATGTCTTGACTGGAGATGCTTGATTTTGTAGCATCCTTAACTTGATTTCTTTGGTTACATAATGTGAAATGTTGTGGCAGCTTTTATCAAGTCAATAATGTGATGCTTTGTGCTTATGAACTTAATTGGTAATGGGAGCTTTAATTTCAAGAGCTTGATTGATGACTTGTGGATGTAAACTTTTCTTATGTTCATGTAGTTGTTTTGTTAAAGCATAAGAAAAAGAGCGTTTTACAAAATCGACACAAGTCATGTACACGCATACACACGGTGTTCCTAAGATCCCCTTATTCAATTTCGGGCAGATCTAGGACACAAGCACCACAAAAAATATGTCTTTATTAAATATTGAAGTACATCATTCTTTGTCACAACTTTGTAAGCAAATTGTCTTCAAAACTGAATCAATCTCTCTCAAAATAATGAATTTCACCCAAACAAATTCACTTATCGCTCCAAATACAAAAAATTACAAATACTCCTTATCTCACTAAAATATACAAAAATCACTTCTCCCTCCAAAAAAAACTTATCACTCCAAATGTACAAAAAGAATTTCACCTTATGACTCCACTCCTTATCTCTCCCAAAAATCACTCATTCTCTCATATTCCACTTGCTATCTCTCCTTTGTTCATAAACTCACATGCTTTACATTTAATAATAATTACGCTCACAGGAGGATGTCTCATTGATAACTATTTGAATTATCTCTCCCAAAAATCACTCATTCTCTCATATTCCACTTACTATCTCTGTTTTGTTCATAAACCCACATGCTTTACATTCAATAATAATTACACTCATAGGAGAATGTCTCGTTGATAACTATTTGAATTATTTTATGAAGGTGTTCACTTTTAGGCACGTACTTTTATGAAAACACTCATTAGTATTCCTCCATAAAATGTATCACTTATTCCTCCTTACCGTATAACCCAACAACACATTTTCTGGCCTTTTGTGGATGGGTGGTTGTTGTTGTTTTAATGCTTCAATGCCTGCACATGGGCAGTGCAACACGCCTAGAATGCCAGAATTATCACACTATCTCTGTTGAAAACTTCAAATGGAAAGAGCCACAGGGAGCTGTCGAATGCCCAGGTTCACTTGCAGGTGAGGAAGCGCTAAAACCAGGAGTGAATATAAGACTGGATCATATTCACGGGGCCTGCTCACCCCTCAAGCCCACCAAGTGGAGCCCAAGGATACCCTTGGTGTCTCAGATTTTCGAAAGAGACAATGCTCGTTTGAATACAATTATGGGCAGGTCAAAAAACGGAGGCACTTATTCTCCACAGAGCGATGTTCCTATTCATTCTGGAAAGAGTCCGTCTTCAACAAAATATATTGTAACAGTAGGGATTGGCACACCTCCACAGAGACAGTCGCTGATAATTGATACGGCCAAGGTTCCTATTCATTCTGTTAATTTATTACAAATACTTCCCATGGAAATTTAACTACAAGAACAATTGAGCAACAACTTGAAAGATTCATACATAGTTTAATTTGAGTTTGGCCAACAAGAATAGAAAAAATATTAATCTGGTAAAACGAAACATGTTCGAATCCTGGCAGAGAATTACGAACATAACTTAGCCCATATTTCCAATGCTAGCATCCACTACTTTGTTCTAGAGAAATTGACCCACATAAGAACCTCTGCCACCAATCATATTCTCATACCTCCATTCTCGTTCTGAGTCGCAGGATCCCTCCGAGCATACCATACTGTGCAACACTATAGCAGTTGATGTTAGGAGGAGAAGAAGATCATCCACAACAGAGCGCGGCTTTAGAGGAGGCAAACGAGGTCGTAAATGCTTCTATCGTGGCAATCATTCGCATTTAGTGCACTATATTAAATCAACTAATAAAATACACAGAAGAAATATAGAAACCAGAAGAAACTCACAAAGAACACTCCATGTAGTTTCCTTCATGGGCTTTCATGCTCTTTCAACACAGTTTTGAAAGTGCATACGAAGTGATATGTCATTTCTTTGAATTATTGTGAGACGACTCCTATCTCTGGCCACTGACTGATCAATTCAAAATTTATGTCTTGCAGTCACTTCAAATGGGAAACACAAAGAAACCAATAGGCCGAGAAGACAACTCACTTCGGATGTGATACTTAAAAAGTCTCTCAAACTCATGTGTTGAAGAAGATCCCATCAGAATCATCAAATGGTAATGGAAAAAAAAATTGGGCTTTTTTTTCTCGAATGGTCACAGTTCGTTCTTTGCTGCTATAATAATGTTATCAATCTAGTAGCCAATGGAGTAGAATGAATATGAATGAATGAATATATGGCAACAATCTCTCTCACACACCATGCTGCCAAGTTTTCAAACTGATCTTCTGTAACACAACCTTCACACTAATCTTTGCAACATCACCTTGACACTGATCTCACGATCACATAGTCTCAACACTTCGGATCTCAAACACACTGTAATTTCCTTGAGCAGTCCACGAATTTATCAATGCATAGTCAAAGAAGGGCAAATAAAGTTTCTTGGCTTGAACTTCACAATACCTTCACCACTTGGCCCTCTTTCAATGTGGCTAACTGCTCTATGCTATCGCCTTTATGTCAACATAACGGATCCTCATTCCAGTGCTGTAAAATGGTGACATGAGCCTCGACTTCCAATTCCCATTTCCTTTACTAGTACGCACTCTCACACACTAACCAATCTAAAGCAAACACTCTCACTCCCAAAGAGCAAACCATTAGCTTTGATACGAGATGTTGCAAACTCACACAGCCATATTAAACACACACAACAAATTAACACACAAAACAAAACTAGCAGAAAAGGTAGAGAGCCAGCATGTGGTCTCTCATGCTCATCTCTCTTATTCAAATAATTTAATAATGCATTTAAATACATGAGAAAGTGGTCTTACTATAGTGTGTCTATCTTTGGATCACTTGGTTGAGACAATTTCTCAACTTACACACTAATTTAGGAGAGCTAGTTGGAGAGAATCTCTCATCCAAACTAGACTCCTTAGTTTGAGGAATTGTCATGATTTTATTTATTTTATTTAATAATTGGATTTATTATTGATTTTTAAGAGAGTGAGGCTAACACAAACCTTTTATTTTAATATTACAAAACTTCAAACCTTTTATTTTTGCAGCCAAATTTAATTGTTTTTGTAAAAAAAATCTTTACAGACTTACAAAGTCCTAATTAAAAACTTAATGTGTTTTCAAGTATCTTGTACAAGAAGAAAGTGTCATTGGCTAAGATTGGATCTAAAATTTATTTTCATTTTATTTTAAACGTGCGATCAAATTGAAAGAAATTTTATGTATAATCAAGGTAAATTTAATGTGTAGTTAAAGTAAAATAATTTTTTTGAAAATAATTTTCATATTTTTTTAAAATAATTGTGACAAATATTGTCTCAATATGCAAATCAATCATGATCAACCATGGTGAACAATGGTGAAACTTCGTGTTGTGAGAAAGAATCTCTCAATATGGAAATCAACCATGGTCAACCATGTTTAATTTAGGGTTTATAATATTTACCTTATTGTTTATATACCTTGGGTTTATAGTTTGTGTCCCTTAGTTTTATAATATCAATCCCTTGGATATATTAATCTAATGATTCATATTCTTAAGGTCTAGTATTATTCCCTTAGGTTTATAGTCCCTTGGATTTTTAGTATTAATTACTAGGGTTTATTATTCCCTTTGGTTTATAATATAAAGCATGGTCAAGCATGGTCAATCATGGTCAATCATTATCAATGATGGTCCAAAGTTTCATTGTGACAAACATTGTCTCAATTTGAAAATCAATCGTTGTTTGAACTATGGTCCAACATTGCATTATGATAAAGATTGTCTCAATATGATAATAATTTTAAACCATGGTCAATCATGGTCAACCTTGGGCAACCATGGTCCAACGTCGTATTATGACAAATATTGTCTAAATATGATAATCATGGTCAACCTTGGTCAACCATGGTCATCCATGGTCGACCATGATCGAACGTCGCATTGTGACAAATATTGTCTTGATACAAAAATCAACCATCGTTAACCATGGCCAACCACAGCCAACCACGGCCCAACGTCATATTGTAACAAGGAATGTCTCAATATGAAAATCAACCATAGTCAACCATGTTTATATTAGTGTTTATAATATTTATCTTAGGGTTTATATACCTTGGCTTTACAATATTAGTCCTTTGGGCTGAATATTATTCAACCATGGTCAACCACGTTTTGTAAAATCAATCGTGGTCAACCATGGTTAATCATGGTCAACCATGGTCTAACGTTGCATTGTGACAAAGATTGTCCCAATATGAAAATCAATCATTCTCTCAACTATGGTCCAATGTTGCATTGTGACAAATATTGTCTCAATATCATAATCATGGTCAACCATGATCAACCATGTTCAATCATGGTAAACCTTGGTCAATCTTGGTCCAACATCGCATTGTGACAAATATTATCTCAAGATGAAAATCAATCATTGTATCAACCATGGTCCAGTGTCGTATTATGAAAAATAATGTCTCAATAAGACAATCATGGTCAATCATGGTCAACCTTGGTCAACCATGGCCATCTATGGTCAATCATGGTCAACCATGGTCGAACGTTACATTGTGAGAAAGATTGTTTTGATATGAAAATCAATCATGGTTAAGTATGGTCAACCATGGTTAAGTATGGATGGTCTAATGTTAGATTGTAACAAGGATTGTCTCAATGTGAAAATCAACAATGGTCAACCATAGTAAATCATGGTTATTTTAGTGTTTATAATATTTATCTTAGGGTTTATATACCTTTGGTTTATAATTTTTATCCCTTGGGTTTATAATATCAATCCCCTGTCTTTATTAATCTAAGGGTTCATATTCGTAGGGTTTAATATTATTTTCTTAGGTTTAGAATCCCTTGGGATTTTAATATTAATATCTGGGTTTATTGTTCCCTTGGCTTTATAATACCAATCACGGTCAACCATTGTCTAATTTGACATTGTGACAAAGATTCCCTTGATTTGAAAATCAATCATGGTCAACCATGGTCCAACATCACATTGTGACAATTATTGTCTCAATATGAAACTCAACCATGGTCATCCATGTTTATTTTAGTGTTTATAATATTTATCTTAATGTTTATATACCTCGGGTTTATAATATTAGACCCTTGGGTTTAGTCAATAATGGTCAATCTTGGTCATCCATGGTCAACCATGTTTATTTTAATGATTATAATATTTATCTTAGGGTTTAAATAGCTTGGGTTTATAATCTTAGTACCTTGAGTTTAATATTATTCCCTTTCTTTCAACATCCCTTGGGGTTTCAGTATTAATCCTTTGGGTTTATTATTCCCTTGGGTTTATAACATTAACCCCTTGGGTTTATAACATTAACCCCTTGGGTTTATTTTTCCCTTGGGTTTATAATATCAATCCCTTGGGTTTATAATACCAATCATGGCCAACCATGGTCAATCATAGCCAGCTATGGTCAACCATGTTCGAATGTCGCATTGTGCCAAATATTGTCTCAATATAAAAATAAACCATAGTCAACCATGGTCCAACATCACATTGTGAGAAATATTGTCTGGATATCAAAATCAATCATGCTCAAGCATGGTCACCCATGTTCCAACTTCGCATTGTAATAAGGATTTTTTAAATATGAAAATAAACCATGGTCGACCATGTTTATTTTAGGGTTTATAATATTTATATTAGGGTTTATATACATTGGGTTATAATATCAATCATGGTAAACCATGGTCAATCGTTGTCAACCATGGTCCAATGTGACATTGTGAAAAAGATTCTCTTCATTTGAAACTCAATAATAATCAACCATAGGTAACCATTGTCCAATGTCATATTATGACAAGAATTGTCTCAATATGAAAATCAACCATGGTGAGTCATGGTTAACCATGTTAATTTTTGTGTTTATAATATTTATCTTAGGGTTTATATACCCTGTTTTTGTAATATTAGTCTAATAGATTTAATATTTTTCAACCATGGTTAATAATGGTCAACCATGTTTCATAAAATCAATAATGGTCAACTATTGTCCAATGTCGCATTGTGACAAGGATTGTCTCAATATGAAAATCAACCATGGTCAAGCATGTTTATTTTAATGTTTATAATATTTATCTTAGGGTTTATATACCTTGAGTTTATAATATTAGTCCCTTCGCTTTAGTTCATCATGGTCAATCTTGGTCAACCATGGTCCAACGTCGCATTGTAACAAGGATTGTCACAATATGAAAATTAGCCATGGTCAATCACAGTCAACCATGTTTATTTTAGTGTTTATAATATTTATCTTAAGGATTATATACGTTGTGTTTATAATTTTAGTCCCTTGGGTTTAATATTACTCCGTTGGGTTTATAATCCCTTGGGGTTTTAGTATTATTCCCTTGGGTTTACAATATGAATCATGGTCAACCATGGTCCAATGTCACATTGAGACAAAGATTCTCTCGATTTGAAAATCAATAACGATCAACCATAGGTAACCATGTTTATTTTAGTGTTTATAATATTTATCTTAGGGTTTATGTACTTTGAGTTTATAATATTAGTTCCATTGGTTTAATCTACCATGATCCAACATTGCATTGTAACAAATATTGGATCGATATGAAAATCAATCATTGTCAAATATGGTCAGCCATGGTCCAACGTCGTATTCTAATAAGGGAAAATCAACCATGGTCAACAATGTTTATTTTAGGGTTTTTAATATTTATCTTAGGGTTTATATACCTTGGGTCATAATATTAATCTCTTGGGTTTAATATTATTCTATTAGGTTTATAATCCCTTGGGATTTTAGTGTTAATCCCTTGGGTTTATAATATCAATCCGTTGGGTTTATTAATTTAAGGGTTCTTATTCATAGGGTTTAATATTATTCCCTTGGATTTAAAATATTACTCTTTAAGATTTATAATATAAATTCCTTGGGTTAAATACTAATTAATATATAATAATATATTAATATTTTCTTAATGCATAGTTAATATATTAATATTTAATATTAGGTTTGTAATATAGGTTTTATAATTAGCACTTATAATATTGAGTTCGATATTATGGTTTATAATATTAAGTTTAAAATATAACATATATTAACTTGATGCCTACAACGTATATCAACCACATTTATTAATGTGGTTGTGTTAGTATTTAACATTGTTTAAAATAATTTTATTGAATTTTGTTATCTACCTAACAAGTCGATTATATGCACGCTCATAATAATTAACTATTATTTTCCAATGTATTTTTCGCTTAGACAAAACATTAAATATTTTTTTATATATTTCACATGATAAGTTTGAATTTCCAAGTAATGATAAGGTGACAATTTAGGTTCTCCAATAACAATGATTGATAATTATATTGATAAATAAAAATAACAATATTTTTTTTGTTTTCAAAAATATAATTCATCTTTCCATCCTATAGTGTTTAAACTAGTACAACCACATTAAAAATATTATTGTGGTTGATATAACCGAAGACTTCATTTATATCTACCATTGATAAATATATTAAAAAAAAAATTATTAAACCAAAAATATTATTATTAACTTTAATTTTACTTAACCCTTGACAATCCAAGGTCTTTATAATACGAAAGTGTTTTAGAGTTTCTATCCTTTACATCCAAGATATAAGACATTTTTTCTAAAATTATGCATGCTTTGAAAATCCCTAAGAAATTGGTGGGCATTTGCACATCAGCTTTTTAAAATTTATTAAAAGTCAATGCAACCTAACAGACTCTCTTACACACTGCAACCCTTGATTAATATTCAAATGAAGCAAATGCTGAGCATATTCCCTTTAGAATCAATCTAGGCCATTAATTGAAAATAAAATGTCAATAAATACTCATCCACCTTAAGTTGAAAGAGGAAAATTTTAGCTAACTAATTATAATAATATATTTTCTTTTAATAATTAAAATAATAATAACATTCAATTATTAATAAAATTTTATTACTCCATGTGAAAGAAAGCTTTAGCAATAGATTTTTTCTTTAATTGCTAATTGTTAACCGTTAACCTTTGAATTATATCATTTCGAATGTTTAACATTCTAAATTGAATATATGTATTATTTAGTATCATAATAAAATAAAAATATTTTTATATTTATGATTAATCAATAACGCTAGAGTCTTACTTTAGTGTCTTATTTCATATCCCAATAACATGAATTAATTGTGCACTAACTTTTAATTGTTGTTGAAATATACAATGGACATACATGAGCACTATCTATTTTGAGGAAGAATCCTTTCGCATAAATCCACGACCAACGATGTTCCTCATACATAAGAAGTATGTAGATTATGATCTACATATATGTGCCAAAATGCATGCCTACCCTAAAATGCGAACAATGGAGCACTATCCAGTCGATCAATGCACTTCCTCTATCATCAGGGTAGGAGTGGGTTCCTCCCCCACATCCGCCCCAAAGTCTTTCTTAACAGTGTTGGCCTTCCATTAATCTAATGTTTGTTTAGGCTGATCAAAAAATCTAATGGTGTTTTTGCATATCAAATTGAACTCATTTGTACAACATGGAGATGGAATTTGTACTCACACTGTGGTTCCTTTGTTTAGTTTCAACATCACAGCAAAATAGCAGAGAGGATGAGCGCTCTTGCTAAACGCTATAAAGTTTCAATATGCAATTCTAGAAGGTCGAATTCGCAAATGTTTATTCATTGGGATTTAAACAAGAAAATTTCGTAGTACAATGTTTCATCTGGTTGACTACCTCTAAAATCATTTTTTCATTTGCATTTTCTCTAAAGCAAATTTGTAAGTTGTTACAATGATCTTGTCAGTTCAATCCTATGACGTCTCTCAAATCTTTATATATGTATATTGAATTATTCTTTTTTTATTATTTACAACTTCTAACGTTTGCATTGATAACACATTCCAAAATGTTTTATTCATAGTTCGTTGTGTATCATTGTAGCCATGGATATATATATATATATATATATAATTGTTTGGCGTCAAATCAGACCAAAAGGGACGTCATTCTTTTGCAGGTTGATTTCACCCTAGGTCAATCGCGACAAAGGCCTATGCTTATGGAACCGTTGCATTGGTTTAGCGTTTAGCATGACCTCTTCTAAGGAAAAATTCCCCTTTACCTTGGTTAGGATCATCGCCATATGCATAGTGGGATCCGTGGTTAGGATCATCGCCATATGCATGGTGGGATCCACGGTGGGTAACTACGGTGTACACACTTTCCCTCATATTAAACGCAGGTCTTTCTCCCTGACCCTATTCGCATACTTGACGTTTACTCGACCGTTGGATTTTGGATCAACGGTGATTGATGATGGTCGATTGAGATTTTCTGAGTTTTGTGGGGGCTAGCCCCACTCATGTTGATCCCATTGGTTGATGGCTAGTGGACGATGAATTTTCATTTTCTCTTAGGCCTATTTCGAGACTAGCGTTAGCATATGCTCAAAGAGTTATGTTCTCCTGAATCTTCATTGTATTTCCTGTATTCGTGGACTCCTTCATTGCCTCTTTGAGTTTTCTTGCTCTGTTACTATTTTATGTGATTATGTCAATGTTCATTGCAAGCCTTAGTTCATTGACCCTTCCCTTGGCTCCGTGTATTCTCTAGCTTTGTTACTATGGTTTGTGGTTACGCCAGATGCAAGTTGCGGTTGCAAATGGGTTTGACATTATGTTGTTTTCTCTTCCTTTCGATCCCCATGGTTCTTCTTCTAATCAATGAGAGTTGTTTGTGGTGTTTTCTTACTTCCCCTTCCCTTTTTCTACTATCCAAACTTTGAGTGAGGATGACCCATGTTCTTTTCCATCCTCTACGAAGTTTATCCCTATTGTGGTAGTAATTTTCTTGTATTGTGTAGCAATTCTTATCCAAACTTTGAGTGACGATGACCCATGTTCTTTTCCTTCCCTTACAGAGTTTATCCCTGTTGTGGTAGTAATTTTCTTGTATTGTGTAGCAATTCTTCTTGGTTTTCACTGTGAAAGGTATTGTTCGTAATTATATTTTTTTCTTTCTAACTATTTGGGTCTTGTTCATTTTTGTTGTTCATTTTATACAAGTTGTTAATGGCTCCATAGTGTGGTTTGGGCAGGCTTTTACCTCTTAGTAGTGGAAATTAGTTAATGCCAAGCGACCGTCTGATATAGAGAGGTAAGTCAATCCGTGAACGCCTTCCATAATGCTTTCCCAACATTAAATGTTACTCGGCATAGTGATGACATGATTGACGCTTGCATGCAGCTTTTGTTCCCTCTCCATTTGAGCGCTTTGAAAAAAACGCTAAACTTAATTTCATAAAATTTAGAAAAATCTAATTAGGTAAGACTGATAACCTGTCCGCAAAATTCCAAAAACAGGAACACAGAGGGTGCCTGGAGGGATGACGTCGTTTGATATTTTCGGTGGGATAAAATATTTAGTGTCCTCCTCTAATATACTTTTTCCGAGTTACACTATTTAATATGTTTTAATAATATTTATCCAGGTTTAAAATAAGTCTTTTTTTTTACACGGATGGGAAATTTCGATTATATGCACATTCATAATAATTAACCATTATATATTTTCGCCGGCATAAAACATTTGATACTTTTCATATTTTTCACTTGATAAAAGAGGATTTCAAAATAATGATGAGGTGTAAATATATTATTATTATTATTTAATTTTAAGAACTAAGTCAGACATTAAATTGGTGTATGAGACCTCTTTGTTGTGGGACAAGGGACCTACCTCCGTGCAACAATTTGATTGCTAAGTCTGCGGAGGCATACATACTCTACCCTGCTCTGGTTTTGAACCTATGAACTCCTAGGAGGAAACACATGGTCTTAACCATTAGGCCCACTCAAATTATATCACATTTATATTATCTAATAACAATAATTAATAACTATATTGATGAATAAAAATTGCAATAAATTTTATTTTTGAAAAAAATAATTTATTAAATTGATCTTTCTATAGTAAATATGCCAATATGCAAAGCCATGCATGTCAAAACCAACTAGGAAATCACACATGCAATATGTTACCTGCAAGTATTTCTGTTGAAGATGCTTGATCATGTGCTTCCTTGCTTAATCATTTCTTTCCTTTCCTTTCCTTTTCCTTCCATTTCTTGGTTTTCCTTCCTTGCTCCAAAATTAGAGTGCTCCAAGAAAACTTTAAGATTCCAAGAGTGAGAGAGAGAGAGAGAAATAATGAGAGAGCCCCAAAACTGAACTGGAAAAAGGTTTCAAATTGATCATCCAAAGCCTTTTTATCAATGAAGCCTTTATTTTACTCATTTTCCATTATTTTCCTTCAATTTCCTCCTCACATGCAACTTGTGACCTTTCACCTTACTTTTCTCCTAGTTTCCTTTATTTTCATAATTAAATGTGCCAAAAATGCATTTTTTCCTTTTAATGCCTTTGCCAATTTCCTTTAGCCATAAACACATTTAGTGATGCCCACTAGGATATCTTTGCCCAACATTCAGCTTGGATTAAGTCTCCCTTAACCATGGTCTTATTTTTCCTTTATTAACTTTTATTACATAGAATTTTCGCGAGGGCTGTTACAAAACCCTCCCCCTTGGGGAACACCATCCTCAATGTTAAACTACACCGAGGTGTCAGAAAAACAATTGAAAAGAAAATATATTGCCCATGGAGGTTTATAACTTAGCTCGTTGGAGTATTTACAATGAATGACCTGCTCAAAAACAAAAGATCATGACAACAGGACAAGATAACAACCATAGTGCTTATTGGAGCTTTATAACTTGGATCATGGTGGTATTTACATTCATATACATATATACATATACCAAAACATCAGTAAAACTTATGCCAAACATATACCAAACATCACACCAAAATTGCTTTGCTTCAACCAGCAAAAAAAGAAGGATACATGGCCCACATCTGATTTGCCATCTCCCATGTAGCGTCTTCAGGCCCAAAGTGCTTACATTGCACTTTAACTTGCTCTATCGATTTGTTCCTAAGCATGAGATGCTTTTGCTGAAATATGCATTGAGGCTTTATCTGGAATTCTCCTTGTTGCTCCACCTGCAATAGATATCAATCAATAACATGATCAACATATTTAACATACTTCTTAAGAAATGAAACATTGAAAACATCATGGACTTTCACTGTTAGAGATAGTGCAAGTCGATAGGCCACTAATGCAATCCTGTCAAGGATCTCAAAAGGCCCATAATAACATGGTGCTAACTTGGCACATGATCCAATCCTCAGAAAGACCTTCTTATGCTTGATTTCCAAATACACATGCTCCCCAGCATGAAACTCCTTCAATTCCCTATGTTGATTTGCATAACTCTTTTGTTTATTCGATGCTACCTTTATATTCTTATTTATAACTTTCATTTCCTATTCCATGTCTTCCAACATATCTAGTCCAATAATTACCCTATTCATTCGATCACTCCTACTAATGGGAGCATTACAACTACACCCATGCAATGCCTTTAAAGGACTCATCCTTAATAACTCCTGGTAACCATTTTTGTATGCGAACTCAACCAATGGAAGATACTCCTCCCATCTCCTCTGCTAGTGCATCATGTACATACTCAACACATCCTCCAAGATATTGTTGACCCTCTCTATCTATCCATATGTCTGTAAATGATAAGTTTTACTAAAGGGCAACTTTGTACCCAAACCTTCAAATAGCGCCTTCCAAAGCTTGGAAGTGAACTTCACATCCCTATTCGACACAATATTCTTCAGAAAACCATGTAATCTCATGATGTCCTTGATAAAAAAATATGAGACCTCACTAGATCAATATGTAGTCTTCACTAGAATGAAGTGATATACCTTGCTCAGCTTGTCGATCATGAGCATAATATAATCATGCTGTCTCATTATCTTCGGCAAGACTTGTAATGAAATCCATGGAAATGAACTCCAATTTCCATTCTGGAATCATAATAGGTTGTAGTATACCACCTTGATGCTTACATTCTTCCTCTACCTGCTGACAGTCCCAACACTTAGCCACGAATTTTGCCACTTCCTTCTTCAAACTCAGCCAATAGTAGGATTTCTTAACCATCATCAATGTCTTCTGATATCCTTGGTGACCCAAGAATGGATTCAACTAAAACTTCCTCAATATAAGCTTCTTGAGCTCACTGCAATTTGGCACATAGATCCTATCCCTGAATCTCACCAAACCATCTGTCGTAAGACAATACTCCACATCTTGTGTAGCTGCACCTATACCTGTAGCTATACCACTACCATAGATACATGTACCTGTATTACTACCTATACCTATACTCTGCTACAGCTTGTGCATAATCTCCATGTACTTGTCATCCCATTATCCTTCCTGCAAGATCCTATCCTATAACTCTATCCCATAAGAGCTCATATCTGTTATATGATTTACCTGTACCATCCTGCTAAGAGCACCTGCAACTTAGTTCTCCTTTCCCTTAATGTATCTAGTCTTGAAGTCAAACTCACTAAGGGTAGCCAACCATCTAGCTTGCCTAGCATTTAGATTTAGTAGGTCAAACAAGTATCTCAACCTATTGTGATCACTCATCAATACAAACCTCCTTCCCAAAAGATAGTGCATCCACATATTCAATGGATGTATGATTGCTAATAGCTCAAGATCATGTATCAGATAGTTCTACTCGTGCTCATTCAATTTCCGTGATTCATCGCACACTACATATCCTTCTTGCATAATAACTCCACCAAGTACTCTCTTACAAGCATCTGTACACACTATAATTATTTATTTGGGTCTGCAAACTTTAACACTAATGCATGTGTCAACAACTGCTTGAGCTACTCAAAACTAGTTGCACATTATTTTGTCCATTCGAACTTCTTACCTTTCCTCTTTAAGGATGTGATATGATATGCAATGCATGAGAATTTCCCAATGAACCTCATGTAGAAGCCCTCCAAACCCAGGAATGATCTCACCTCATCCACATTTTTAGGAGCTACCCACTCCATGATGGTCCTTATCTTTTTCAGATCTACTGTTATGCCTTCCTGGGAGACAACATGTCCTAGGTAATGTACCTCTATCTGAAATAAGATCCACCTGCTAATCTTGGCGTACAACTCATGCTGTCTTAGCAATCTCAACATGGATGCTAAATCCTCAACATGCTCTTCTCCATTCTTAGAGTATATCGAGATGTCACCAATGGATACAATAACAAACTTGTCCAGATAAGGACGCAACCCACTATTCATCAAACACATAAATGTATTTAGAGAATTATCCAAACTGAATGGAACTACGACAAACTCATACTTCCCATACATAGTCCTCAACACAGTCTTTTAGATATCATCTTCCTTGATGTGTACCTGATGGTATCCCAATCTCAAGTCGATCTTAGAGAACAATGTTGCTCCCTTCAACTGATCAAACAAATCATCGATCCTTGGAAATAGGTACCTCTTCTTGATCGTTACCTTATTCAGCTGCCTCTGGTCAATGCACAATTTGAGAGTATCACCTTTCTTCTTTACGAACAATATTTGTGCACGCTAAGGTGATACACTTGGCCTAATAAATCCCTTGGGAAGCATCTCCTTTAATTACAATTTCAAGTCTACTAGCTCTAGAGTAATCATCTTGTAAGGTGCCGCCTCTGGAACCAACTCAATAGAGAATACCATGTACACATCTTGATATTGCAACAATACTAGGTACCTCTTGAAGATTTCTACATCCTCGACATCTTTACCGTTGTCACTAGATATATGCACTACAAACATCACACAACCTTTTTTGCAACTACGCTTAGCCTGCACATTGGTAACCATCCTCACTAATTCAGGCTTCTTCTTTCCATGCAAAATTCTATTTTCCCCATTATCATCCACACACTTAATGGCCTTGTTGAAGCAATCCGCTTTGGTCCTATAAAGGTACAGCTAATCTTGCATATTAAATATCTATAGTATTGTCTCAACATACTTCCTTTTGTTTAACCAGAGCAACCTCTTTGCCTGATCTCATTTAATTTCCATGCCCAAAATATAATTTTCCACACCAAGATCCTTCATGTCGAATTTGGAGGACAATTGGGTCTTCAAATCCTGGATAATTTCTTTGTCATTTCCAATCAACAATATATCATCCACATACAAGACCAAATAAATAAGACGGTCACCAATTATTTTACTCATTTTCTATTATTTTCCTTCAATTTCCTCCTCACATGCAACTTGTGACCTTTCACCTTACTTTTCTCCTAGTTTCCTTTATTTTCATAATTAAATGTGCCAAAAATGCATTTTATCCTTTTAACGCCTTTGCCAATTTCCTTTAGCCATAAACACATTTAGTGATGCCCACTAGGATATCTTTGCCCAACATTCAGCTTGGATTAAGTGTCCCTTAATCATGGTCTTATTTTTCCTTTATTAACTTTTATTACATAGAATTTTCGCGAGGGCTGTTACAAAACCCTCCCCCTTGGGGAACACCATCCTCAATGTTAAACTACACCAAGGTGTCAGAAAAAAAATTGAAAAGAAAATATATTGCCCATGGAGGTTTATAACTTAGCTCGTTGGAGTATTTACAATGAATGACTTGCTCAAAAACAAAAGATCATGACAACAGGACAAGATAACAACCATAGTGCTTATTGGAGCTTTATAACTTGGATCATGGTGGTATTTACATTCATATACATATATACATATACCAAAACATCAGTAAAACTTATGCCAAACATATACCAAACATCACACCAAAATTGCTTTGCTTCAACTAGCAAAGAAAGAAGGATACATGGCCCGCATCTCATCTTCCATCTCCCATGTAGCGTCTTCAGGCCCGAAGTGCTTACATTGCACTTTAACTTGCTCTATCGATTTGTTCCTGAGCATGAGATGCTTTTGCTAAAATATGCATTGAGGCTTTATCTGGAATTCTCCTTGTTGCTCCACTTGCAATAGATATCAATCAATAACATGATCAACATATTTAACATACTTCTTAAGAAATGAAACATGGAAAACATCATGGACTTTCACTGTTAGAGATAGTGCAAGTCGATAGGCCACTAATGCAATCTTGTCAAGGATCTCAAAAGGCCCATAATAACATGGTGCCAACTTGGCACATGATCCAATCCTCAAAAAGACCTTCTTGGGCTTGATTTCCAAATACACATGCTCCCCAGCATGAAACTCCTTCAATTCCCTATGTTGATTTGCATAACTCTTTTGTTTATCCGATGCTGCCTTTATATTCTTATTTATAACTTTCATTTCCTATTCCATGTCTTCCAACATATCTAGTCCAATAATTACCCTATTCACTCGATCACTCCAGCTAATGGGAGCATTACAACTACACCCATGCAATGCCTTTAAAGGACTCATCCTTAATGACTCCTGGTAACCATTTTTGTATGCGAACTCAACCAATGGAAGATACTCCTCCCATCTCCTCTGCTAGTGCATCATGTACATACTCAACACATCCTCCAAGATATTGTTGACCCTCTCTATCTATCCATATGTCTGTGCATGATATGTTTTACTAAAGGGCAACTTTGTACCCAAACCTTCAAATAGCTCCTTCCAAAACTTGGAAGTGAACTTCACATCCCTATTCGACACAATATTCTTTAGAAAACCATGTAATCTCATGATATCCTTGATAAAAAAAATGAGACCGCACTAGATCAATATGTAGTCTTCGCTAGAATGAAGTGATATACCTTGCTTAGCTTGTCGATCATGAGCATAATATAATCATTATGTCTCACTATTTTCGGCAAGACCTCTAATGAAATCCATGGAAATGAACTCCAATTTCCATTCTGGAATCATAATAGGTTGTAGTATACCACCTTGATGCTTACATTCTTCCTCTACCTGCTGACAGTCCCAATACTTAGCCACGAATTCTGCCACTTCCTTCTTCAAACTCAGCCAATAGTAGGATTTCTTCACCATCATCAATGTCTTCTGATATCCTGGGTGATCCAAGAATGGATTCAACTAAAACTTCCTCAATATAAGCTTCTTGAGCTCACTGCAATTTGGCACATAGATCCTATCCCTGAATCTCACCAAACCATCTGTCGTAAGACAATACTCCACATCTTATGTAGCTGCATCTATACCTGTAGCTATACCACTACCATAGATACATGTACCTGTATTACTACCTATACCTATACTCTGCTACAGCTTGTGCATAATCTCCATGTATTGTCATCCCATTATCCTTCCTGCAAGATCCTATCCTATAACGCTATCCCATAAGAGCTCATATCTGTTATATGATTTACTTGTACCATCCTGCTAAGAGCACCTGCAACTTCGTTCTCCTTTCCCTTAATGTATCTAGTCTTGAAGTCAAACTCACTAAGGGTAGCCAACCATCTAGCTTGCCTAGCATTTAGATTTAGTAGGTCAAACAAGTATCTCAACCTATTGTGATCACTCATCAATACAAACCTCCTTCCCAAAAGATAGTGCATCCACATATTCAATGGATGTATGATTGCTACTAGCTCAAGATCATGTATCAGATAGTTCTACTCGTGCTCATTCAATTTCCGTGATTCATAACACACTACATATCCTTCTTGCATAATAACTCCACCAAGTACTCTCTTACAAGCATCTGTACAAACTACAATTATTTGTTTGGGTCTGAAAACTTTAACACTAATGCATGTGTCAACAACTGCTTGAGCTACTCAAAACTAGTTGCACATTATTTTGTCCATTCGAACTTCTTACCTTCCCTCTTTAATGATGTGATATGATATGCAATGCATGAGAATTTCCCAATGAACCTCATGTAGTAGCCCTCCAAACCCAAGAATGATCTCACCTCATCCACATTTTTAGGAGCTACCCACTCCATGATGGTCCTTATCTTTTTCAGATCTACTGTTATGCCTTCCTGGGAGACAACATGTCCCAGGTAATGTACCTCTATCTGAAATAAGATCCACCTGCTAATCTTGGCGTACAACTCATGCTCTCTTAGCAATCTCAGCATGGATGCTAAATCCTCAACATGCTCTTCTTCAGTCTTAGAGTATATCGAGATGTCACCAATGGATACAATAACAAACTTGTCCAGATAAGGACGCAAACCACTATTCATCAAACACATAAATGTATTTAGAGAATTATCCAAACTGAATGGAACTACGACAAACTCATAATTCCCATACCTAGTCCTCAACACAGTCTTTTAGATATCATCTTCCTTGATGTGTACCTGATGGTATCCCGATCTCAAGTCGTTCTTAGAGAACAATGTTGCTCCCTTCAACTGATCAAACAAATCATCGATCCTTGGAAATAGGTACCTCTTCTTGATCGTTACCTTATTCAGTTGCCTCTTGTCAATGCACAATTTGAGAGTATCACCTTTCTTCTTTACGAACAATATTGGTGCACCCTAAGGTGATACACTTGGCCTAATATATCCCTTGGGAAGCATCTCCTTTAATTACAATTTCAAGTCTAATAGCTCTAAAGTATTCATCTTGTAAGGTGCCTTCGATGCTGGTGTTGCCCCTGGAACCAACTCAATAGAGAATACCATGTACACATCTTGATATTGCAACAATACTAGGTACCTCTTGAAGATTTCTACATCCTCGACATCTTTACCGTTTCACTAGATATATGCACTACAAACATGACACAACCTTTTTTTGCAACTATTCTTAGCCTGCACATTGGTAACCATCCTCACTAATTCAGGCTTCTTCTTTCCATGAAAAATTCTATTTTCCCCATTATCATCCACACACTTAATGGCCTTGTTGAAGCAATCCACTTTGGTCCTATAAAGGTACAGCTAGTCCATTTCCAAAAGCATACTATACGATCCCAATAGTAGTACATTCAAATGTGTTCTTTTTGGCAAACCATTGAACTTGATTGCAAAATCTCTTACCGAATGGTGAACTCTCTTCTTTGTACCTGTAGCCAACTGTACCAACCAAGATTGTGCATACACTTCTTTTATCAAACCATACTTATCCACTAGGTCAAGATTAATATAACTATAATTAGATCCAGGATCAACCAAAATAGAAACAAATTGATCACAAAGCTTACCGTCCATCTCAACGATAGACGTGTGAAGATCCTCTTGTCTGTTGTCCACAGTTGCATAAATATGAAGAATGCTATGACAAACATCACCAACTATATGTGCATATAGATCTGAGTGTTATAGATCTAGGGTCTACCACCCTAATACTGTGGAGAGTACCCCTTACGATGATCCTTGCCACATATCCAACACTACAATGGTTCTCTAAAATTGCCTCTAGTATGCTACTGTCCATGTCCCTTCTAAGTTGTATTGAACTTGTTGTAAGGGACTACATTTTCTTTATCACTTGCATCTTGTGGTCTTCCTCGCTTTGGCGACCATTTTCCTTCACAGTAACCTTCACCGATTTACTATCCTGCATATTAAATATCTATAGTATTGTCTCAACATACTTCCTTTTGTTTAACCAGAGCAACCTCTTTGCCTAATATCATTTAATTTCCATGCCCAAAATATAATTTTCCACACCAAGATCCTTCATGTCGAATTTGGAGGACAATTGGGTCTTCAAATCCTGGATAATTTCTTTGTCATTTCCAATCAACAATATATCATCCACATACAAGACCAAATAAATAACACGGTCACCAATTAATTTAAAGTAAACATAGTGATTTGCTTTGATTTTGGTGAAGCCAGTTCCCCTTTTATATGTATGAAATTTATGATACCACATCCATGGTGACTATTTTAACCCATACAAAGACCTTTTTAACCTACATACTATTTATTTACTTCCCTTCAGCAAAGCCTTCAGGTTTCTTCATGTAGATCTCTTCTTCCAGATCCCCGTGAAGAAGTAATGTATTTACATCCATCTGTTCTACCTCAAATTCAAAAGCAGAATCAATAGATAAAATTAATCTAATAGAAGCTACCTTGGCAATAGGAAAAAAAATATCACCAAAATCAATTCGTGGTGCCTAGGAATAACATTTTTCTACCAACCAAGCTTTGTATTTCTCCACCTTGCCTTCTGGATTCATCTACATCTTAAACACCAATTTTCTTCCAATGGGTTTCCTTCTAATTGAAAACTCCACCAGATCCCAAGCCTCATTTTTCTCCAAAGATGCCATTTCATCAACCATGGCCTCTTTCCAGAATTTTCCATCCTCTAAATCTTCTACCTCCCTCACAGTTCTGGGATCATCATCAGTAATAGATATATAAAAATTTGAATAGAAATCATATGGATTATACCTTTTTGGCTACGTTATTTCTTGAATTGATCTTCTCACAACTCGATTTTGTGATTCTTCATCTTCTGATTCATGTTCTGCTATAGAGTTTGATTGCTCCTCCTTTAGCTCAAAATCTTTCTTCTTAGGTTCCTTTCATAGGAATTGATGTTTAATAATATCTTACACCTCTATAAACACCACATATTGGATATACATAACCTTCCTTGTTTCTAGGTTCAAAAGATTATAACATTTTAAACCATCCTTATACTCAATAAACATTCACCTTTCATATTTACTATCCAAATTGGTTATTTTCTCCTTTGGAACATGTACATATGCATCACAACAAAATACCCTCAGATGTGAAAGAGAGGGTTTCTTATTTGTCCATATCCCATGTGCAGTCTTATCCTCCAACACTGATGAAGGTGATCTATTGATCAGGTAACACGGAGTCTCTACGGCCTCTACCCAGAATTTTTGTCCTAATTGGACACCCGTGAACATGGTTCTTTCCTTTTGCATCAACCATGTTCATTCTCTCTGCAGCTTTGTTTTTATTTAGGCGTGTATGGAGTAGTATTATATTGTGCTATACCACACTTCTTACAGATATCTTCAAATTCCTTACTGTATAACAATATGCCATTATTTGTCCTCAACACCTTTATCTTTTTCTCTGTCTATTTTTCCACTAGAGCCTTAAATTCTTTAAACCTGGCAAAGACTTCATATTTCTTCCCGAGGAAATATGTCCATGTATTCCTTAGGAATTCATCTATAAATGATACATAGCACACATAATTACCCAATGATGGAACCGACACAGGTCCAAACACACCACTATGCACAAGCTCTAATATCCCTTTCGCCCTCTTAGCACTAGAGGGGAAACTCACCCAATTCTACTTCTCATATACACAATGTTCACATAAATTGAAATATAGAGAGAAATTAAAGATACCTTCTAATTACCATGAAGTATACAAAGGCCCTTCTCTCTAATATTTCCAAGCCGTTCATGCCATAGCATGGTCTTTTCTCCAGAGATCACTAGATTTTCTACTTCACTTTCATAAACCACATAACTGTTGCACCCATCAATAATAGTACTATCAAGAAGCTTGTACAAAGATCCATTCTAAACTCCATACATCAATACCATTGCTCCCTGAACCATATTGTAGGAATCTTTCTTGAACATTGCTTTTACACCTACATCATCCATCTTGCTTATAGAAATTAGATTTCTGGTCAATGCAGGAATATGCAGAACACCCGAAAGTGTTCTACTCCTTCCACCTTGCAACATTAGCTTGATGTTTCCACGTCTTATGATTCTAGCCTTCCTATCATCCCCTAAGAAGACATCAAAACCATCATATTTCTCATACTCACAGAACCACACACTATGGGGAGTCAAGTGAAAGGATGCACCTCAGTCAATTAACAATGACTTGTGATCTACATGTTTACTTCAAGAAGAAGTCAGGTACACATCCCCACATTCATTTGAGGTGGTTTTCGCCTCTACCTAAGGAGCATCATCATGTCCCTTTCCTTTCTCCAGATCTTTATATCTACAATTATTTTTGAAGTTCCCTTCCTTTTTTCATTTCCAGCACACCCTTGTAGGTTTTCGTGTCAATTTAGATCTCCCTTTGGATTTAGATCTCCCACTCGAGGATTTTTTTTATCTATTCTGGGACCATCCTCATACAAATAAGGAATATTGCTTCCGACCCTCCATATTTTTCCCTCTCATCCATCTGATAACAAGGATTATACTATTTCATCAAACTTCAAGGTAGTTGTGTTGCTAGTTATTGCAACAACCAGACTATTTGACGAATATGGTAGAGAACACAGAAAACTGATGCACTTATCTTCATCTAAAATTTTAATATCAATAGATAACAACTGGATGAGCATAGTATTAAAGGCTTTCAGATGTTCTATCACCGAGTCTCCATCCTTCATCCTAAGGTTCTACAACTTTTTCCATCGGAACAATTTATTCACCAGAGACTTAGATTGGTACAAGTCCCTGACTTGTCCCACAAAGCCTTCACCGTAACCTCCCCTGATACATTCAACAATTCTAAATCTAAGATACATAATCATATTGTGCTCTTTTCTTTCCGATCCAAATTCACCCAATCTTCATCTGACATTGTCATTGGTTTATTACACAGATCTAACATGATCCAGTGATCTTTATCCACCAGCAGATCCTCCATCTTGAGTTTTCACAACTCAAAAATATGACCATTAAATTTCTATATCTCTATCTTTCCACTGCTCGCCATCTTCTTTCACTAAAAGAATTGATTTTGGAAATCTCTCACTAAACAAGGTCTACCATAGGCCCGAGTAAAACCCATTAGCAGCAAATGTGCCCCCTTGAAGCCGAAACAACTTTGACACCAAATGTACATTTTAACCCTATATATAAATTACCTCGAGATGAATTCTAAAAACATAAAATAAACAATGATGAGAATATAAAACAAATACACATAAATTTTCCCTAGTATCCCAAAACTAGGACTACAAGATTGATTTTTTCAATATGTTCCTTTCAATGTTACAATACATATATATACATGTGAAAGCATTCATAAACCCCAACCCATCAACCCTGGATTAGAACATAATTGTAGTTCCCTTGACTGGATCTACAAACTACCATGGGAAAAAAATCATCATGCCTAACACCATACGCAAAACCCATGCACAAAACAATAGGTAGGTCTGCACCCCTAATATATTGTTAAAAAAAAAATTCCTAGGGCACTGGCTCGGACCCCGTGCAGGGGGGCTACCACCCCCCTCAAACCCTCTGACAAGGGGGGCTTCTCCCCCCTTGTGACCCCACTATTGTGCCCTATGTAATGAACAGGAGGGCCAATCATCCCCCCTATACCCCCTCCCATTCATGAGACTATTCGTGGAAATAATATAACACACACCGACCACTGATGACTGTCTCATATGTCTCAACATCCAAATCCCACATCACCCTACTCATACTTAGTCGAGACACATGTTTCTCCTTCACCTCCCTTCGTTGCTGGTGAGTAGATAAAGGAATCCTTCTGTCTCCAATCATCATGAATCCTTCTGTTTCCCTTTAGAAAATCCTTCCCTAGTATCATGTCAAATTTGTTCATCTCCATGACTCTGAAGTCCAAAAAAACTTGTTAAACTGCAATTCAAACCAACAAATCACTTATCAATCACTACACTTTAGCCCTTGAGTTCACTACCTTGACTTCCACTTCCTTGGGAGTAAGTTGTAACCCAACTTCCTTTTCTAACAATTTCGTCATAAAATTATGAATAGCACCTGTGTCCACTAAAGCTTGGGCAGTTCTCCCATGAATCTCCAAGTAAAGAAACCCCAAACTGTGCAGTTAACACTTCTATTCTCCAAGAACCCCAACCTACATACTTTTATGGTCTTTGCTGCATTCTGTTGCATTGGCTGTAATACCATCTGTCATGCCCTCACATTGGTTTTATGAACCAGAGCGTCGTGTGAGACCAACAAGAGTCATTTTACTTAACATTCCTTCATCTTTCAGACTACACCTACCAACTTCCTTATTATTATCCCAATCTTCTCTTTTTATCATTAACTCGTTATGTGTGAAAAACAAAAAGAAATAGTGTAGAAATACCAATCAAGAGACCAATAACAATATCTTATGAATTTAAACTTTCATTATCATTTTCATAATTTTTACAATATTTTACATGGGTAGGCTTCCCCTAAACGGGTGCAACACTATACCAGAGTTTCTGCACAACTTTGTATGCCTTTTGAATTACTATGTGTTTCCATTCCATGCCTACATGTTGTCGTGACTGTGCACGTTGTCGTGACTTTCTCGCAAGGCGGGAATATACTTGAGTCATCCGACCCAGCCTGCGCTCTCTTCATTTCCTCCCCACAACCCGCAACATTCAACACTTTCCTACAGTCTCACACTGCAACTACTCATGACCATGTGTCTTTTTCTTTGTTTTTTAGTGATGCCCTTCCAACCGAGCTCTTCTGCTATACTTATATGTGACTCACCACTTGTCATTTTGAATAGTCCTGTCCATTCGGTGGTGGGTGAGTTGACCCACCGGTTGACCTTTCCACCACTTCCACACGCCCTTCCACTTATTCTTGGGTGAGCTGACCCGCCATGTTTAACTTTTTCATTCGTCATCTACTACATGATCTCACTTGCCGATTCTACCTGATCACACTTCGTTCGTTCGCTCGTGCTTGAGAGTGGGTACCCTGCCCGGGTGTCCACACTTGGTTGTGCGTTCCACCAAACACGTTTAACCAAAACGTGTGTCGCCTTTAACCAAACTTCACTTATCGTGTCACCTTTAACCAAACTTTCCATTGGGCGCACTCTCCATCCACATACCTTTAACCGAACACGAGTCGGGCGGGCGCCTCGTGCACTTTCCATTACGTCCACATGCCTGATGCACAATACAGGCACTCCCATACCCATGACTCGCCTAAGTGTCATGTGCACCCAGTCGGGTGCATGACTCGCCTAAGGGCTTTATGCCGACTTGGGGTCCTGACTGACTCTTTGTTACACGAATACAAAACAAGTCGAGTCGTCAATTACCCTAGCCAAAAAAAATAAATTAATCTATCTCATTATTAATGTATCATATTAATATTAATGCACAAGTTTATTAGCTCATATAGCTCATTACTTAATCAGTGTACTGGTTAATATATCTCATTATTAATGTGCATGTAAATTATTAATATATCTACATAAATAAACATTCACATTTCTATAAGACTTATCCACATCCCTTACTAATATCATTAAACTATTAACTGGAAATGAAACCTAAAACATATTGAAATAGAATTTAAGCATTACTATTATCGTTAAGCTATTAACTTGTTGTTAAACAAAAAAAACCATAAAAAAAAAATAAGCTTAAGTACATCTATTAGAATTATATTCAAGAATTCACATCATAGGTTGCAAACTTCAAATACCTTATTCACTTCAAAATTTCCACCATATTCTTAATCCAAATTGAATAAAACCAACTCCACCTTATAAGATATCATAAGAAAGTAAAAAATCCCAAACCTCAAACCCATAGTAAGTAAATACTCGTAACAAAAAAATAATAATTATCTGTATTAATATAAATTTCCATAATATTTTGAATTGATGCTAAATTAAATCATAATAGTTCATAAAAACAAAAAAATAAAAAATTCTTTACTAAAAATTCATTATAAGGATTTTAATAAATTGGATTATCTAAACTAAATAAAATTTCAATAGAAATCAATTTACATAATATATGTATATGCTACAAATTTACATTGAAAATTATTATTCATTCTAGACAACCCATATCACGTTTAGAAACTCATAAATAACTTTCTTTCATCTCCAAAATTAACGAATACAACACATTCGATATTTGCGTTTGTCTCTTATATCTCATCCCAAAATTCAATTGTAAGATATTTTCCTCCATTTTCAATATATGAATATTATCTATCCTAAATAGCACATTAACGATATTTTGTAATAAGCTTTAAGTGGTAAAGACGTTCCGCTTGCAGCAGTGAAAGAAAACCAAGCGGTTGACTATATATTACACACATGTTGGACTTGGAGATTGTGTCTTCATCCATAACCACATCGTAGTTTTAAATAAGACAGTTGCTTCAGTGACCACAAGCTCTGATTTGTTTGTGAGATCGAAACTACGGAATCCGTTGCAGCTTTACTGTTGCAGTCCATACTTACGGAATGAAAACACATTAAGTATGAAATTCATTTGTTTTCTTTCCATACCTATTTGTACTATTTGAAGTCGATTATTTACACTTAGATATAAATATATATAATCCATTTTCTAATTCAATTTTTATTGTGAAGAATATAAAGTTAAAGTGAGGAATAATTAAAACATTCCAGCTGAGAAGGATGTTCATTTCATTTCTCTAATAATAATAGTATAAAAATGAATTTTATCTAAAAAATAGATTTAGCTACAACATCTATTTAATGATTTGAGTATAAAAAATATTTTGTAGAGCATGGTAGAATTATAAGGTATAAAATTATTGTAATATTTCAGATCTATTGAAGTCATAAACATCATAGGACTATAATTCACAAAGTACCCAGATTTTTATAGAAAGCAAAATTGTAATAAAATGTTTCTTGTTGTAGATTACAAAACCAAAACAATCGTAAACCATATATAAAGGAATAGAAGATATGAAAACTTACTGTGATATAGAGAAAAATTGACTAATTAAAACAACACAACAAACTCTGTGCACATATTTCACAGTGAATGAAAGAACACAAGATGTTTAAAGAAGAAAAATTTGCATTGAAACTATTAAGAAAATCGTTTAGATTCTAAAATTGTAAGGCAATTGTTGTTGGATGTAACTACTGCAACGAGTCATATAGTATACTCTTTTAATTTTTTTTTTTGGGGAAGCTTGTTTTGTTTTTCATATTGTTTTAAATATATGAACAAAATCATATTTTTTATATCCTTAAAAACATTATATAAAATAAACAAAATTTCTTATGATTTAACTGCCTACTAAGACATCAAGACTTGCATAGTTTTTTCAATACTATTGAAAATAAATATCTAATTTTCAAAGCTAAACATTATAACTTGCATTGGTCAATGCTAAACTAATAGTGGTCAATATAAAAATCGATTGCTAGAGTCTTCCAACAACTAATAAATGGTTGATAAAGGTGGATAAGTATAAATATATGATAAACATCAAAATACTTACTTCATGAGAAATATCTCATTGTTAAAACGAAAGAAAACATAAAAGATGAAAAAAATTATGACTTTATTTTAAATTGTTATTACTATTTTTTTTGTATAAGCATGGTAGATCATATTTCTATTAATATTTTCCAAATATAAGTTTATCTTTAACAAAAATTGCAGGTGGCCTTAACCTACTCATAGGAAACCAGGTCTGTTGTTCACCTGTCTGCATCGAATGCTGTCCAAAATTTAAATAGAGTTTTCATGACCATCAAGGCTACATTGGCATTTTTATCTACTATAAAATTCAAGTTGAAACAATAAATGCTAGCTGACATATAAACAAAATTCTATTTGAGGACCTGCTTCATTCATCTGATGAGTCCATCGAGGCTGGGGCTTTTGCACTAGATCCCAGGATTTCGCTTCTCTTCATGTCCTATATGCTCTATTCAATCATATTCACCATGAGGTTGTTTCGTTATAGTTGCATTTGGACAACTACAATTTCCCTGTGCAGGTCTTTCATACTAGGCTTAGCTACTCTGGCCTCCTCTAGCTCCTCTCGCTCCTTATATAATGTCATTTCCCGGGCCAAGATATTCTTCATGACCCAATATTGTTCAATTGTTTGTCGGAACAACGTTTGAAGTCCTCTGGTATTCTTGGGGTCCTTAGCCACGGTTTCCCATTCTTCTGTCCTAATTTCCTGATTTTCTATAATGTCGTTGAGCTCCCTCTCCCACTCAAATATTTGTGCTTTCACCTTCGGCTGTGTGCCAACCACGTATGCATTTATCAGGCCTTGCATATTGTCTTTCCTGGTGTTCCTTCCCCTTTTAAATGGTCCTCTATTGGAGGTTTCTTCCAATCCTTTCATCTTTTTTCTTGCTTTGCCCATTCCTCTATTTCCTCTATTTCTGCTTCTTTTCCTTCCTTCGCCATCCCTTTCCCCTTCCAGCTTAATTTTTTTTTCTCAGCTGACTCACCTATTCCAGGTTATTCACCTGTTCCTGGACTGGAGCACTATATGAGTTCCAGTACTCCAGGATTCATTGCACTCTGGTAGTTTTATTACCTAAAACATAAACCAGTGAAAATTATTTATGAGTCAGAATTATTTTAAACAAAGTATACATAGGCTTCTCTAGCCCAAGATTTTCCATTCGCTCTAGGCTTGGAGAATTGCAGTGGCCTTCTTTAATACCCAAATTCCCCCCTTCCTCCTCAAGGAAATTTAGGCTTATGTCCTCCACTTTGTGACAGTGGTTTTCTGTTGAATTCTAAAGAAACCATTTTTCCAATTCCCACAAGGTCTCTCTGTTTCTCCTCCCTAATGAATTTTCTCCCCCCCTCGCCTTATCCCCACCCCGACTGACAGGATTAGGCTTTTTAGGATGAACTCTTGTGCAGTCATCCCTATTATGGGTTCCATTAGAGGGGTGGGACCGAGATTTTTGCCTTACTGATTCCCTATCACAGTTTCTATCCCTACTACGACCTTTGAACCCGCGGTCTTCAACCAGGTCTAGGCTCGGTGATACACAGACAATATGTAGCCTTGGTGCTAGATCTAAGAGGGCACCTAACCCCCCACCCGTGACTATGACTCCATCCCTCCTAGGCCATAGACTCCACCATACTGGTGCAATAGGTTTCAGTCTACTTCCATTATGAAAACCCCAAAGGATGTCCCAACGGTCTACAGTCCATCAGGACCTTTCTACCCAAAGACCCATTATAGATTTCCCTCACCCCCTCACCCCGATGATATTCCCGATAGTATCACTCTAGGTTAACGGGCTAAAGCCCTGGAAGGAACAGGTCTCTACTCTTGTTGAGTCTTGAGATGCCATAGCCGTTAACAAGTAATCCTTTGTAAAAAGCATTTTTACCAGGCAATCTAGAATGGGGGCCAAGATAACAAACCAGATCTTGTTGATGAAACCCAGTTCCATCTCGACGTCCACCAGCCCACTTCCACCACCTTCCGCAGCACGTCTTGCCTTCGCCCTCAACATGCAAATTCCCCAGCTCCTACTTGTCTTACCTTTTTGTTTCTTTGTCCAACTTCCTCTCTTGCCTTCTGAAGGACACTCCATGTGCCTTCATCCTCCTTTCACCGCCCCTTCCTTCATTTGGTTTACTCAGGATGTGGTTTCCCTGACACTGCCATAATTTCCTTTCATAACTCCACTTGTTCCTCCGGCAACTCCTGTCGTGGGATTATTCCTTTCATCTTGCCACTTGCCATCTTCTCCTGCCTACCTGCTCCTACAATTGACACTGAGTTGCCATCTCTGACCTCCACCCTCGTCCACATATGCCTTTTCCCTGTACTGCCTGCTACCCCACTATCGTGTATTGCATGCTGCCCCATTTATGCTCGTGGCCCTGCACCGTCGACTTCCACCTCTACCCTTCGAGCCAGCTGGGTGTCTGCTCTCACCTCGACCCCCCATGTCCTATGGCCCACCTCCCCTGCCGTCACCACTTCGTACCTACCGCACCCCTATCGGGGTTTTTCTCCCTTCTCCTTATCGGTTTTTAGGATTTCCTCTAAACATCTGATCCCTTCCATTTGGCTTAACTCCTCTCCCCTTATATCAAGGTTTTTGCCTACCTTCCCGCACCCCCAGTTGGCAAGGTTATCTGCTGCCACATTACCCGATCTATGGACATGCATCAGGACAATGTAGCCTATCCTTCTAATTAGATTTCCTATTAAATTCTTGAACTAGTCGAGCCAACCTCCAACTTTGGCTGATCTTCTCCCATGTGGTTCCTTGTTGAATTTTTTTCACCATTTCTATAGCCATCTTTGAATCTCCCTCCACCTCTAGTCTCTAGAACCTTACCCTCATTGTGATTTCCAACCCCCACTTTAGCGCATGGAGCTCAACTTCGTTGTTGCTCGCAGTGCCAGAATCCATAGCAAATAGATAGAAAGTATTTCCTTTGTCATCTCTGAACACTCCTTCATATCTCGCTGCCCCCAGGTTCCCTTTCACAGCTCCGTCAAAGTTAATTTTAATGAAATATTTCTGAGGTCGCATGAAGATGAGAGGATCTCACAGTGAGGTGAATTCTATTTCCATGAGTTAGGATTGAGCATGCTTGGTTTTACACTTAGTCCTACCATTATTCGTCCTTCCTCGGGATTAGTTTCCTAGTCCTCTACGTACCAGTTCTCATCTATGATCATTTCTCTTATGTTCTAGACTATCATTCTCCATAATTCTACTGTTGCTCTTTTTTTCCCTTTGAAGATTCTTATGTTTCTTTCCTTCCACACTGCCCAGAGTAAGAATCATAGTGATATCTGCTAAGTGGGATTCACTATGGAGTTCTAGTAAGGCTTTCTCCTCCATTTGTCCATTGTTTCTTTCATACTCATTTGATCCCTGTTGCTAACTCCAAAGAGTTGTTCATGGTTTTTCCAAAGGATTTCGTTGTAGTTGCAGGCGTTTGTAAGGCATTCCATTGATTCTGAGTGTCATTCACAGGTACAATAGACCGATGGACCCTACAGACCTTTTATTTTGAGTTCATCCCACATGAGTGCTCTACCATGCTGAAATATCCACAGGAAGAAACCAATTTTCGACCATGATTTATCTTGCCAGATTCTGTCTCATATAGGTGGCCCATGTTGCAGCTGGTGCACTTCTTGTATTTAGTAGCCTTCTTTAATAGCGAAAAACCCTTTGATTTTATACCCAGACCTTATTATATCTAACCCTTTCGAGATTGCAATTTTTCGAGTTTCCATCTATTTCTCATATGTTTCCCATTGGGCGGAATCGGGGGCACCTGACCAGTGTTGTTTATGTTTCCATTTTCTCCAATGTTCTCCTATGTCCGAGCTCCAAAAGTTTTTCACTGTCTGATTTGCAGGGCTACTGGTGAATTGACATATTTCCCCTAGATCAAGTCTATTGTAAAGTTTTTCTCTCTGTTGCCATGCCTCATTCTAGAATTTTTCTTTTCCTCCTTCCCTTATTTCCCAAAAGTTGTGGGTTCTTATCACTTCTCTATTTTATAATGCTAAGTTCCATATGGCTGACCCCTTGATTTTTTCCTGGACTCTTAGCCTTCCTTCAATTGAACTTGGCATTCCATATTTCCTCCCCCATATTTCCTTCCATATATCTACTCCTCCCTGAATCCATTGCCACCAAATCTTTGCCCCCATTACTTGGTTGAGAATGTATAGGTCTTTCAGACCTAACCCTCTTTCTTTTAATGGCTTGCTGAGCCAATTCAATGATAGTAGGGCCCATATGTATATATTTTTTATTTTTTATTTTTTTTATTTTTATTTTTTTATTTTTTTTTTGGGCCCTTGCCACAATTTTTTTTTAAATATCAATCATCCTTTGGTGCACTATTTTGGGGGGCACTTGACTAGATAATTGGTAGATCAGAATCGAATGAAGCATAAACTTCAACAATATAACAGGGCTTGGCATATTCAATGATCTGAAGGTATGGTTCTGCATTCTTCCTTGGATTTTCGCCAACAGAGTCTTCCAGTTCACCACTCGGATTTAGTGGTCACATAGTGGGATTCCTTGGTATTTTGAAAGGATATTTCCAATGCGAAATCCCATTATACTTGATAGCAATGCCTGAGATGGGTTTGTGGTGTTAAAGAGAAAGATATCTGACTTATCCTTATCCATCCCCGTCCTAGAGGCGCTCGTGAGGTCATTTAGGATTTCCATCAGACCTCTGGCTTCCCTAAGGGTTGCTTGCCCAAACATCATTACATCATCAAAAAATTATTGATGTTTTAACGGTAAATCATTGCCCCACATTCTGAGACCTGTAAATTGATCCCTTTGCACCTTCTCTTTTACATACCTCCCTAGTCCTTCAGCAACCAATATAAACAGGGACAAGGACATTGGGTCGCATTGTCTAAGCCCTATGGTACCATTGAACACCTCAGTGGGTGTCCCGTTGAGAAGGATTGAAAATACCGGGATCGATATCATCGACATTATCCATCTTATCCATCTTGAATCGAAGCCAAATGCCTTTAGTATGCCCTCTAAGTACTTTGAGCTCAAACGGTCATAGGCTTTCGATAAGTCTACTTTTACCAGCGTCCCTTTATTTTTTTTTCTCTTCAGGAAGTGTACTGCCTCTTCAGTCGCAACAATTTTGTCTACTATTTATCTCCCTTTGACAAAGCGTGTCTAATCCTCAAAGATTAATCCAGGTAGGATAGGTTTGAGGCGATTCACCATGATTGTGGCCATGATTTTGTAAATTACGTTGCAGAGCACTATTGGTCTGAAACCTTGCGGTTCTTCCAAGTGGTCGGTTTTGGGTATGAGGGAAAGAAAGGTAGAATTTAGGGCTCGATGCATTCTTTTATTGTGTTGGGACTCCTCCACGATTGCCACAATATCATCTCCCATGAACAGCCAGGTAGCCTAAAAGAACTCAGATGTGAACCCATCTGGGCCTGGTGCATTGGTTTTCGCAAGGCATTTGATTACTTCTTCCACCTTGCACTTGGAGATTTCCCTTATAAGGGCCAGATTCTGTTCCCTTCTCACTAATTGGGGAATATGACGAGTTAGTCTGTATATATTCTTTGTCCTATCTATGTTGGGTTCAGTCAACAAGCTTTGAAAGTGGTGAACTATCAAGTTCTCTATATCTTCCTTTTTAGTAAGGCAATTTCTTTCCTGATCCACTAGGGAGAAGATCTTGTTTTGCTGCCTGTATTGAATCATTTCTTTGTGTAAAAATCTAGAGTTTCTTTCCCCGTCCTTTAACCACTGGATTCTTGATTTTTATTTCCATAGGATCTCTTCTTGTTGCCTTCTTTCCTCTAATTTATTTATTAGTTGTCCTTCTGCCTCTATTAGGGATTTCGATCTACCATCATTAATTATTTGTTGTTTCACTTTCCTCATCTTAGCTTGAATCAATTCCTGATCTTGATGTATGTTTTCAAACTCTTCCTTGTTCCATTTTCTTATTTTACCTTTGAGATCTTTGAGTTGGAGTTGAAAAGTATGCATTTGGTTTATGCCTTCTTTCTCACTCTCTTTCCGCCATTCCTTCAGCTTTCCAATGAAGGTCGGGTCTCTTAGCAAAAAGACTTCAAACTTGAAGGGCCTTTTTGTTTTCCACTGCTTCATGTCCACTTATAATCTAATCGGCCAGTGATCCGAGCCCAAGAAGGGTAGGATGGATGTCTCATATTAGACATCTTTGCTGATGAGATTTTTTGTTGCCAAGAATCTATCGAGGCGAGACCCTATTTGCCTATTTCCCCCCCATCTATTTTTCCATCTATATCTTCCAATAATTGTTGGGATATCCACCAGGTGAAGCTCTTCCTGGATATCCTTGAATTTCTCCATTTCTGGCTCATCCCTTCTAAATCCTTCTTTTTTCTCCTTTAACGATGTTATCAAGTGGAAGTCACCTGCTATCAACTATAGCTTTTCATCATGCGTCTGGTTTAGAGTCTTTATCTTTTGGAGAATGTTTTCCTTTTCAATTGGGATGTGCGGGCCATAGACTACTGAGAGCAAGCACAAGTCTTTACTTTCTATGAGGCAGAACTGACCTGTGAGGATGTGTTGCATGCCTATCCAATGGTCTACAATTACTTCTGTTGGATTCCATAAAATTGTTATCCCTCCTGCACTTCCTTTTACATATGTTTCCATTCCCTCATACCTGAGTTTCATCTTACTTGGGATCTCTTCTAGTTTTTCTTCTGTGATGTTAGTTTCTTGGAGAAGCATGAATTGTTGTTTTTCCTTTCTGAGTCGCTCCACTAGTTATCTTTGTTTACCTTGGTTGTTTAGGCCTCTTATGTTCCAGGATATTACTATCATTGGGAAACTTTATTTAGTTGTTGGTATATCGCTGATAACAATACCACCCTGCTTCTGTTCACTAACATTTCTCCCATTATCTGTATTGATTCATGTAGGTTTGTCTGGCCTCTTTTCTTCCCCCCTTTTTGTTTGTTTTGATACTCCTGGGGATTTTCCTAGTGCATCCCTAGTTGTTATGCGATCTCGACCTGTCCTCGTCCTTGCTTAGCTTGATATTGTTGAAACATCTCTTTGTACAGTTTGTTTTGGTCTTCTGGGATAAATCTTTCACCTAAGTGTCTCCATTCATTCAAGAATTTCTTAAGGACTTCTTCTTCCATGCTAAGCTCCTCCCCCTTGCCTAGGTCAATTTCCATTATAGTGGTTTCCATCCATATTTTTTCATCTTTGTCTGTGAAGTCCCTTTGGGCTTTCCGCTTGGGTGTTGTTTTTATTTGACTGGAGTTGCTCTCTTTTCCTTTTTCCTAACAATCCATGGGTTGGGTCTCATTTTTCACTTCTTCTTCCACCTGTAATACTTCTTATATGTTTTTACTACTTGACTGGGCTTGGGTTTCTTTCTCCGGGTTATGGAGTCCCCTTGGTTGTCTCCTCTTGGTTTTTACTTCTTGGAACCCTTCATTTCCACCATGTGGGGTCTTTTTCTGCATTTTCTTGTTCTCCATCTCTTCCTAGTTCAGCGGGCATTTCTTGAATAAATGGCCATATTCATGGCACCTTTGACATCTAAACGGGATATGCTAGTAGTCTAGGGTCTGCTGCCAAACCTCCTCATGGTATTCTAGCTCCACTGATTCAGGTATGGGTTCTGCTATGTTCATATATACACAGATTCTCGCATAGGATGTGTATTGGCCTCTTTCTGTAGTTTATGTTATTTTGACAAATTTTCCTATCATATTCCCAATGCCCTCTAATATTTCTAGGTCCCAGAAGTCCATTGGGAGGCTAGAAAGTCTTACCCATACTAGGGCTGCCAAGAATTTCTGTTTCTCTGGTTCATAGCATTCCTCCCAATATCGCATGAACAAACAAGTATTGTAATGGAAATAGGGACCATTTTCAAATACTCTTTCTTTATCTTGCAGGTTTGAGAAGAATACCGTAAAGAAGCCTCTGGTTCCTAGCTTGAGTTCGATAAGGCCCCTGGGTTGCCATTTCTATTGTATCCACTTGACGAGGTCTTTCTCCCTCGGCCACACTCCTATGAACCTGTAGATCATTGCATAGTCCTTCATGAAGCTTCTATACCTTTCCAATTTGTTCATCGGGATGAAGAATATTGGTTTCTCTGCTACACATAGCAGGCATTTTCCCCTACAACAAGCTTGCCATTGTGCCCAGAGGACAAGGTCATTTGTTTGGTTCGTTTCTTGGGTTTGTGGCTAGGTGTTAGTTTTATGGTGGGAATCGCCTGCTGCAACATCCCGGAAGGAGGGGATCTCTCCCCCTGCTCCAACTTCCTCTGTCATCCCTTCTTGTCTTGCATTCCACAAGCTAGCTCTGCTGATAGAGCCGTCAGGAGATTAGGTTCCCGACTTAGTTTAGGGCATGGTAGAGTCTCAGGTCTGCTAGGGTTATAGTGATCGTGAAATATTGATCAACAACTAATTTAAATTGTTTTTACTATTATTATCATTAGGAGTTGTGTATAGGTGAGTTTTTAGAGTTTACGCCAAATTTTTGGTCGATATATGATGAAAATATTTGTGGTGAAATCTTGATTTGCATTATTTAGACTATTTTTTTTTACTATATATATGGATTCAACACCCCAAAAACTATGGGGAACTTCGATTATGAAGAATTCACATGTCAAACTTCTTGTGATTTCAATGAATCCCTGCGAGATTCTCGAAAAACTGGATGGGAAAATAAAGAGGAAAACATTTCATGCTATGTTTTACCATGGATATTCTTAATACCATGGCTTATAAATAAAAAATAAAAAATAAAACATATTTCATTTCATATGATATTTATTTTAATTAATCAATCTAATTAGAATGGTGAAAACGGAATAAGTAATTTTTAAATAAATCTTAGCCTTTGATTTGTGAATACTATTAAAAATATATTTTGAAATATTTAGTGCACGTACAGTGATTACCATCCACCTAATAGTTTTAATAATTATTCTAATATTTTAGAAACCCTACTTTAAAATAAAGATGCTTATTGATGTAAAAATAATCACGTGTATCTACTTAAAAAAGTTTAGACAATTATTAAATATGTTGATTGATAGATAATGTGAAAAATAGATTTTAGAATTCTTCAATAATATTGTGCAATAAAAATTATAAAAGATATTAAAATTATATTTTTTAAATCAAATTTATTTTATTAGTTTTATAAATAAAAGAAAATATATTTTTTTAATTATCAAAATGAGATTTTAGATATAAACATATTAATTATTCAAAAATTATATAGAGTTAACAAAAACAAATTATAAACTTTATATATATATATATAAAGATGTAGGGCTCTCTAAGCATATTAGAAAACACAATCTGAATATTTATGCTAATAGGAAACAGCTTTCGAGTTAGATGACCACTCACTCTGCCTTCCAATGTCTCTATAATCAACTGTTGGTAACTTTATCATTCTCATTTAACACTATTAATCTACCTCTTAATGTCTCCGGATTCGTAACTTCATCCCCACATGCAACCATTTAAAACTTGCTCTCAATAAATAGAAACACCAAGATTTATTCTTCATCTTTATGCTATTGGTTCAAACATTGACGAGGTCTTCTATTACTAAAAACATAGATGTTGTTCCCGTCACCTATTTTTCACATCTTCATCATTTTCTTTATGAAGGTTCCTTGTAGCTTTGTTAATGACCTACCATGTTCGAAAAAAATTAGAATTCGCAGCAACAACGAAAAGAAAAGTTAAAATTCTAATGGGTGTGTCAATTCTCTATGAAATTTGGTTTTAAAAATTATTGAAACATGGAGAAGATTGTTAAAAGCAACGGTGAAATTCTTCTTTGTGATTGTCATCACTAAAAATCCATCTCTCCAAGTTCTTTGAGCCTTGGGAGGATGTTCTAATCATGTTAGATATGTTTTCCATGGCCATGAACTAAACTAGAATCATGGGTTTCCACACCATAGGTTTGATAGGAACATCATTTAACTTAAAAATGTAAAATGTCTCTACAATTCATGGATCGTGGTTTTGCTTACAAATGAAAAATCAAAATACTTTAGTGCATATTGTACTTAAGTATGTGTTGACCTACTTACAACTCTATGTGTGAGTCAAAATGTTATCTCCTAAAATGTTATCTCTTATCTATATTATTCCATGAATGGCATAAGGTTAATATTTACGTGACATTCAAACACATTTAGGGTAGAAAAACTTCTAATAATATATGTATTTAAGAGACTAAGCCATTTTTTTTTTTACATTACATATATAGTCCAATGTTTTTCCCCTTTACATATTGGATAACTTGATCTCGTTCGAAGTTAAATACCATCGATAATTATGATCAAGAGATTTGATTGGATAGATGATAGAAGTTCCTTTGACCTATAATGGGTAGGTGCTAAGAAATAGTAATAAAAGAACATTATTCATTTTCATGTATATGTTAGAAATTGTTCTGAGCATGCTTGCTTGTTAAATTTGTTTGACAGTATTATACATTTTTGAGACAAGTGCTAGAAATAGTTATATGCACCATAATTATTATTTTTTAAGTTATATTATTTTTTATCACATGGTTTTCAATTATTCAATTTGTTTCATATGCCTTGCATTTATGGCTTGTTAAATAATACCTCTAATCTTAGTAAATGATAAACAAATCTTCAAATCTTTTCTTTTGTATCTTTCTTCTAATACATATTTTTCATAAAAATAACTCCTATTCTTTTAATAGATAATCCATATTTTTATGGAGTACCTTGTTTATACTTTCAAAGCCAAAAAGATATTACTTTTTTCATTTATTAGCTTTTTTTATTATTAAGACAATTACAAAAATATGATGTATTCTTAATTTGCAAATTAAAAACATAAATAATTATAATGCTAAAGCTCCCCATAGGATAGTGTATACATTCAACTTATTTCAACTTATTTGAGCATATAACCTGGAGTGATTCAACAAAATAATAAATATATTAATCATATCTTGATTATTAATATTATTAAGACAACTAAAAAACGATATAATTTTACTTTCCAAATTAAAAACATAAATAATGATAATACTAAAACTTCCCATAAGATAATCTAGACATTTAACTTATTAACTATATAACATGGAGTGATTCAACAAAATAATAAGTAAATTAATCATAACTAAGAAAGTATTTTATTGATAATTAAACTAATAATCAACTTTACTTTACATAATAAATTTAAATTTTAAATACTTTAAAAATTGTTTATAGATGTATCATTCTAAATTTAATTTTTTTTATATATAAACCCTTCGAATTAGATTACATTCTTTATCCTATCAATTCTATAATATGAAATATATATTTTAATAACATATATTTTATTATAACAAAATCTATTGCTTTATTTTTTTATTATTTATTTATTTTTTATGTTTTAAAAAATACCTAACAAACAAACTAGATAGATGTCTTTTCCACAACACATTACCAATAATCATATATTATTGAGATATAATAAACTACCACAATCCATACATAAATAAATAAATAAATATAATTTATTATTTTTGTGACAGCATCCCATTACTTTCCTAAGGTAATCATGTATGACTAATAACCTGTCCGCAAAATTCCAAAAACAGGAACACAGAGGGCCCCACGAGGGACGGCGTCGTTTCACATTTTCGGTGGGATAAATTATTTAGTGTCCTTTAATATACTTTTGCCGAGTTAAACTATTTAATATTTTTTAATAACATTTATCATCGTTTAAAATAATTTATATGCACGTTCATAATAATTAACCATTGTTTTCTAATATTCCTTAGACAAAACATTTAATACTTTTTATATTTTCACATGATAAATGAGAATTTTAAAATAATGATGAGGCTTTAATATATATATATTCTCTAATAATAATAACTGATAACTATTTTGATGAATAAAAATTGCAATAAATTTTATGTTTTCAAAAAAATAATTTATTACATTCATCATTCTACATTTTATAATTTTCACATGATTAATGAGAGTTTTAAAATAATGATGAGGTGTCAATATATATTCTCTAATAATAATAATAATGGATAATTATTTTGGTGACTAAAAATTATAATAAATTTTATGTTTTCAAACAAATAATTTATTACATTCATCATTCTATACTAAATTAATTTAGATTCTTGAATGAGGCATTTTTTTAAATCAATAAACAAATTATTATAAATTCTATCATTTTCAAAAAATTAATTATTAAATGCCATTTCTGTTTGAATTAATTATAATATAACTTTTTTATTTAAAAAAATTAAATTAATAATAAAATTCAATTATTAATGATGATGATGGTGGTGGTGGTGGTTAGTGTCCACTGAGACCAAACTTTGGTCTATCAGACCTAAAGAAACAAATTATTTAGTTTGATTTAAGATTTTATTCCTATGCTCAAAAAGCTTGGAGAGAAGCCTCCCGAGCTCACTATAATTTTGACGTCATAAAAGGCTAGGAAGGTCAGTGTTGCGACAGAGATTATGAAACTGAGATCTAATGTGGTTGCACATGGGGCACTCTAAGAGGAAGTGGTTTTCATCCTCAATGTTCCTATTCTCACAGAGGTGGCAGAGCCTTTCCATCCATGGTGTTTTAGGAACTGCCCAATGACTTGTTTCACTATGAAGCTCATGAGAGTTCATTCTAATCTCCGCTCTATTAATTTTCATCTTTAAGCTAGTTAAAACAGAGAGATACTTTTGATCTTCTAGGGTGGGGTTGATGACCTTCTTATAATAACTTAATTTTCTTTTAGTTGTTAAATCTTTTTCACACCACATTTTTTCTTTGAACTTAGAAGTAACAATATTTTTAATGTTATTAATGTTTTGCAATGAATCATTCTCGTTGATCTCCCAATGGTTTAACCAGGCCCTCATGTCTTTATACCACCACCGCTTGAGCCTTAGGTGGTTTTGGCTGGAATTTAAAGCTAGCTTAGGAATTCTATGATCTCCTATATTATTGAGTTTGTGCTTGTACACCAAAAGCCTAGTCATAGCTAGGCTCTTGATAGGGGAAAGACCTACTTCTATAAGGAAAATAGGATAGGGTGTATTGCTTTTAATTTTCAGGTTATACATTATAAAACGCTTCTGGATTTGCTCAATCTTTCTCCAAGATTCTCTAGAGATGCTGCAACCCCAGACCTCACATCCATATAAGATAACAGGAGTGACTAAAGTTTCAAAGAGGAACTTCTTTTTATCCCACGTTACGAGGTTTGTCATTTTGCAATTATTTTCAAGACCAAAATAAGCTTTCCACCCCCCATTAATCATTTTCTCAATGCTATAGTTCCAGTTGAGCTTGTGATGAATATCAATTCCTAGGTACTTGTAAGAATACACTTCCTCCAAGTTATTATTGTCATACATAAAATTAGTGTAAGTGTCCTTCTTGGATTTGATAATCATAACTTTAGTCCATATTATATTATGGACTAATACAATATTATTAGTCTATAGGACATTATCAATAAATTTATTTTCTGATTGCTAATAGTTAATCTTTGTTCTATATCATTTGTACTAATTAATGTTGTAACTTAAATATATGTATTATTTAGTATGGTAAGAAAACATAAATAGTTTTTAAATTTTTGATTAACCAATAACTTTAGAGTCTTATTGCATATCCTACTAACATGAATTAATTATGCACTATTTTTTAATTGTTTTTCAAATGTACAATGGACATACATGAGTTTTGTGTTAGGTCAACTTTATTTTATAATGGACATACATGAGGATGAGAATTTTGTTAGGTAAACTTTATTTTGCGTATGTCGTGAAGCAACCTTTCTCGTAGATCCATGACCACCCTCACAACCAACTATGTTCCACCCTCACAACCAACTATGCTCCTCTTGTATAGGAGTATGATTTGCAAATGTGTGCCAAACTGCAAGCCTTACCACTAAATGAGGAGAATAGTGGAGCATGATCAAGTCGATCAACCATAAAAATAATAATGTTGTAATTGTGTCTATAGAGAGAGAATTTATGGCCAAATACAAAATCTTTTTATTTGTGAACAATGTTGAGTAAAGATATTTGTTATATTACTACAAGGAAGAACGATTAGACATTACAATGAAGTAAAATGAATAATGTCTTTCATCTAATTATGTAATAGTTACAAGAATGTAAAGAACATAATAGAGAGGTGGATAACACATCTTTCTCCAGTATAAACAAAAAAAAACAACATAGTAGTCTCAAAATAAAACATATACATAATTTTATAAACATAAATATTGTAACCAAAATCTTAACCAATAAAACATTTACTCTAAACCAAATACAAAAAAGTGTTCCATAAACATATAAATTTCTCAAAACTCTACATCAAATATCTCGCTCACGATCAAATATCTCGCTCACGATAATAAAGAAAATTGACAAAATCTTTTATTTAAGAAAATGAAGAAACCTAATTTTCAATAAAAAAAAAACATAGATCACAAATACCTTGGAAACACATTCAAAAATAAACTAAATACATTCAACATTAAATATTAGTTAAGGTCGAGCAACCCTAGGCAAACAATCAACATAACAGAGATAAGAGTCTGACCACAGCGACTCATTGATTTTCAAACATAAAACCCTACTCCATAACTCAAAAATTTGGTTCCTTAATAGCTAGAGTGGCATACAAAGAATATAAAGGGAAATAAAAGTGGAAAGGGAAAATCGATGTCGAACCCTGCTAAAAGAATTAGAACCTGACATGAGAATTTCCAGGAAAAAAAAAAGCTTCTATTAGAAATCTAAGGACGCACTCACGCTACAAGAAAAATCTCTTCTAGCAAAAGGTTATAACTTAGGATTTTAGTATTATAAAATTAGGAAAATGATGTTAAAAAAATATCTGTTAAATATTTGTTTAAAATAGAGGATGTTTTAGTGGTGATTATAGTATTATTTCATTTTAACTTAAAAAAGTCTAAATAACAGAAGATTTTAGGGAATATCTTTTTAGTGGTGTGCTTCATGAAACAAGTGCACTGCATATACAAAATCACCAAAGCAACATACATAACTAAAAATACTGAAAAATTGAAGGAAAGTAACATCAATACTTCAAATGTATTCATGGAATAAGTAACACTGATGTGCTACATATATAAAATTGCGGAAACCGCATACATAACTAAAACATCTAGAAGTTAAATGAAAATAACACCAATGCCTGAAATGTATACTACCCTGATACATATATATCAAAAAAATGCCTCATGAGGTTCCTTTAAGGAATAACACCGGGGCAGGCAAACAAAATACCGGAGACTTGGTGCTATTATTTAGACTCGTAACGTCGATCCATATGATATAAACGAACTTGTACACTAAGGACATAAAAGAACTAATGTTATTCATTTTATTGGAAATAATATTTTGTGGCATTAGTTTTATAAAAGCGCTGAGGCTTAAAGAGTTACAATGCGGGTGTTAATGGCAAACAATACTAGTGCTGGAAGAACTAAACGTATTAATGTTTTTGTTTTTCAAAAAGTCATCAGTCACGCAAAAAATGTTATCAAATTGATTTCATATAATGTCTTAACGACTAATTAATTTCAAATCTTTGAGAAAAACAACTCTAAACTTAATTTTAATTTCAAATCTTTGAAGAAAACAACTCTAAACTTAATTTCATAAAATTTAGAAAAGGATAAGTGTGACTAATTCCCTGTCTGCAAAATTCCAGAATTAGGAAAACAGGAGGGACGAGGTCGGTTCGTATTTTCGGTGGCATTAAATATTTATGGGCTTCCTTAATATATCACTAGCATAGCCATATTTACCAAGGTAAATATGGTATATCACTAGTATAGCCATATTTACTAAGGTAAATATGGTTGAGATAGGTCGATAGGCCAACTGATCATTAATAACTATTAACAACCATATTATTTATAGATATTATTATATGAATATTATATTAATATAATAATAATAATATAAACTCATAATAATATTATTAATATTAATTAATTAGATTATCATTATATTATTCAAGAAATAAAATAATATAATTATTATTATATTATTATAATAATAATATAAAATTATAAAAATAATAATAACAATTATATTGTATAATAATAATAATAATAATAATAATAATAATAATATCAAATAATAATATAACAATAATATTATATTATTATATTAATATACAAATATAATTATTAATAAGATAATAATATAATTAACATTATAATAATAGTAATAATATAATAGCTATAATAATAATAATAATAATAATTACTATTATATTATTTTATTATTATTATAATAATATATTAGGATTATTATTATAATATTATAACAATAATATAAAATAATAATAATAATCACAATTATATTGAAATATTATTATTATAATAATAATAGCTCATAATAATAATCATGATTCAATAATAATTAAAATTGTGATATGTGAATTATTATGTGTAATTTTTTAGAAAACCAATCATTTATGATAATTAATAAATATATAAATAATAGCAATGATATTCTTACATATTTATATTTTTATGATTATTATATTAATATTATTAAAATAATATAAACTCATAATAATATTATTAATATTAAATATTAATAATTCATAATTAATAATAATAATAATAATAATAATAATAATAATAATTATTATTATTATGAGGTTTTATTAATTCAACCATGTTTATTTTAGTATTTTTAATATTTATCTTAAGGTTGATATTATAGACTCAAGGGATTAATACTAAAACCCCAAGGGATTGTGAACCCAAGGGAATAATATTAAACCCAAGGGACTAATATTATAAACCAAAGGGAATAATAAACACAAGGGATTGATATTATAAACCTAAAGGAATAATAAAACTAAGGAATCAATATTAAAACCCCAAGGTATTATGAACCCAAGGAAATAATATTAAACCCATTGGACTAATATTATAAACCCAACATTGTTAAACCCAAATATAAACACTACAAACACTAAAATAAACATGGTTTATTTTGATGGTGAGACAATTCTTGTCACAATCCCTTGTTGATAATATAAACATAAGGAAATAATAAACCCAAGGGATTGATATTATAGACTCAAATGAATAATAAAACCAAGGGATTAATACTAAAACCCCAAGTGATTGTGAACCCAAGGGAATAATATTAAACCCAAGGGACTAATATTATAAACCTAAGGGAATAATAAACCCAAGGGATTGATATTATAAACCTAAAAGAATAATAAAACTAAGGGATCAATACTAAAACCCCAAGGGATTATGAACCCAAGTAAATAATATTAAATCGATTGGACTAATATTATAAACCCAACATTGTTAAACCCAAATATAAACACTACAAACACTAAAATAAACATGGTTTATTTTGATGGTGATACAATCATTGTCACAATCCCTTGTTGATAATATAAACCTAAGGGAATAATAAACCCAAGGGATTGATATTATAAATCCAAATGAATAATAAACCCAAGGGATTAATACTAAAACCCCAAGGGATTGTGAACTCAAGGGAATAATATTAAACCCAATGGACTAATATTATAAACCGAAGGGAATAATAAACCCAATGGAATAATATTAAACCCAATGGACTAATATTATAAACCAAAGGGAATAATAAACCCAAGGGATTGATATTATAAACCTAAATGAATAATAAAACTAAGGGATCAATACTAAGACCCCAAGCGATTATGAACCCAAGGAAATAATATTAAACCCATTGGACTAATATTATAAATCCAACATTGTTAAACCCAAATATAAACACTACAAACCCTTAAATAAACATGGTTTATTTTGATGGTGAGACAATCTTTGTCAAAATCCCTTGTTAATAATATAAACTTAAGGCAATAATAAACCCAAGGGATTGATATTATAAACCCAAATGAATAATAAACCCAAGGGATTAATACTAAAACCCTAAGGGAATAATATTAAACCCAAGAGACTAATATTATAAACTTAAGGGAATAATAAACTCAAGGGATTGATATTATAAACCTAAATGAATAATAAAACTAAAGGATCAATACTAAAACCCCAAGGGATTATGAACCCAAGGATATAATATTAAACCCATTGGACTAATATTATAAACCCAACATTGTTAAACCCAAATATAAACACTACAAACGCTAAAATAAACATGGTTTATTTTGATGGTGAGACAATCGTTGTCACAATCCCTTGTTAATAATATAAACCTAAGGGAATAATAAACCCAAGCGATTGATATTATCAACCCAAATGAATAATAAACCCAAGGGATTAATACTAAAACCCCTAGGGATTGTGAACTCAAGGAAATAATATTAAACCCAAGGGACTAATATTATAAACCTAAGGGAATAATAAACCCAAGGGATTGATATTATAAACCTAAAGGAATAATAAAACTAAGGGGTCAATACTACAACCCCAAGGGATTATGAACCCAAGGAAATAAGATTAAACCCATTAGATTAATATTATAAACCCAACATTGTTAAACCCAAATATAAACACTACAAACACTACAATAAAGATGGTTTATTTTGATGGTGAAACAATCATTGTCACAATTCCTTGTTGATAATATATACCTAAGGGAATAATAAACCCAAGAGATTGATATTATAAACCCAAATGAATAATAAACCCAAGGGATTAATAATAAAACGCCAAGGGATTGTGAACCCAAGGGAATAATATTAAACCCAAGGGACTAATATTATAAATCTAAGGGAATATTAAACCCAAGGGATTGATATTATAAACCCAAGGGATTAATACTAAAACCCCAAGGGATTGTAAACCAAAGGGAATAATATTAAACCCAAGGGATTAATATTATAAACCTAAGGGAATAATAAACTTGGAGATCTATAATTGAATGCATAGTTTATTCTTCTAATTATATTCATCATCTATTTCAATTTACTCTTTTAATCTATTTCATATTCTTGATTTTTTTTTAGAACTTCATTTCAAAAATTATTATTTAACAAATATATTTCAAAGCTTACTCATTCACTAGTATTGATATCTATAATTTTTCAAATTAAATTTAATCTACATTACATTTTAAGAATTTAGTGTTCAACAAAGATAGATTTTAGAATTATATTTCAATATTTAATATTTTTCAAAAATAAATACTTATCATTTATTAATTGATGTTTTGTTGTTATTTTCCACTTGACATTTTAAAATTTCTATGTTTAATAAAAATAAGTTTTACAATTACATTTCAAAATTTTATGTGTTATAATTAAAACTTGGAATCCATATATTTAATTACATTTCAAGGTTTACTGGACATCTATAATTGAATGTAGAATTTATTCTTCGAATTATATTCATCATCTATTTCAATTTATTTTTTTAATCTATTTCATAATTTGATTTTTTTTTTAATTGCATTTCAAATATTATTATTTAACAAATGTATTTCAAAGTTCATTGGTTCAACAATATTGATGTCTATAATTTTTCAAATTAAATTTAATCTACTTTACATTTTAAGAATTTAATGTTCAACAAAGATAAATTTTAGAATTATATTTCAATCTTTATTATTTTTCAAAAATAAATACTTATCATTTATTAATTGATGCCTTGTTGTTATTTTCTACTTGACATTTTAAAATGTCTATATTTAATGAAAATAAACTTTACAATTACATTTCAAAATTTGTTACCTCACGATGATTATAATCTTTATTATTTTTCAAAAATAAATACTTATCATTTATTAATTGATGCCTTGTTATTTTCTACTTGAAATTTTAAAATGTCTATAGTTAATGAAAATAAACTTTACAATTACATTTCAAAATTTGTTACCTCACAATGAATATGGATAATTTGATGCACATCCATTTTTTATAATTAATTTTAAGATGCACTTCATATTTTAAAACTAAATTGATGTTTTATTTTTATTTTCGACTTGACATTTTCAAATTTTTATGTTTAATAAAAATAAGTTTTACAATTACATTTCAAAATTTGTTGTTTCACAATGAACATGGATAATTAAAGATTAATTTTAAAATAGTTAGAAAGGATCAACCTTTCTATATTTATTTTTTAGATTTTTTTAATAAATTAAAAATGGTGATAAAAATATATTTTAGAAGGTTACATGAAATTAAAATAATTTTTAAAATAACAAAAAAAACATAGTTATAAGATAAAATTGAAAATAAATTAATATTTTTTTATTTAAAAATGTATAGATGTTATTTTATTTTTATTAAATTATTATCTAAATAAGATCGCTTATTCTTTTATTTACCATAAATTAAATTACACTTTTGTTTTTACTGGAGTGTATTTTGAAGTTGATAAAATTATAGTAATATTTTTAATTTTTATTGTAATTTTATTTTACATAAAATGACTTGTACCATTCCAATTAAAATAACTTATTATTTTGTTTATATATATTCCATTCTAGAGGGTTTTGGATACACAGTTATCTCAGGTGTGGGTGTTTTGTTGATGTGAAGTCAATTTCGTGTGATATATTAGACATATTGAAAATGTAATCCGCAAAACTTACACACTATATATATATATATATATATATATATATATATAACTCCAATCTAATATATTTTAAATAAAATAATTTTCATTATTTTCATTAAAAAACATATATATATATATATATATCTTCCTAATTTTTATTTTCTTATGTATGTTATTAATATTTATATTACTATGTTTATGTAATAATGTCTTTGTATTTATTTTTAAAGCATTTTTAATATTATTTTACTATAATTATATTTTAAAATTGATCTAATTTGGTGTAAAGTTTCAGTTTGATAGAAATTATTTATATTATTCTTTTGATCTTTACACATTAATTTACATAAAAAGGATATGGAACGGAGCAATAACATAATGCTCTAATAACCCCGTGGACTATAGGAAATAGCTATTCGCGATTCCAACGCTCCAATGCTAGGCTCCTTCCATTCCGATCTGGTGATGCGATAACAATCACAGACTCGATAACCTTTCCACTCTTCTCTATAACGGTTCGGGTCCGGGTTGTTGGAGTTCGGACTTCCGCGGTTCCAAAGGTCCCTTCCACTCCACTTGTGGTTCTTGTGATGCGATAATGGTTTGGACCTGATACGGGTATGAACCAGATTCAATAATATTTCAAGTCTAGAACTACATCCATATGAAGTCACCCATTAATATGAAGTCACCCGTTTAATTTCCCATTCTAATATTAAATTATATTTTTTTGGTGTTGTAAAATTGACAATATACTTTTTAATTTTAAATATGTATTTTCTAGATGGTCATCAATCCAAAGAATGTAGTTGCAAGTCAATCTAATTCATACGTCATATACAGAACAATGTGCAACATTTACATTTAATGGAGGTTTAAAATATGCACGTGATTTGTTTTTCATGGATGTTTAACAGAAACCCGCATATTAAGTTTATTTTAATTTTTTACATATGTGATCAGGGAATCTAGGAAGTGTTTATATGGCAATATCACATCTGATCTTGTGTTTTTCTTCAATAGTAATTCAACATTTACAACTACTAATTTAGTTTTATTATTGAAATTGAGATTAATTTCTATTTATGATGATTAAATATTTTAATTATAATTTGCTTGCATTGGGTATTGTTTTTGTTCAATTTTACAATTTTATGAAAATAAACGAAACAAAAAGATGTTAGAAATTTTATATTTTTTTATTCGTTTATAGCCAATGACAATTTTATAAAAGTAAAACAAATTTTGATTTTCATAAATATATTTGGGATATTCTGAAAATATTAATTATATTTTATAAATTTATAACCATTTTTTTATACATTTAATAATTTATAACCATAGTAATGGAATCTTTTTGAAAGGCTTTTATCGCATCATTATCGCATCACAAGAACCACAAGTGGAGTGGAAGCCTAGACCTTTGGAACCGCCAAAGTCTGACAGCTCGGACCCGAACCCTTATAGAGAAAAGTGAAAAAGTTATCGTTCTGTGATTGTTATCACATCACCAGATCGGAATGGAGGGAGCCTAGCAATGGAGTGTTAGAATCATCGCCGATATCGATTTTCGATAGTCCATGTACTATCGCACCAAGGTTATTGGAGCACTATATTATTGCTCCGTTCCATGTGAAATTTTAGAACTATATTTCAATATTTAATATTTTTCAAAAATAGGTATTTATCATTTATTAATTGATGTTTTGTTGTTATTTTCCACTTGACATTTTAAAATTTTATGTTTAATAAAAATAAGTTTTACAATTACATTTCAAAATTTGTTGTCTCACAATGAACATGGATAATTTGATACATATCTATTTTTTTCTGATTAATTTTAATATACACTTCATATTTTAACATTTCTATCTTTAATAAAGATACAATTAATATAATATTTGAACATTTTATGTGTTATAATTACAACTTGGAATCCATATATTTATGATGTGTTGTTATTTTCCAATTTACATCAAATTTTTTAATGTTTTTCTACTCTTTCAAAACCATGTATATATATATATATAATGTTGTATTGTTCTTTCCCACTTTACATTCTAAAATTTATGTTTAGTGAAATTATAAATTTTTAAAAGTAGGCTTCAAAATTATTATTTTACAAATGTATAATTTCAAAGATACACAAAATATTAATTAAGTTTATATTCTAGGGCGTGAGGATTACAGGATTGCAATCCTTTCCCTCAGTGCGACTCTAATTAACGTGTCAAGCCGGGAAAGGGGCTAGGTGTTAGGTTTTTGTGTAATAATCATCTTCCATCCCGAATTTAGTTGGTTTCATTTTATATTAAAATTAACTAATATTTCAAATCCGAATTAAGTTGGTTTCATTTTATATTAAAATTAACTAATATTGGTTAAAAATGTAAAGAAAAATTAAAATATTTAAAATTATAATTTTAAATCTTCAGTAGAACTAATTCTATCGACTACTTTTATCGTATAATTTCATTTACATTGTGCGTTAATAAATGAGTTGTTTGAAAATTGGCTCCAAGTTCAATAATAATGTTACATTTTATTTAATAATATTAATTTTTATTTAATATTAAGGTTTGTTTTCACGTGTTTCATTAACAATGTGTCACAATGCTTAAATGTGCGTCTTGCTTTCCCTTTATTTGTAATAGGGCCGGTGGGCTTCTTCTCTTGCCCCTTCTTAGCATGCCTTTAGCTTACTCTTTTTCCTAGGTAGAGGAAAGTAACTACTCCCTCATGGGGAAGCAATGTGGGACTTTCCTCATATGTTAAAGTGGTTACAGAGAAGAAGTGACTCCCTCGGAATCAATAACATTGATTCTTAAGTATCGAATACATTTGCAATTAGATTTTTAAATGAAGTTTTAATAAATATTTTATTGTATTTTAATGTATTAATAATGTATGTTTAATATTGATGATGTTACAATATGGTGAGTAGTAAGTTAATCAACAACTCAGGTTTATAGTTCGAACTTTTTATTTTCATACCCGGAACAAACAAGTTAGTTATATTTAATTGTAAAAACAGTGTGTCAATCATTACCTTACTGCATGGTATTTAATCTTTGCAGTGTTTAGTAAATGCCAGTAAATGGGTATTTTACAGCCGAAGTATCACACTTTTCTTTTGATTTCGTTTAAAGACATTTAACATATTTGCAGAGCAAGCAAAAGGGTTCCATCGGCATCTCGATCTATGCCCCGTGGTATGTACCAATGACAAACTCGTCCGAAGACAGCGCTGCGACTCAAAGAATCTTAGATTTCTGGTATGGCTGGTAATGGCAGAACCAGAAAACCCAACAAATAATGATAAAGTCACTCACCGTTTGTCTGACTAAATTCCATTGTTAATGTGTGAATTCATTCTCTGATTGAGCAGGATAATAGAGCCTGTTATGTATGGAGATTACCCTTCTTCTATGAAGAAGATTGTAGGCTCCAGATTGCCTTCTTTCACCAAACAAGAATCCGAAAAGCTGAGGGGTTCCTTCGATTTCATTGGTCTCATCCATTATACTACTGGTTATGCTTCGGATGCTCCTAGTTACAGGGATTTAACCCCAAGAGACTTTCTAGAAGATATGTTGGCAACCATTTCAGGTATATACCTGCCTCTAATGTCTTTAAAAACTAATAACTAGAGCCGGTACTCTTTTGATCGAATGCTCTACAGACAAATAAAACTATTATGTATTCAGCATATAAAGATTAAGAAATATATTTTCTTTAAGATAATTTTCTTTTTATGAGGCCATAACAATTGTAATCGAGCTGAACACTGTCATGCAAAAGTTTACATTAAAATTTGACAATTAGATGTTAAAACCCGCTGGAACCCAAGGGCCGGACCTCAAATATTATAGACCTGCCTCTATAAATATCGGTGGGTGCGCTCCTTCGCGCCATTCCGCAGTGCCGCTCTCTATCTTCTTCGAACTCCGACTGCTCGATTTGGGTTCCGGACCTCAAATATTATTGACCCGCCTCTATAAATATCGGTGGGTCCGCTCCTTCGCGCCATTCCGCAGTGCCACTCTCTATCTTCTCCAAACTCCAACTGCCCGATTTGCGATCAGCGTCTACATCGCGACTTTTGATCTTGAAGTTGATTCGACGGTTGCCGATTAATCAGCGATCATAATCTCAATGCTTCAACTGCCAATTTCACTATCATTTCAATGATTCCGCCGATGCGATGTGGACTCTCCGCTATTGGAATTTAATTCCAACTGCAACAATGAACAGCTGTACAGGAATCTGATTTGCAGTAAATGTTACAGGCTGTTCGATGCCGCAAAGTCGCCTTTCATATTTTTGCACATAAATGTGCATTAAACTCACAAAATTGATTTCCCCTGCAGACAGCCGACTTGTTTTTTGATAGAAGCATTACCGCCTTGCTGCATTAAATTCAGAGATAGGCATTAGAAGATATTTTGTAATATTTTATTGTTTAAATCAGATATGTTTTAAACATATAAATATACCACACAGCAGTTCTATTTTAAGGTTAGCAGCAGATTGATAGAGAGCAGAGGAGAGCACGCAGCAGCGTGAAGAAAATACTTGCCAGATAGTGAAACGCACAACAGTGCACAACAGGAGTAGATGCAACAGCGCAGCAGAGAGCAGAAAGGAAAAATGCACAGCAGTGCAGATATTTGAATGAAATTTGTGTTACAGATGTTTATCTGTGTGGAACAGAAGCATTCCTTAGTGAATCCTTGAGGAAGATATTCAGCAATAGATGTTGTGAAATTCCCTCTATATGAGGAAGACGAATCTGTAACAGTTAGTTTTATTTTTAATAAATACAAGTTATTTTCATGTTGCTGTTACACTGTCACCGTTGCTGTTACACCAGTTACAGCGTTGTTGCAACACCAAACTACGTTGCTGCAACACCATTTCCAGAGAATGAATTTTTCTGTTTTCTGAGTTAAAAAACAGAGTATTGTTTTTTCGTTTCCAGAAAACAATTTTCAGTTTTCTGTGCAAAACAGAGTGTTAAAACATAGTATTTTTTTCTTGTCTGTCTGTTATGAAATTTATCAGAAAATTCCAACATGGTATCAGAGCTGGTCTAGGCACTCAGTGAGTCAAAAACAGAGATTGTTTTTCACTGTAGGAGCTGTAAGAAGTTTGTTGAGCAGAATTTTTTCCAGCAGAGAGTTTTTTGCTTGTTTTCATTTTACAGTCAGTATCTTTTCTTTACCAATACAGGTTAAGATGGCAGATGCTGGAACAGGTTTGACAAATTCCCAACTGCCACAGTTTAATGGGAAAAATCACAGTTATTGGTCCATAACAATGAAAGCATTATTTGCTTCTCAAGGAATATGGGAGCTGGTTGAAAATGGCTATGCTGAACCTGCAGATGCAATAGCACTGGCTGCTTTGACAGTAGCAGAAAGAGACCAGTTGAAGGGCGATAGAAAGAAGGATGCCAAATCCCTCTTTTTCCTCTTCCAATCAGTACATGAAAGTGTTTTTCCACGGATTGCGGCAACAACAAAATCTAAGGAGGCATGGGATATTCTTAAAACTACCTATCAAGGCATGGAGAAGGTGAGGACTGCAAAGTTGCAGATGTTGAGGAAAGACTTTGAAAATCTCAGCATGAAGGAATCTGATACAATAGATTCATTCTTCACTCAGGTTATTGGCTTGATAACCCAGATAAGATCTCATGGTGAGATTCTTGAAGATAGAAGGATTGTAGAGAAAATCTTGAGATGTTTACCCTCAAGGTTTGAATCTATTGTGGTAGCAATAGAAGAAACAAAAGATCTCTCACAGTTCATGGTAGATGAGCCGAGTGCTTCTCTTTTGTCTCATGAACACAGACTGAGTAGAGGAACAGATTCCTCTTTTGAGCAAGCATTCAAGACTCAGATGTTATTTGGCCAAAGAAGAGGTCGAGGCAGAGTAAATAACAGAGCTCGTGGAAGAAGCCAAAACAGAGGCAGATATTATCCTGCTAGCACAAGCGGAAGGAGCTGCAATCAGAACCAAGCTAAAGGTTCAAGCAAACAGCAAGCTCATGGACAAAGGTATGACAAATCCCAAGTCCAATGTCATTATTGTAAGAAATATGGGCATTATGCCAATGAATGTAGGAAAAAAAAAAGTGACATGAATAATAGGCAGAATGCTAATTTTGCAAATGAAGAAGATAAGAACCCAAAGAACATGTTGTTAACATGTAACATAGCAGAAGACAAACAAGAAAATTTTTGGTTCTTAGACTCAGGTTGTAGTAATCACATGACTGGAAATATTGCAATGTTTGCCAATCTGGATGAAAATGTGAAATCTGAGGTAACAACAGGGACTGATGATAAGATAACTGTCAAGGGTAAGGGCAGAGTCAGTATTCGAGCAAAAAATGGAGAACAGATGATTGTGCCAGAGGTATACTATGTACCTGGTCTGAAATGTAATCTTTTGAGCATTGGACAGCTCATAGACAAAGGTTACAACGTGTTCTTCAAAGATGATACGTGTACAATCAGAGACATACCTCCAAGTAAGAAGATCATTGCACAGGTGCAGATGACCAGCAATAGAATGTTTCCTCTCAAACTCAGGGCAGATTTGAAGGAAGGCAGAACTATTGCCGCTGTAACACAAGAAGTCTTTCAGGAGCAAGTGAAAGATGTGATTTGTTTGTGGCATTTGAGATTTGGACATCTCAATTTCGGAGGCCTAAATCTGTTGCACAGAAAGAGAATGGTAAAGGGATTGCCGTTGATTGAGAAACCAGACAGCCTTTGTGAAGGCTGCATCTTGGGCAAGCAACACAAAGAAAGCTTTCCAGCAGGAAAGAGTATAAGGGCAAAAGCACCCTTGGAAATTGTTCACTCTGATGTGTGTGGACCGATGCAAATACCATCATTTGCTGGAAATAAATATGTTTTAACTTTTATTGATGATTACACCAGAAATACATGGGTGTATATGCTGAAATAGAAGAGTGAAATGTTTGAGAAATTCCGCCACTTCAAAACTCTTGTTGAGAAGCAGTGTGGGTATTATATCAAAGTGCTCAGAATAGATAGAGGAGGAGAGTACATCTCCCAAGACTTTCTGCGTTTTTGCAGAGAGAATGGCATACAAAAGCAATTCACCACAAGGTATACACCTCAGCAAAACGGTGTTGCTGAAAGAAAATATACGACCATTCTTGACATGGTCAGAAGTATGCTGAAGGAAAAACACTTCTCGCATGAGTATTCGGCAGAAGCTGTTACTTGCGCAGTTTACATCTTGAATAGATGCCCAACTAAAGCTGTCATGAACAGAATACCAGAAGAGGCATGGAGTGGTCAAAAGCAAACTGTTACTCACATGAAAGTATTCGGTTGTGTGGCATATGCACATGTACCGGATCAGCTAAGGCAAAAGCTTGATAGTAAGGGGGAGAAGTGTGTCTTTATTGGCTATTGTGATGAGTCAAAAGCATACAAACTCTATAATCCATCCACCAAGAAGTTAATAGTAAGTAGAGATGTGCAGTTCATTGAAGATGAAGCCTGGGATGGAAGCTTAGAAAAAACAGTGAATGTGAAGACAATTGTGTCTCATGAAGAAGAAGAGGAAGGGACAGTAGCAAATAATCCTTCCTTGGTGGCTCCTCCTACACCACAGCAAGTTCAACAAACCACACCACAAGCTGGAATTCGAACAGCCTTAAGAAGTCAAGGAAGAACAGTTGCTGTTACACCACAAACAGCTGTTGCTGAAACACCACAGGGATCAGATATACCCTCAAGTTCGGATGGAACTCCAAGCACACCAAGAAGACCAAGATTCAGAAATCTGAGTGAGATTTATGAACAAGGAGAGGTAAGTAACAATACCGGTCTGAATTCATTATTCGCTTTATATTGTCATGTTGATGACCCAATTCATTTTGAAGATGTTGTAAATGAAGATAAACGGATTAAAGCTATGAATGAAGAAATTGGTGCAATTGAGAAGAGTAAAACATGGGAGTTAGTGGATCTCCCTGAAGGCAAAGATGCCATTGGAGTTAAGTGGGTCTATAAGACCAAAAGCAATGCTGAAGATAAGATTGACAGGCACAAAGTAAGACTTGTTCTGAAAGGCTACAATCAGCAACAAGGCAAGGACTATGATGAAACCTTTGCACCAGTAGCAAGGATGGAAACAGTGAGAACAGTGTTGTCTATTGCAGCACAACACAAATGGAAGATTTATCAGATGGATGTTAAATCTACATTCCTGAATGGAGTGTTGAAAGAAGAGGTTTATGTTGCTCAACCTCCGGGCTATGAAGTTGAAGGCCAAGAGCATAAAGTTTGTAAACTGAAGAAGGCTCTTTATGGGCTGAAGCAAGCTCCAAGAGCATGGTACAACAGAATTGATGCTTATCTGATTGAGAATGGGTTTGATAAGTGTGATGGTGAACCCACACTCTACATAAAGCAGAATGACGGTAAGATTATTATTGTTGTTTTATATGTAGATGATTTGACTTTTACTAGCAATGATGCTTCTCTCATTGCTGATTTTAAAGTAGTCATGAAAAGTGAATTTGAAATGACTGACTTGGGCTTCTTAAGATATTTTCTTGGAATTGAAGTAGACCAAAGTGAAAATGGTGTTTTCATTTCTCAAGATAAATATGTAGAAGCAGTGTTGAAGAGATTTAACATGCAAAACAGCAAAGCAACGGTGACTCCAACTGTAGTGGGGTTGAAATTGACCAAAGAAGACAGCAGCAAATATTTTGATCCAAAACTGTACAAGAGCATAGTTGGCAGCCTTATGTATTTGACTGCAACTAGGCCGGACATTATGCACGCTGTGAGTTTAATTTCCAGATTTATGGAAAGACCAAAAGAGACTCGTTGGCAGGCAGCCAAGAGGATTCTAAGGTATGTGAATGGAACGAAGAGGTTTGGTATTTTATACTCCTCTTCTGAAAGTTTGATGTTGACAGGTTACATTGACAGTGATTAGGCTGGAAGTGTTGATAATAGGAAAAGCACATCGGGATATGTGTTTCATATGGGATCGGGAGCCATCTCATGGGCTTCCAAGAAGCAACCAGTTGTGTCTTTGTCAACAGCAGAGGCAGAGTATGTGGCAGCAACAGCAGCAACATGCTAAGCAGTGTGGCTGAGAAGAGTTCTCAGAGATTTGTGTCATGAACAAGAAAATGGCACAACCATTTACTGTGACAATAGCTCAGCAATAGCATTGTCTAAAAACTCTGTTTTTCATAAAAGAACAAAGCACATAGACACCAAATTTCACTTCATACGTGAATTGGTTAACAATGGTGAGATTGTTTTGCAGCACTGCAGAACAGAGGATCAGCTAACTGACATCTTAACAAAACCATTAGCAAAGAAAGGTTTTGATCATTTCAGGAAATGTTTGGGTATGCAGCAGTTGAAATTAAGGGGGAGTGTTGGAATTTAATTCCAACTGCAACAATGAACAGCTGTACAGGAATCTGATTTGCAGTAAATGTTACAGGCTGTTTGATGCCGCAAAGTCGCCTTTGATATTTTTGCACATAAATGTGCATTAAACTCACAAAATTGATTTCCCCTGCAGACAGCCGACTTGTTTTTTGATAGAAGCATTACCGCCTTGCTGCATTAAATTCAGAGATAGGCATTAGAAGATATTTTGTAATATTTTATTGTTTAAATCAGATATGTTTTAAACATATAAATATACCACACAACAGTTCTGTTTTAAGGTTAGCAGCAGATTGATAAAGAGCAGAGGAGAGCACGTAGCAGCGTGAAGAAAATACTTGCCAGATAGTGAAACACACAGCAGTGCACAGTAGGAGTAGATGCAACAGCGCAGCAGAGAGCAGAAAGGAAAAATGCACAGCAGTGCAGATATTTGAATGAAATTTGTTTTACAGATGTTTATCTGTGTGGAACAGAAGCGTTCCTTAGTGAATCCTTGAGGAAGATATTCAGCAATAGATGTTGTGAAATTCCCTCTATATGAGGAAGACGAATCTGTAACAGTTAGTTTTATTTTTAATAAATACAAGTTATTTTCCTGTTGCTGTTACACCGTCACCGTTGCTGTTACACCAGTTACAGTGTTGCTGCAACACCAAACTACGTTGCTGCAACACCATTTCCAGAGAACGAATTTTTTTGTTTTCTGAGTTAAAAAACAGAGTATTGTTTTTTCAGTTGCTGCAACACCAAACTGCGTTGCTGCAACACCGTTTCCAGAAAACAATTTTCAGTTTTCTGTTCAAAACAGAGTGTTAAAACAGAGTATTTTTTTCTTGTCTGTCTGTTATGAAATTTATCAGAAAATTCCAACATCCGCTCCGCTGCGACTTGATCCATTTACTTATGATTAACTTGTATAATCTTCGCAAAATTTAAAAGAAAACGAAATTATTTTTTAGAAAAAAGTATGGAAAATTACATCATCTTGAATTATCCCTGATCTAAACCATGAAAAATACACCTCTAGTTTTTAACCATTTCGTTAACCAGCCTCAATCTAAATTTTCCTCCGTGTTACCCTGGTATTTCCTCTTATTCGTTCGGTATGACGCCTGTATTTGGAAGCAACGAAGGAGGAATGATCAAAGAGATCGCGGATATAAATACTATCGTCTCAGTATCTAAAATGCAGACACTGTGAGGGAAAATGTTAAAAATACAGAGAATTTTGAAAACGCCAAAGAAATAATCAAAGCGACCTGGAATATAGATATATTCTTATCGAATATAAATACATTCATCTCCGTCAGTATCTAAAATGCTAATACTATGAGGAAATTGTGAAAAATGTAGGGTGTTTTGAAAACGCCAACGATATAATCAAAGCGATCTGGAATACAGATACATTCTTGTCGCCTCCAATATATAAATGCATTTGTCTCAGTTGGTGTCAATAGCTAAGCACTATACGAAAAATGTAAAGAATATGTAGAGTTTTGGAAACGCTGAGGATCCTGTGGAATTTTCGAAGCAGAAGGCAGCGAAAATGCCAAGAATAACACCTCTGTAAATATAAAATATAAACATAAAGTACACATTAAAATTCTCCAGTAAACATGAATTTTAATGAGGATTTTGAAATTACATATATTTGATTTCACATGAATTTTAAAATTTGTATATAAACAATCTAAACATCTCGTTCAAGATAATTTTTTCTAATGAAAGTTAAAATCGAGGGTAAATTGTTGTACTTCCAGAAGTTTAATGAAAACAGTTGGATTAAAACATTGGAACAAATCGAGGTGCTTGCTCATGACTACTGGTCAAAATTTAGGTATTTATTCTGAATAATAACTATGTAAAAACCTCTCTGGTTATCACTAAGACCAAGGACTGCTTTATCGCTTATCGGGCAGAGGTGCCCCTGAAAGAAATGCCCTAAAAAACACAAGAGCACGATTGCGATTGAAAATAGGTACAGCATGCCCGACGCCATAAAACGTTGAAAATTTCAGACCTTCATAGTCTTGAGTCCATCCAGCCACCTGCATGAGTTAAGACAACATAGCGAGAAACAAATAATGCTAATTAATACCGCAAGTAAATCTTTCAACAAATAAAAGTAAGTAATAGCTTCACTATTTCTTGACAACGAAATTATAATAGGTATTATCAGATTTTAGAAAAAGTTAAAGTGAAAAATGTATAAAAGATTGTTCCCTGTTGCTCATGAAACCAAGGTTGCCATGTTTTTTTAATAGGAAGCTTAAGTTGATCGATACAATATCTGGTCGATATGATTGAGACTCGTGCATCCGTATCTCCACTGCAACATTTTCAATACACCAAGAATCATCGTATAATCAAACTTTTACTTGCAACGATTTGTTGCAGTAAAAAACTCAAGGTGTTGGACAGTGCGGGTCAGCTGAGTTTAGTATGGCAATGCTTGCATACCTATATACCCATATGCGAAGGCCTCCTGCTATGAGTTTTTGATATATGGCGAGCACAGAGTTTGGGGAGAATCACATCCTGTATTGGAGAAGAAACTTAAAAAACAATTAGAAATGGTAACGCATTAGGTCAAAACAATAATGAAAAAAACGGTTAAAACTAAACCTTAGTTATTTACCCGTAGATCCGCAGTGATTCGTTCATGGCATCAAGTTGCGCAAGTTGAGTAAATGCCGACGATCCATGCAACTTGGGAAAGCATTCGGAGAACGACGGGGAGGAGCGGCCGAGGTATCTGCATACATCTTCATACGAAGGGGCAACAGTTTCTCTTGAGAATGTGAACAGGCAACAGTTTAAATTTTATCTGGACGTGAGTTGGAAACGTTACAAAGGATGTGAACTGGAAATAGTTTAAGGTTTACCTGGACGCGAGTTGGAAATGTTACAAAGGTTTACGTGCAGGAGTTGGAAACGTTACAATTGACATGTGGTCGGAGTATACGTTTCAGAATATGAAGAGGCATAAGTGTTGTTCCTCTTTGATCCACGTCTTTTAGGTTAATATTTTATAATTTTTTTAAATACATTTCTCACTAATCAACATATGTGGTTATCAATGAGAGGCACAGTGAATTTTTAATCATGTTTTGTAAAATATTAATTTAAGTATGGTCTAAACATGTGTGCTAGACCTGTAAGAAAGTTACTGTAGCGAATTTCATTCATTGATTTAATGATTACTACAAGAATATATTCATTGAGGGAGCGCGAAGCGTTGAAGTTAAAGTCAACCTAATTGAAATTAAAATGATTTTGAACGTGGTGGCAGTTGAGGAAAATGGTGGGACGATCCAGCTCGCAGCTGGTAACGTGCCACTTGTAATGTCAAGTCGAAGCTCTTTCTAAGTCAAAGTGTGTGCGTGTTTTTTCATGGATCACGCTCTTGGGAAGAAAACTTGTTGTGTACAGTTTCCTCAGAGAATTGATGGTATTGATCGATGCGATCTATATGCTAATCGTAACACTTCGATAAATTTATAACAAAATTCATTTAAGTATGCAATTTTGCTACATCATGAATTTTATCTTGGATGTTGCCATATCTGCTCTCTTCTCAAGTATGTTAATAATGTATTATGAGTTTGGATCACTAGTCCAGGTGCACGGGATTCACTTCCTATTTTCCATCAAGCTAGCACAACATTCTAGTCTGATCTCTAACACCCAAGAAAATCCATTAAAATCAAACAGATCATTAAAATCTATGTGGATATTTTTGCTTAAAAGGACTGTTAATTCAGGCACGATGGAAATAATTATCTCCGCATGGAATGCTGTATGCTCATCATTACAAAATCATCATGACAGAGTGGGATTTTCAAGAACATTTTTTGGAACCATGCAACTCTCATATCCAAGGTAATTCTTAGTTTTATAAGTTTCTTTTGAAGATGATAAATTTGAGGCTATGAAATACTATCATCTTATATTGAAATTAGTAGGAGCTAGGATGTTTCTTCAACAATTTAATAACCCTAATTTATTAAAATTTACATATTCTAATTCTTTTTTAATGAAACATTAAAATTCTTGAATTAATTTATTAAAATTTACATATTCTAATTTTTTTTAATAAAACATTAAAATTCTTAAATTATTTAGCAATAAGTGTTATGGGCAATTTCATAAGAGAACTCTCCATTGTTCAAAATATAGAATTGTTCAAATTCCATTTACTAGCAATTTTAATTAATAAATGCATTTTTTATTGGAATTTAACAATATAATTTTTGTGAAATTGTAATTTTTTATTATTTAAAATGTCTTTTCAAAAGTATAAAAAAAATTACGAGCTTAAAATTTCTTTAAAACACTTTAATTTTGAAATTTCTACAACTTAAATTTACAATTTTTAAAAATATCTAAACAATCTTTAACCAAATCTAACAAAACCAAATGGTACTTAGAATACGACATTCTATTGATATTTTCATTGTCAATTCTGTGATCCAATAACGTTTTAAACATTAAAAGTTGTGGCCATAAGGTGTCTTTATTCTTTTTTTAAATGGGGCTGGCTAGTCCCCTGAAGAAGCATTTATTAGGCCATATGTACAATATATTACATGAATATAGGCAGATAAACCGTCATATCAATCGACATTAATCTCCATATATCAAATGCACTGCCGAGCATCATCAAGATGGTGGATCGAATGCAGGCGGGGAGCGTATAAGCCTGCCGCTGGACCATGCACACATGTTGAGTATACTATTACTATTATTTGTGAAAAAACATGTCACTTTTTTTTAGTGATTCTTTGCATTTAATTCACATAGAGCACATATTTGAGAGACACATTTGTCTTTTATGGTTATTGATGCAAAATTTCCTTGGTTTCCTCGCTTTCTTGAGTGGAGTCATGCATTTGGGTGATATGAAGCACATATTTTAATGAAAAAATTGTCCATATTCTTCAAGATTATCTATGTGATTTTAATCACTTTCTTTCATGAATTGGGGCTCACATTTTGAGTGATATAACATTTGGTTAGCATAGAGCACATACTTTAATGATATTTGTTTTTTTTTTTTTTAAGTTTGAGGAGTGTGTTGAGCTAATTTATTAACTCAAGTATTCATTATCAATCTGGGTTTGTCAAACTTGGAGGCAAGTCCACAGTATATGGATATCAGATGTAGCCAAGCTTAGAAGATAAAATTTGAAGAGTTAAGGAAGTACATATTACAAATATAAACCTATTTTAACAATTTCTAATTAATTTATGTAATATGTGAGAGATGAGGCTCCTAACTTAGGAGAACCAGGTTGTCCTTCCCTACAATACTACATTAATGGAGAGAAATCTAAAAGAACTAATTAACAATGGTTTATGATGCAGAAGATGTAAAAGAAGAGGCTCCTAACTAACGAGGACCAGATTGTCCTTCATCACAATTCTACTATATCATAATTACCATTGCTTCAAACCAGAAATGCAGAAATAACTTCAAAAGGACAATGGAATTCAGTTTTAGTTCAAGATCAAGTAGAAGGGGAATTTAACTTAAATTCATGTGTGTCCCTTCATATGTAGATTAGAATTAAACTAATATTCATTCAACAACCATCAGATGTCTAAATACATTTGAAACAAGAACTAATTTATGAAAACTATGAAAATTTAACCAAGAAGTGCACTTAGCTTCATGTGGGGGCCCTCCACCCTTGCCTTGCACACTTGAAGAAATCTCAGCTACAACGACTTCAATAAATCAACCAAGCATGAACAAAAAATTGAAATGAAACAGGTTCTTCAATTATCTTTCAGTATTCAAAAAGTCTCAAAATCAAATTACATAAACTCTACATTAATTCTCAATTCATATGCCTTCAAAGATTTGGCTTAAATAGGAGATCATGAAACAAACTGATCTAAAGTATCTCTAACAACTATATCTATCCATATCCACCTATCGAAGTCGAATCCATCCAATCTATCACTAAAAATATGGAAAATACCATGAAATCATAGAACTACTCTATTTCCCAGGGATTTTCTGGGTGACAAGTCATATTTGATCAACCTTGACCAGGCCTGATTTAGCTTGTTTTGACTGAACCAATTGGAATTAGTTCAGTCCCAGTTCCCAAGCTTTCCATTCATGTATCTATCTCGAGCTCAAGTGTCTTGCAAATATGTCATCTACATAGCCATTACGGGAATTTCTGATTCTGTCCAAAAATACTCTTAAAGCACAATTTTTTTTGCAAAAATATCTAAAAATTGAAAAACATAATTTATTTTCTTGAATATGCATAATAAGGTCAAAATAAGGTGTATATGGATGATATATGGTGGAAAATGATGGAAATTAGGTGGATTTTAATAAGCAAAATTTGATTAAAAAACGAGGGCCAACAGAATGTCTTTTAATAATTTCAGAATTGTATTTTTAAATTTAAATTTTTTTTATGATTTAAAGTATATGTATATTAAGATATACTTACTATTTGTAAGAGTACATTTGGATAGTGTGAGATATTTATAGGTAGAAAAATTTTAGGGGCTAACACTTCTACATAGGCTAATTTTCCATATTTTTTCAAGAAAAGAATTAAATTCCTTTTTCTTAAAAAAAGAATCACTCTAATTGCTTAAGATAAAATCATCTGTACCTTAAAAATTATCAAAATATTATACAACTATGTAAAATTACTATAAACATTTATTGAAATACAATTAAATATTTTATAGCTTGGATAGTAGGAATTAGTAAGATTTACTAAAGTTACTAAACTTCAAAATAAATTATCATCCTTAAAATTTTGGCTAATTAACAATCGTGTAAAAGTATCAAATCCAATGTGATAGAAAAAAATGGTTTCAATATTTAACTATTCCAGAACTTCAAAACTTTTCTTTTGCAACCAAATTTAATTGTTTTTGTAAAAAAAATCTTTACTAACTTACAAAGTTCTAATTAAAAAATTAATGTATTCTCAAGTATCTTGTCTAAGAACAAAGTGTCATTGGCTAAGATTGGATGTAAAATTTATTTTTATTTTATTTTATACATGCAATCAAATTAAAATAAAATTTATGTATCATCAAGGTAAATTTAATGTGTATTTAAAGTCAGATAAATTTTGTGAAAATAATTTTCATATTTTGTGAAAATATAATTGTGACAAATATTGTCTCAATATGAAAATCAATAATGATCAACCATGGTGAACAATAATGAAACGTCATGTTGTGAGAAAGATTGTTTCAATATGTAAATCAAACATGGTCAACCATCTCTATTTTAGCATTTATAATATTTATCATATTGTTTATATAGCTTGGTTTACAATATTTATTTCAGTATTTATCATAGGATTTTCTCGATATGGAAATAAATCATGGCCAAACATGGTCCAACATTGCGTTTGGACAAATATTGTCTCAATATGAAAAACAACCATGGTCAAACATGGTCAAACATGGTCCAAAGTTTCATTTTCACAAAGATTGTCTTGATATGAAAATAAATCATGGTCAACCATGGTCCAACATTGCATTGTGACAAGGATTGTATCAATATGAAAATCAACCATGGTCAACCATGGTCAATCATGTTTATTCTAGCGTTTATAGTATTCATCTTGGGGTTTATATACCTTCAATTTATAATATTAATCCATTTGGTTTAATATTGATCCCTTGGATTTATAATCCCTTGGGTTTATTAATCTAAGGGTTCATTTTCCTAGTGTATAATATTGTTCTAAGGGTTTATAATATTAATCCTGGGGTTCCATATAAATCGCTTGGATTTATAATCATGGTCAACCATGGCCCAACATAGCATTATGACAAATATTGTCTCAATATGAAAATCGGCCATGGTTAACCATTCAACCATTGTCAAACATGGTGAATCATGGTCAACTATGGTCCAATGTCACAATGTGACAAAGATTGTATCAATATGAAATCAACCATGGTCAACCATGGTCCAATGTTGCATTTTCACAAAGGTTGTCTCAATATGAAAAATAACCATGGTAAACCATGCTCAACCATGTTTATTTTAGGGTTTATAATATTTATCTTAGGGTTTATAATATTTATCTTAGGGTTTATATGTTGGGTTTATAATATTAATCCCTTTGTTTTAATATTATTCCCTGGGGTTTTTAGTGTTAATCCCTTGGGTTAGTTATTCCCTTGAGTTTAAAATATCAATCCCTTGGGTTTACTAATCCAAGGGTTCATATTCCTAGGGTATAATATTATTCATAGGGTTTATAATATAAATCCTTAGGTTTATAATCATGGTCAACTGGCGTCCAACGTCACATTGTAACAAAGATTTTCTCAATATGAAAATCAACCATGGTCCAACGTTACATTGTGACAAAGATTGTCTCGATATGAAAATCATTCATGGTCAATCATGGTCAACCATGGTCCAATGTCACATTATGAACAGGTATTTAGATTCATCTAGTCAAATAAGTATCTCAACCCACTGTGACCACTCATCAATACAAACCTCCTGGCCAGAAGATAGTGCCTCCACATCTTCAATGCGTGTATGATTGCTACTAGCTCAAGGTCATGTGTCAGATACTTCTGCTTGTGCTCATTCATTTTTCGTGACTCATAAAACACTACCTGTCCTTCCTGCATAAGAAATCCACCAAGTACTCTCTTACAAGCATTTGTAAGCACTACAAATTCTTTGCTCGATTATGCAAACTTTAACATTGGTACTGTGTAAACAACTACTTGAGCTGCTCAAAACTAGTTGCACATTCTTTTGTCCATTCGAACTTCTTACATTTCCCTTGTAATGAAGTGATAGGATATGAAATATGTGAGAATTTACTAATGAACCTCATGTAGTAACCTACCAATCCCATGAATGATCTCACCTCATCCAAAATTTTAGGAGTTGCTCACTCCATGATGGTACTTATCTTTTCTGGATCTACTGCTATGCCTTATTTGGAGACAACATGTCTGAAAGAAGCTACACTTGCTAAGCTTGGCATACAACTGATGCTCTCTTAGGAATGTCAGCACGGATGATAAATGCTGGACATGATATTCTTCACTCTTGGAGTACATTGACATGTCATCAATTAATACAATAACAAACTTGTCCAGATAAGGATGCAACCCACTATTCATCAAAGCACATGAATGTAGCTAGAGAATTAGTCAAACCAAATTGAACTACAACAAAATCATAATGCCCATACCTGGTCCTCAACATAGTCTTGTAGATATCATCTTCCTTGATGCGTACCTGATGGTATCCTGATCTCAAGTCTATCTTAGATAACACTATTTCTCCCTTCAACTAATTAAACAAATCATCAATCATTGGAAATTGGTATGTATTCTTGATCATTACCTTTTTCAGCTACCTTTTGTCAATGCACAATTTGAGAGTACCATCTTTCTTCTTTATGAACAATACCAGTGCACCCCAAGGTGATACATGACCTAATGTATCCTTGGGCAAGCATCTCCTTTAACTACAATTTCAAGTCTACTAGCTTCGGAGTACTCATCCTCTAAGGTTCCTTCAATGCAGGTGCTTCCCATGGAACCTACTCAATAGAGAAATATATTTCCCTCTGAGGAGGTAACTCTGGAATCTCTACTGGAAACACATCTTGATATTGCAGCAATACTAGGTACCTCTTGAAGATTTCTGAATCCTCAACATCTTTACCCTTGTCACTAGATATATGAAATAAAAACATCACAAAACCTTTTCTACAACTACACTTATCCTACTTAGTGGTAACCATCCTCACTAATGTCACCTTCCTCTTTCCATGCAAAATTCTATTTCCCCTACTATCATCCACACACTTAATGGCCTTGTCAATGTAATCCACTTTGGTCCTGTGAAGGTACAACCAATCACTTTCCATAAACATACTATACAGTCCAAATGGTAGTACATTCAAATGCGCTGCTATTGGCATACAATTTAGCCTGAATGCACAAGGTCTTACCGAATGGTGAACTCTCTTCTTTGTACCTGTAGCCAACTATACTAACCAAGATTTTGCATGCACTTCTTTTATCAAACCACACCTGTCCACCAGGTCAGGATTAACATAACTATAATTAGATCCAGGATCAATCAAAGTAGAAACAAATTGATCACAAAGCTTGCCATCCATCTCAACATTAGATGCCTGATGATTCGCTTGCCTGTCATCCATAGTTGCATAAATCCGAGGAATGTTATGACCAACATCACCAACTGTATGTGCCTATAGATCTAAGCATTATAGATCTAGGGTCTACCACCCTGATATTGTGGAAATACCTCTTTTGATGATCCTTGCCACATAGTCAACACTGCAACTATGCTCTGCAATTGCCTCTACTCTGCTTCTCTCCATGTCCCTTATCGGTTGTATTGAACTTCTTTTAAGGGACTACAATTTCTTTCTCACTTTAATCTTGAGGTCTTCCTTGCTTTGGTTACAATTTTCCTTTAGCTTTATCATTTCCTTTCAAGTCACACTTAGGCTCAACTTTGCGCTTTGACTGCTCATAACAATATTTCAGCTTTCAAATGGCCTCCTCTAATGATCTGGGCTCATCAAACTCAATCCAGTCTCTCTATGCTACTCAAATTCCTCTGATTAATCTCTGAACCTTCACCTTCTCCTCCTTCATGTAAGGAACATAACTCAAAAACTCCAAGAACCTACTAGTATACTCATCATCTATCATGGAACCCATCTACAACTCATAAAACTCCTTAACTTTGTTATCGTAGTACCTTTCTGACAAATAATTCTTATTGAAGGGCCTCTCAAACCCATTCCAAGTTAGGTCATCCTCATAAAAACCTTTGACATTCTTCACATCTTCCCACCAAATATCTGCTTTACCTTTGAAACTAAAGTTGGTTTTCCTTGCTTTCATGTTTTTTGAGTAATCATGCAATCTGAAGAACTTCCTCATACCAAGTATCCATGCCTCTGTATCCTGTGATTTCTTCATCTCTCCATCAAAATTAGGTGGATTTAATTTATTAAACTCATCCGGTAAGTATCCCCTATTACTCCTCCTATAAGGATGATAATGAGGACGATCATGATGCCTGTCAGAACCAGAACTAGAATAGTATATGTGTCTATAACCTCTCCTATCTGGAGTATCCAACAACATTCCATCTCTAATATTATCATCTCTATCCGAATTGTGACCATAATGAGACCTATTGCCATATGCCCCATTATTTATGTTCTCCTACTCATGGCTGATATGAAGTGGTCCTTGTCACTATAACTGTGACAAACTATGCAGGAGTATTGCATTAAGCTCTCCTTTTTTCTCTTATGACTACATGATTTTATCATTTTCTGCCTTACAACATCTTATTTCTTCCATCAAGATTCTCAATTTGTCTGCTAAATCTAAGGAGTGTCCAACACCATAATACTCATTTGCTTCATGGGGAGAGTCTTTGTGGTCTACCATCTTGTAGCCATTTTGATCTCTTTCATTCAAGGCATACTATGTCAGCTAAACCAAATCACAATAAATCAACGCACCTTAGTATACTTCGGGGAGGATACCTTGTTTACAAGATCAACAAATCAACATGATGGATGTACAATATAATCATGACAACATATAGAAATGTAACACATAAGCATGTAATGATATATCCATCATTCTCGCCAGAGTCTAGTCATCCATGCATGACCATATCAACTACACATACCATGACCTCATGCACGAAAACAACAACCATGCCACTCTGCACTGACAATACGCAAGCATAAACATGTAACCAATCATACACTCATGACGACACACTTCACAATAATAACATCCTCTTTCACATGTTGACATCACTACAACCATGACCAAAACCATGCATATGCAACAAGCATATAGACCAGAGGATGATTAACACATGTGCAACTGACATGAATGCATGTCCACACACATAGCCCATATAGTCAGAGGGGCGAACCATGCTTTGATACCACTCTATAACACCCCCATCCCAAACTACCCAAGTAACCGACCACCTAGGTAAACATGCGACAAGAGGCCCCTATGAATGGATTCAACCTCCTAGGTGACCTTAAGGAAATGGAATCGATGGAAACACATTATACACACCTTCCACATCAAAAAAAAGACTCGCAGGAACCATCAAACCCCTTCTAGTAGCTAGCCCCTAGGTCCTACTGAGATTTTAGACAACTTGACCCCCTAACGCTCCCATGATATGGGCATGAAAGCATATAAGAAGATCTAGATGCTCCCACAACATGGCATGCCAGTGTCCAAAGACTATTTTTCTCATTTTTGTTCTAGCATCCCCGGGATTTGAGCCACTTTTTGGGGGCCAAAGCCCAGGTCATTTCCCAGAATTTAGTGACACTTCCAGAATCCATGATTTACATAACGACAAATATTACCAATCAAAAAGTAACTCCAGGACTAGGCCTAACCATCCCCGACTAGGACTAACATTTTTTTAAACACTTGGCATAAATGCGATCTACAACAAATGAATAAAAGAGAAATCATAAACTACTTATAACTCAGATGACACTTGACAGGAAGGATCACCACCCTCTTCCCTTAATTGTTTTGAAATCAATTAGGTATTGCATCTATTATCCTTTTAGTTACAAGTAAATACATGAAATAACCATGAAAATTAATCGTCATATAGCAATTCTTATAAACAACGTTAACCATGAAAATAACAATGATATAACAACCATCAAATCCTCATATTAATACGTAAAAAATGAAGAGAACTTAGATTTTATTAAACATAGGAAAATTTGACTAGGTTCGAGACATCCATGTACCACCTGACCATAGACATGGTTGAACCACATATTTCATTCTTGGCGCAGTCACCCCATGCCATATTCCAAGCATGAATGTGGGATCTCATGGATAAACCCACCCAAAAACAACCAAGGGAATCCAAAGGTTAAACCACTTCCACCATCACCATACCATGATCACACCAAAACCGGTCCTCTGATCACAAAACTAAACCGAACTTGGAATGCTATCTGAAATGCATCACTATACTTGAGGAAATTTCCATCTCCTTGTCTCTCAGGCTTTACCGCAATCCAATCCCATATTACTACGCCCTAAACCGAGATACCTCCCTCAGGATTTACTGTGTATGCCGCCAAAATCGGTCAAGGGATTCCTATGCCTTTGGGAATGAACCTTGAGACCACCTCCGCCTCGGATTCCGAATCCATCAAACAATTCCAAACCTCAAAAATCATATCAACATAATAAAACACTATGGAATCTGGAAAAAGGAAATGCTACACTGAAAACCATTGTAACAACCTGACAGAGGCATGCAACCGACAACAAGAGAACCATACACCAACATGCAAAGCCATGCATGCCAAAACTAGCTAGGAAATCACACATGGAATATGTTACCTACAAGTATTCCTTCTGAAGTTGTTTGATCCTTCTCTTCCTTACTTGATCCTTGTGTTCCTTTCCTTTCATTTTCTTTCCTTTACCTTCTTTTCCTTCTTTTCTCCAAAAATAGAGTGCTCGAAGAAGACTCTAAGTGTCGAAAAGTGAGAGAGAGAGAAAGATAATAATGGGAGAGCTCCAAAAATGATTTGCGAAAGGTTACAAAGTGATCCTTAGAAGCCATTTTATCAATAAGGCCTATTTTTTCTTCCTTTTCATTATTTTCTTTCAATTTCCTCCTCACATCAAACCTATGACCTTTCACCTTAATTTTCTCCTAATTTCCTTTATTTTCGTAATTAAATGTGGCAAAATGATTTTTTTCCTTTAGCCATAAACACATCCAGTGATTCCAACTAGGATATCGTTACCCAACAATCAGCTTGGAATAAGCGTCCTTTAACCATGGGCTTATTTTTCCTTTATTAACATATATTACATGGAATTTTCACGAGGTTTGTTACATATATTTAATTATGCTTTTTTGTTTATGTACAAGTTTCAACTTTTGCATTGAAAGCACACTCCAAAATCTTTTAATCAATATATATATATATATATATATATATATATATATATATATATATATATATATATATATATATATATATATATATATGCAAATAATATTTTGGGGGTCAAAGCCCATCAAAGGGGATGCCATCCTCTTGCATGTTGATTCCACCCTAGGTCAATCCTAGCGAAGGCCTAATTTTATGGAATGGTTTCATTGGTTTCACTTTTGGCATGACTAGTTCTAAGTTGAAATTCTCCTCTACCTTAGTTAGCGCCCTTGCCATATGTGTAGAGGGATCCATAGTGGACGACTCGGGTGTACGCACATTTCCCCATATTAGATAGTGGTCTTCCACCCTCACCCTATTCACGTGCTTGACATTTTCTTGACCATTTTATTTTTTATGAATGGTGGTCATCGATGGTCAACACATAGTTTGACATAGGTTTATTATTCTATCCTAACTAGAGTTGATCTCAATGGCATGGTCATGGTTGGTGGATATGTGGATGGAAAGTTCTTATTTATGGTAGGCATATCTCAAGACTAGAGTTAGGACATGCTCTAGGAGTTATAATATCTTGAATGTTCATTGTATTTCCTTCATTCGTCAACTCCTCCCTTGGATCTATGATGTTTCTTGCTCTATTACTATTTTCGGAGGTTACATCAATGTTCATTGCGAGCCTTTGTTCATTGGCCCTTCCCTTGGCTAAGTGTATTCTATTTCTCTGTAGCTATAGTTGATGGTTATACCCGAGGGAAGTTGTGGTTCCAAATAGGTTTTAAATTGTGTTATTTTCTCTTACTTTTGATCCCCATGGTTCTTCCTCTTATCAAAATTAGTTATTTGTGGTATTTTCATACTTCCCCTCCCCCCTTCTACCATCCAAACTCTGAGTGTCAATAACCCATGCATTAGGGGAATTTTGAGCTCTAAAATGGGCCTCCTAAGGAAATTATAAAATAATAGTGGAAATAATAAAATAAGATTAAATTACATCATCAAAATTTTAGAGGAAAAAAAAGAAAAAGTAGTTTTACAACTCCTATTTTCAACTTATCTCCCTATGGGTTTACCCAAATTTTGAGAAGAAACACTCATTGGATGAAAAATTTGATTTCTCATCCAAGGAGTACCCATGTTTCATACTTTTGATGGACCCTGCTACACGAAAATTGAGAAATACATTAAAAACGTGATTACAATCACGTTCTTTTTATGTATTTCTCATTTTTTGTGTAGTAGGGTCCATTGAAAGTATGAAACATGGTTACTCCCTGGATGAGGAACTAAATTTTTCATCCAACGAGTAATACAACTCAAAATTTTAGTAAAACCTTATGGAGATAAGTTTAAAATACGAGTTGAAAAAGTAGTTTTATTATTTTTTTATTTTTTTATCTTTTTACTTTTTTACACAAAAAATGGTGAATCATCCCCATGGTTGACATCATCATCTTGAATACTATTGGTTCTTATAAAGTTTATTTTGGTTGTACATTTTTCTTAGGAGTCCCATCTCAGACCTCGAAATTCCCCTAATGTTATTTTCGTTAATTTACGAAGTTTGTCTTCCATTACGTATATCACTACCCTTGCCTGCAATACATTAAAAATGTATAGATTCTAATATGAGGTGTATGTATTGTTGTTGTTGTTACCTATGTCTTTGACTTTCAATCTTGATTTGGAGTTTATCTCTGAAGAAAATTTAACAAACTTTGGACATGCCTTTCCTACATTACATCTATTATTTCCATTTTATTTTTGTTGTTGCTAAGATTTTGTGCACGAAATTGGTTTCTCAGATGAATGGTTATATAACTAGTATGTTGTCATCATTTTCCATATTTTTCTCCTTGGGTATGGCATAATTCATAGGAGAATTTCCCCTTCCTAAGAATATCAAGCTTCACATCATAATGACCCTGTAAGGGTTGGGTTCAAAAGTCCATTCTAAGTTTTGGAGTCTCTGTTGCTTGAATTCATTCTCACAAATGACATCACTAATTTATATTACCTACAATCATCACTAATTTTTGCATATTTTTGTAAATTCAATGAAAAACCATCTATGATGGTGGCGTATCCAAAACTAAGTTAGTTTAATCATTCTCATTGTGTTAGCTCTAGGAGGTTAATTGCATCATTTTTCTTTGCAACATTTCGGGTCTTATATGGTTTCCCAAGTTAGGTGGGTCATTTCCTAAACACATACATTCTACTATATTCCTTCCCTTGAAGTCTTTTAGATGGAAATTATTCTAGTCACCAGTTACTTAATAATATATTAAAGGGGATTTAGCATTTATCCCCGTTAATCTAACTCAGAGGTTTTGTTGGCAATAAAAATATTATGCTATTCTTGTGTGAAGTATGACTCTCATTTGAAAATATTCCAAAAAAAATTCTAATAAATTGACAATGAACTTACATGATTTTTATTGTATCTAAATATATAAGGAAATTTACTATTCTTTTACTATATACATAGAGAATTGTAGCATTCTCCTAATAGAAATTAAGGAATTGATAAGCGAATAAAAAGGCCTTGCACATAGTCTTAATCTTACTAATCATTCTATTTGACAATACTATTGTAACATACATGTTAAGTATTAGACGAACTTGTAATGATATGGGGTGAATAAGACTTATAGGGGACATTCCACCCATAGGTAGATGATCAATAAGAAATATTTCTTTACCAAGAGTCCCCTAAGCCTGGATTATAGTTTTATAGATACAACTTCCCCATGCCTATTATTAGCTATGCAGATTTTGCTTTCATGTATTAGAATTGGAACTCACAGATACAACCTCCAGCTAATCATTTCTTGTGCCCCTATGGCTTCAGACTCCTTTCTCCTCTTGAATAGCTTCTACACTCAACCTTGACCTCTCCCAATTTCATAGCATGCAGGAAACCTCCCCCTCATATTTAATTATCACATAGGAATTGTTCCACCATTAGACCATATCCCCTCTATTTTAGGTGGTCCCTCAAAATTTATGGTTTGTCCCCCATTTAAATTTCCCTTCAGAGAATCGAATTTCTTCAACTTGATGACTTTCACAACTTACCAACAATCAAGCAATGTCCTCTTCCACAAAATTAGAATCCGTAATCATTAATTTCAATCACCAATCTCTATGTGTTTACTTATTATTATAGAAATCAAATTGCTTCAAATATTTATTACAATGTATGGCACACATTCAGGTTCCTTATTTACAATAATAGTCCATGGTAATTTCTTTTTAAATTAATGTTTTGGGGTAATACATCTCTTCCCGTCTAATATTAAACTTTGTCCTTGATGCTTATTTCAAACTCTTGATTCTAGAGTAGATATGGATATGCTTTCCTAGATTCTTCCTCCATCTCCCACATAGCCTCTTTAGAGGTGTACTGCTTCCACAAAAATTTAACTTACGTGATGACTCAATTCTAGACCTTTTTCTCTGTTCAATTGAGAATGTGTAGGGGCTTTATCGGAAAATATCCCTCTAGCTCCACCTCTACAAAATTATAATCAACAACATGAGACATATCATACACATATTTTAATAAAAGATAAACGTGAAAAACATTGTGTACTCTAACATTTGCTGGTAGTGTCAGTTGGTATGTTACTGGGCCTACTCGGGCAAATACATTGAATCGCCCACAACATATTTCTACTAACTTGATGTAACTTCCTAGCCCAAGTTTTATTATTTTCGACTTAACTGTAAGGCAGATGTGGTCTCCTACATTTATATCTAATGTTGTCATTTTTATATCTGCTTATCTATTTTTCATGTCTTGTGTGGCCTTTAAATTATTCATTTCCTTTTGTACAACCTATTTTAATTCCTGGAACATGTTCACATCAAGAATCATTTGATCCACTGGATTGTTAGAAATTACTAGTGTTCTTCATTTCCTGTCATATAAAACTATAAAGGGGAAATTTTTTAAGGATGAATGATACATGTTATTATATGAAAATTTAGTTGGATGTAAATATTCTTCCCATTTCATAGGCATGTACATAACACTGCATCCTAATCATATCCTCTATAATTTGTTTTTTCCTCTATATTTGCCTATCTATTTGTAGATGATAAGCACAACTAAAATTGAGTTGAGTACCTAGGCCCTCAAACAAGCCTTTCCATAAATCCCTATCAATTTTGGGTCTTTATTTGACATCACATTCCTTGGGATTGGTTGTAATATGAATATCTCCATCATAAGAATTTCTATTGTATTAACAACTTTATAGGTGGCTTTCATGGTAATGAAATGGGCCATTTTAGTTAGTTTATTGACCACAACCATAATTGAGTCATTTTGTTTTCTCGTTTAAGGGAGTCCAATAATGAAACACATAATGATGGTTTCCCATTTCCATTTAGGTATGGGTAAGGGTTGTAGAAGCATTGTAGGATGTTGTTGTTCAAATTTATCTATTTGGCACTATAGGTGTCTTGGTATATATTTTGTTACCTCATTTTTTAAGTTTGGACAATAATATTGACTTTTTACTATTGTAAAATTTTTGTAGTATCTTGGATGTCTAGAATATGGACTTTTATGAATCCCATCCAGCATATTTTTCTCTAAATATGCTAAATATGTTGCAAAAAAATTGTTTTAAATTCCAAACCTTTATTTATCGTTTATGCTTTGTTGTCTACAAATTTTAATTTAATTTGTTTAGCTCTTTTTCTAATTTTCTTATGTTATTTTAAAATTTGGTACCATATATATTTCAAAATGACTTGTGACTGTGGCGTGTAGCAAGATTATCCTCCTACTAAGAGCATCTGCAACCTTATTTTCCTTGCCTTTTATGCACTTCATTTCAAAATTGTATTCGTTAATAACGACTAACCATCTAGCATGTCTAACATCTAAGTTAGGATGGTCAAAAAAATAACTTAGGTTGGTGTTTCCATTCATCAGCGCAAATAATTTCTCAATAAGATACTGCTAAAACACTTTGAGAGTGCGTATGATTGATGTCAACTCTAGATCATCGATGGCATAATTTTTTGTTAAGTTATGGTATGTTCTATGCTTATAACAGTTTACTTGTTTTTCTTATTATACTCCATAGATTAGAAATCACATGTACATAAAGAAAAGTGCAGATAGAACATTAAACGATCGATAGAAAACAAGCCAAGACAAGAGACACAAGATGTGGTGGCTAGCCAGGGACAAACCCCACAATGTGTGGGGAAACCCTTTGATCAAATATTCTTTTATCTTCAATAATTCAGTAGAGAGAAATAGTACAATAAATCTAATTTATATCACTAGTAGCAAAAAATATATCAGCAGCATCAGCATTAGCGGTTTCATCATCAAAACTAGGGCAGACGATATCTCACAAACTGACCGTCGAATCAGCTTGATTCCACCACCAAAAGTTGCGACTTTCAGAGGAGGTTCAAATGAACCGATAACATAGTTCAGATGAGGATATCTTCTAGTCCACGTAGGTCAAACTTCACTTCTGTAGTTGCAGCTTCAGTTTTAGCAGCTTCCTTCAAACTAGGGCAGTGGATATCTTGCAAACCATCTATTGGAATGACTTGATTCCACCACCAAAAGTTGCGGCTTTTAGAGGAGGTTCAGATGAACCTACAATGTAGTTCGGATGAGGAGATCTTCTAGTCCACACAGGTCAAACATTACTTCTGTAGTTGCAGCTTTAGTTTAGCAGTTTCCGGCTTCACATGTGAGAGAGAGAGATCATTTTCTGCGTAGTAGAGAAGAGACTCCTTTCTGCGCAGTAGAGAGAGAGAGATGTGATGAGATGAGTGAGTCCAAAATGAGAAAAAGTACTGCTATATTTATACACATTATTGGTGTTTGAATAGATGTGACTGTTCGGCTTCTAAGCCTACATGAGTTGTAGGTCAGCTTGATAATAATTCCATAATCAAAATAAATTCATATCACCATGTATACTTATCTGAATCAGATGGTCTTTATATCAATCCTACACCTTTCGACGAGAGGAATCTAATAAAAATATTATCAGCCATGAATAAGATAACCCACATGAATTTTTTCCCTGGTTTCCAATTTTAACACTCCCTCTCAGCTAGGGAGAACTTCATCTGTAATCTATCTATCGGTCATTACTATTCATCCATCAAATGAACTGCCCTTGTACAACCTGACCCTTGCCCTGCTCTGCTCTATTATGCCTGTTCTTCTTTGTCTTGTTCTACCTTGTACTGATCTGTATTGTTTTGTTGTGTTCTACTCTGCTCTTGCATTGTTCTATTCTGCTCTGCTTTTGTCTGAATTATGAAGAAGAATATTTGATTGAGGATGTATCATACTGTCTCAAACGTCAGTCTCAGAGTATGTACCACTGGTCCCAGACCAGTCTCGACCAACTCAAAGTCAGTGTCATAGTGAGTTCAACACCACTGGTCCCAGACCAGTATCATCCTCCACTGACTCAAAGGCAGTCTCAGAGTGCATACCACTAGTCCTAGACCAGTCTCGACTGACTCGAAGTCAGCTTCATAGTAAGTACTGGTCCTACCACTGGTCCCAAACCAATATTGCAGTCTCAGAGAGTGTACCACTGGTCCCAAACCAGTCTCAACCGACTCGAAGTCAGCGTCATAATATGTACCACTCTCATTGGTCCTAGACCAGTACTACACTGACACAAAGTCAGTCCCGGAGTATGTACTACTAGTCCTAGACCAGTCTCAACCAACCTGCAGTCAGTGTCATAGTAAGGTATAACTCCTACCACAAGTCCCAGACCAGTATCATTGATCCCAGATCAATGGAGGTCATCCTAGCGTAGGGAGTACAGTAGATACAACGATGTGCCCATCGGTACTACTATGGTCCCTAAATTCATTTCCCTTCTCATTGATCAGATGGGAGGTACTTCCCATATGTCCCAGACTGCAAGGGTAGGATGCCTCGATAGGAGAACTAATCAATCCTGTCCTCACAGGAGAACACATCAATCCTGCTATAATCTCCATGGAGAACACATCAATCTAGGCCGCCATGGAGAACACGTCAATCCAGGGCTCACAGGAGAACACATCAATCCTTCTGCAGTCGCCATGGAGAAGACATCAATCCAGGCCTCACATGAAATCTAATCATCCTGCTACACAGGAGAGCAAATCATCCTATTCCACAAGAGAGTGAATCATCTTGTCCCGCAAGAGAGCGAATCATCTTGTTCTAGTGCGCACCACCAGGGGAGGGTGAGCCACCTTGTGGTCTTATGTTGCTCCAGTAAGAACCACAAGCCCTCAGAGCTCCCAGAGCTCAATGTATCCAACATGAAGGACCCTTCTACAAGGGTTTCTTGACGACTCCAAATCATTTGGGAGAATCACATATTAGATCTTTCCTCAGGGCTTTGACAAGGTGTATCAACCTCTACATCATCTTAATGCGATGGAGCCTCCTTTCTCATCGCCTTACCATATCCTAGATGATGTCTATCTATTGGAGAAATCGACAAATACAAGATTCCTCAATAATCGAATCCCACCTCTAGTTGTTACAGAGAATCACAATGGTATGTGTTCAAACAACTCACTAAAGAGCTTCCCCAACCAAGCAGCTTCATACGAGATCATACTCATACATATGAATCCAGTCTTAGCAGTGCTTATGGCAACCAACTTATGCTTCTTTCTCATCCATTATATCGAAGTAGAATCCAAAGAGAAACAACACTAAAAAGTGCTCTAATGATCCTCCACACTCCTTGCCTAATCAACATTCAAATAATCATGTAGTTTCATATTTTCGGCAGCGTTTCTCAATCCTTGAGAGATTGTGTCCTGAAGACATCTCAGAATATTCTTGACACCAATCTAGTGAGGCTCAACCAAATATGAGCTCACAATGCTAACTGCAAAACATATGATAGGATAGAGGTTCACCAAGAACATCAATGCGAATGAGTTTTTGAGACTCAAAGGCATTTCCCAAATCTGGTCTGACATCACTACCATATAAATTCTGAAAGCTACGATCCTCGAGGTAGTCATAGGCTTGCAGTCCACCATACCAAATCTTTCCACAACCTTCACCACATATTTTCCTTGAGATAGGAAAATTTCCCTTGGCTTCTGCCACACTTCAAGTCCTTGGTCCTTCATTTCAAATTCAAAAGCTAACTCCCTCTTACATTTTTGAATGAGAGGGTGTGCACCTGTTAGAAAGAGGTCATCCACATACAACACCAGTAGGAGAGGCATGTCATCTTCAACCTTAAGGTAAAGGCTAAGATTGGCTTCACTCCTAGTGAATCCCAGCTTCATCAAGTAGCTATCGATCCTCTCATACCATGCTCGAGGCACTTGCTTCAGCCCATAGAGAGCCTTCTTCAACCTTCATACATGATATTTTCGATCATAAATCTCAAATCCTTCGGGTTTCTCCATGTATACCTCTTCTTTGATCGAACCATGCAAGAATGCGGTCTTGACATTCATCTAATGTAGGTTCTATCCTTGTGAAACTGCAAGGGCTATGATCGAGCGAATGGTTGTATATCTGGCAACAGGTGAAAATATCACATCATAGTCTATACCTTCCTTCTGGGAGAAACCACGAGCAACAAAACGAGCCTTGTACTTTTTCGTACTTCCATCTGCTGCATGCTTTATCTTGTAAAGCCATTTAGAAGTGACAACTTTCTCGTCTGAGGGTGTGGTAACTACTTCCCAGACATCATTCTTCATAATAAACTCATGTTCTTAGGTCATAGCATCCTTCCATATTTGATGCTTGACAGCATCTGAGAATGGTGAAGGCTCATTTTGTATGATCATGCTCATGATGGTCAGGTATCCTTGATACCTATTAGGTTTCTTACTTTCACGGAAGGTTCCTTAGGGTGCAGCGTGTCCTTCAACATCATCAAGTATCCCGCTAAGCCATGAAAGCCTCTTCCTAGAAGAGGGAGGCTCAGGTGGATAAATAGGATCCATGGGTTCCTCCACATTAGGAATTGTTACATCATCTACCCATAGAGACAACTTCCACAATTGTATGGCTCTTCCTTTCCGCCACACCATTCTGCTCAGGAGTATGTGGTGTAGTATTCTCCCTGTTAATGCCAGCCTCAGATATGCTTGTGTGAACCAACTGTAATATATCAAAGGTCTTGCTTTGGCTTGAGGGGAATGGTCCCCTTTTTAGCTTTCCTTCAGCACATATTGGACATACACCTTCTTTCTCTACTCAAAATTTGGGCATCCCTGTCACAATTTGTCTTACACTGAGTAGAGCTTTATAATGAAGGTGGGCAAACCTCTGATGCCAAAGTTCGGACTAAAGAGATGTGTCATAAGACATGACACCTAGCAGACTTACATCGACCTAATATAATGAATCAACATGAAACCCAAGAGTAAAGGCATCTTTAACATTATTTTTCATATACATACCTTGCCATCATTTAAGGTTACCTTGTAGCCTTTGTCTTCCATTGCCGAGATGGACACCAGGTTCTTTTTGAGGTCAGGTGCATTTAATACATCCTGGAATTTCTAGCCTTCTTGAATGCTTATCCTCTTCCTTGATTCCCAGCTCTCCTCTTACCCTTGCTATTGAATTTATCATTCCTTTGATTGCCATCAAAGGGATTTTTATCATTGTCCTGGTGTGAGTCCTTTCTATCAGGGCACACCCTTGCATAGTGACCTACTTTATCGCAGATGTAACATCGTCCTTTTCTTCCACCCTTAGGTCCAGCCTTTCCTTTTGATTTAGTCCCATAACTATTTCTTCTTTTTTTTAGCATGAGAAGAAAAGGCAGCAGGAGGACCTTTAGGTAAGGGCATTTCTTACCCTTGTTTCTTCTTGAATGCATCTAGCCATTAATTTCTCGAAACTAGGAATTACATTACTGTTCAGAAGAGTAGTCCTGAACACGTACCATTCGGATGGTAATCCTCCAAGAGTCATGAGTGCCATTTCTCTGTTAGTAATAGTATCCCCAATAGATAGGAGATCGTTCTTGATCTCAGTGATTCTTAAGAAGTATGCTTGCATACTCTCATCTTTACCCTTCTTGATTTCCCTCAGCTTATTTCTAAGAAAGAAAACTTGATTAGCATCATTAACTTTAAATAAACTCACCAGTCTATCATATATTTCCTTGAAGGTGTCTAGATTAGAGATGTAAGCCACCAAGTGCTTGTCGATAGAGTCGCAGATGATCTTTTGTTTTGAATTCTCTAGTTTTCCATTTGTTCCATCTAGCAATGGATGCATTTGATGGAGGCTCAACAATATTACCTCTTACATGGTCCAGCACTTCTTGATCTTCTAGGGTTAGATCTATATACATCTTCCATCTGTGATAGTCATCTTTCTCACGGAGCTTGTCTTCAGCAGGAAAGAATGTTGAGGACCACATAGTTCTTTTAGGATAGCCTTGCCAATCTTCTCTTTGGTGATTGCTCTTGCTCTTGCTTGGGATTTGTCTTCACCTCAGCTATGATACCATGTTAGGTTATGGTATGTTCTATGCTTATAACAGTTTACTTCTTTTTCTTATTATATTCCACAAATTAGGAATCACATGTACATAAAGTAAAGTGCAGATAGAACATTAAACGACCGACAGAAAACAAGCCAAGACAAGAGACACAAGATGTGGCGGCTAGCTAGGGACAAACCCCACAATGTGTGGGGAAACCCTTTGATCAAATCTTCTTTTATCTTAAATAACTTAGAAAAGAGAAATAGTACAATAAATCTGATTTATATCACCAGTAGCAAACCCTAGATCAGCAACATCAGCATTAGCAGCTTCATCATCAAAACTAGGGCAGACAATATCTCACAAATCGACCGTTGGATCGGCTTGATTCCACCACCAAAAGTTGCGGCTTTCAGAGGAGGTTCAGATGAACCTACAATGCAGTTCAAATGAGGAGATATTCTAGTCCACATAGGTCAAAATTCACTTTTGCAGTTGCAGCTTCAATTTTAGCAGCTTCCTTCAAACTGGGGTAGTCGATATCTTGCAAACTGTCTGTCAGATTGACTTGATTCCACCACCAAAAGTTGCGGCTTCCAGAGGAGGTTTAGATGAACCTACAGCATAGTTCAGATGAGGAGATCTTCTAGTCCACATAGGTCAAACTTTACTTCTGTAGTTGCAGCTTCAGTTTCAGCAGCTTCTGGCTTCACATGTGTGAGAGAGAGACCCTTTTCTGTGCAGTAGAGAAGAGACTCTTTTCTATGAAGTAGAGAAGAGACTCTTTTCTGTGCAGTAGGTCAACCTAGTAACCTTCTAAATATAGGTGAATTTAAAAAGCCTAGTCCAGTCCACTATGACATTTATTATTTTTGAAATTGCATTGTCATTTCTTGTTCATCATATTGCGACATCATTTGTTCTTTTTAATTTGAAATGTTGTTTTTCACTTTTCACTATTGTCACATTGCCACATGGATTGTTGATTATTAAATTATGAATTGTTGCTTGTTCATCACATTGCAATGTCATTTCTCATTCCTCAAATTACAACATTATTTGTTGTTCATTACATTGTGAATTTTCCTTTTGTTCATCACAGTGCAACTTTGTTGGTTGCTTTTCACATCATTATGTTGTTTATTATTTGTTACATTGTGAATTTGTTTGGTGTTTGTCACATTTGGAAAAATATTTAAGTTAGAGCCCATGGTGACTATGGTTTTCCTTAGTTTGAATGGTTACTATGGTTGACTTTTATGCTCATGATGATTATGGTTTTGTTGGAAACAACGTTAATACTGAGAGGGGGTGAATCAATATTAAGGCTATTTTCGAGTTTTATGCCAATTTTTCTTTACTCATTCAAACTTGGTATCCACTTAAATGAGAGAAACCATTAAAAAAATATAACAACAGCCAGATGAATAAACATAAACACACACATCATGAGAGACACACATATGACACATAGGTTTAACATGGAAACCCTTTCAAGAGAAAATCCATCAAAGCGTGTTTTTGTTATTGATGCAAAAATAAGAGAACCTACTCTATTACATCAATTTGTTTGTGAGATAATGGTACAAAGAAGCATAAACTCCCTTTGATTTTTTGGTAGAACACATTAGCAGGAAGTGCAATTTCCCTCCTTCTGAAAAAACTTGATCAGCCTACTAGAAGCACCATCTGAAGCACCAACTTCATGGATTTATTGCATGAAACAAATTGTAGCTCCTTGGATTTATGCAAGAACCAACTTGTAGGAGGAACCAACACACAAGTTCTTAGACACCCACTAGTAAAGGAAGGACCAACTTCTAGTATGCCAGCTTCAACCCATAATCAAAAGAAAACTTACTGCACACTGTAATTCGCAGCTTCTCTAGCTCTTTTTAGCTATGTTCTCCTCAAAATCCTTTTGGCCCATGCAACAATTTGTCCTTTGCACACTCTAGAGAATCCTATTATTATATTCATCAGTCTACACAAATACACAACAGTCTGTACACTCTTCGCACTTTGCAACAACATACTCATGTGACCTCTTTGCTCTATACCTTCTCTTTTTGCTCTGGCACACATTCTGAATAGTGCAATCACACTCGAAGCTCTCCACACATCTTACACTCCATAGAATATACTCCACTCTCGACCCTTTTCTATTCTTTAGGCATTCTTAAACTCTCGCAATAGCCCTGGAACACTCTAGGACTCTTTCCTCTCCATAGGAACTCTCAAACTCTCTTTGCAACACTAGTAGACTTGGCCTCTCCTCAACAACACACACACACACTCAGGTCTCCACACATATATCTGGACAATGTTGCATACCTGCCCTTTCTCAACTAAAATCCTAGTTTTTTTATTATTAAAACACAATTATCGATTGTCTCTCTATTAGCCAACACTCTACCATTCACAGTATCAGAGTGTATCTCTGCATGGCTTCGCCATTCAGTTGTTGCATCTCATAACTTAAATCAATGCTATGTTGATAGTTTGATTATGGTTGCTCGACCTTGAATTACTCATGAGGCTTAAATCCTTTCTCTCCATAATATTGAAAGTCAAATGTTTTTATCTTACTTCTGAGTGTATTCTAAAGGAACTTTTGACATATGCTTACTATTATAAACTAGGTTCTTTGCTTTTCTTGTATAAAATGTTTGTTAGTTTTCCTTACAACCACAAGTGAGTTATCCATACATGGAAATATTTTGTTTTACCTAAGCATAATAATTTCAGGATATTTGGTTTATAGTAAATGTTTTACTGGTCGAGATCTTGGTTACAATATTTACGTTTATCAAACACTGCAGATGTTTTATTTGATGATGCTTACATTCCTTTCTTTTCCTCATACTAGAAAAATAAGAGTTATCATCCTGTTTATTTTGTTCTTTAATTTATTGGAACTATTTTAGAATTAGATGGAAGACATTTTTCATTTTAGTTGGTTGTAATATCTCATCTTTCTTCCTTGTAGCAATATAATAAATTTTTTTACTCAACATTGTTCACACATAACAAGGCTTTGTATTTTGTCATATATTCTCTCTCTCTCTCTCTCTCTCTCTCTCTCTCTCTCTCTCGCTCTCTCTCTCGCTATATATATACATATATACATATATACATATATACATATATATATACATACATATATATATATATATAGACATATATATATACATACATATATATATATATATATATATATATATATATATATATATATATATATATATATATATATATATATATATATATATATATAATATGCATAGTTACAACTTTATTCTTTTTATGGTCCAAGGGTCGGTGGGACATGTCTTCAAGACCCACCATATACCTTACATTCCTAAGTATTTAAGAATTTGGGAGTGTGTGAGCAGGATGGATAGACCTTATTCTGTCTAAAAATGTTTGGCACTAACCTAAATTCATTTATATAATATTCTCTTTACCATATCATAGTATCAGTAAACATTTTCATAGTATAATAGGAAATAAATACATATAGGAAAATTCTTCCAGCATATTTCTCTTTTCTATTTTCCAATGTTTGATCATGCCACAAAAACCATTGGAGAAATAGAATTCTCCATCCAACAAATGATATCTCGAGTATCCTCTACCAGGAATCCCCTCAAGACAATTTTACTTCAAGATAAATTTTCCTTGACATATACCACACTAGGTCCACCTAGGAATTCTCTGACCACATCAGGTTTAGGATAAGTTTTCAGTAACCACAAAATGTCCAATTTGGAATTCTACTGGAAAACTAGCTCAATAATTACCTTTTAGCAAAATCATACCTCCCTCAACAACACCCTATCTGGGGGTATCAAGCTTACAACTTTTCTTTCCTCTTTTGGGCCTCGTGCAATCAAGCTCCTTGATGTTTTCCTGGCCCTTAGAATAGGCTAGGATATGCCTCAGCCATAAAATTCTCATCCTCCCGGATAGGCTCTTCTGGGGTGAAGTGCATTACTTGCACTTTAACCTGGGTGATAACTCATTTCCATGATATTAGTTCTCTCTGGTTGAGAATACAGGAAACCTTGACGTGGAATTCTCAATTCGACTTGACCTACATTCCCAGTCACTAAAACTTTTGCTAGTTTCCAATCAATCATTAATTAAATCATTTCAAGTTTATTATATTACCTACACAACATCCTCGCAATTTATAATATTCTTAGGATCGTGTATGTACTTATTTAACAAATAAACATGTAATACATTATGTGCATGTATATGGCTAGGGAAATCCGATTGAGAAGCTACATGCCTAATTCGAGCAAGTATTTGGAAAGGGACACAGAATCAAGGAGCTAGTTTTTCCCAACTTCCCCACCCCAAGGTGCTCTTTTTTCTTTTAACCCTTATATACAAATGATGTCCCACTTGAAACTCCCTATAAGTTCATCTTTTACCTACATAACTTTTTTATTGATCCTGAGCAACCTTCAAATTCAATTGTACTTTCCTCATAGTGTGTTCCCTTTATTTTAGCATGTCTAGTCCCAATATTAGTTTATGTTCAAGAATACTCCAATTAATAGGTGTCCTACATATCCACACATACAATACCTCGAATTGGGCTCATCCTTAAGGAAGCATGATAGTTATTATTGTATGAAATTTCCACCAAGCGTAGAAAATATTCCCACTTTATTAGTTGTTGCGTGACACAACCATAATCTATCGTCCAACACTTGTTTTACTCATTCAATTTTCCCATAAATATATGGATGGTAGGAAATAAATAACTATACTTGAGTGCTTAATATACTAAACAGAGCCTTCCAAAAAGCAGAAGTAAACTTCATATCTCTATCATAGATTACTACCTTAGGTATACCATATAAATGAAAATTTTCCCTGATAAAGATGTCATCAATTTGATGAGATTTGTAGGTTTATTTTACAAGAGAAATATGTGTTTATTTACTTAATTTATCTACCATGGCCATTATGGTGTCATTTTCCTTTTTGACTTGCGTAGACCTATGATAAAATCTAGAGTGGTAATTTCCCATTTCCATTCAGGAATGTGTATCAAGTGAAGTGAACTTGTTGGATGTTGATGTTCATCCTTTATCTGTTGGCACTCTCTACATTTTTTTAGATATTCTGCCATTTCACTATGCATACTAGAAAAAAATAATCCTTCCTCAAAAAAATAATTACTTTCTAGCGACAAGGGTGGGCAACATAAGGGTTTTTCTGATATTCATATAAAATTAGTTTCTTAATCTCTTTTTGGTTAGGAACATAAATTTGGCTCCTATAGATAAAGAAAGTCATCCCTATTAATGTCATATCTCATTTTTTCTTCAATTTTGTTTTCTTCTTTAATTTTCTTCCACAAAATTTGATATTTTGGGTCTCTTTGGGTTGTATTTTTAATCTAATATTAAAAATGAAATTTTATTTGACTAAATGAAATTTCATAAACATAGTTAAGCCTTCTACATAGGGAATCTACCACCCAGTTTCTTTTCCTTTCAAGTTCTTTATATCAAATACAATTTCTCTTATGGAAGTAGTCCATCGTGGTTGTCGAGCGTTAAGGGTGGGTCACTTCAAGATACTAGCCTAGCTACTATGATTAGTCATCAAAATAAATTTCTTTCCTAACAGGTAGTGTTCCCATACCTTTAAAGTATGGACTACTATTGTCAATTCTAAATCATATACATAGTACCTTTTCTCATGCTACTTCAATGTTTTGGACTCATATGCTACCACTCAACCCTCTTGCATCAAAATGACCCCTACCCCTCCCTGACATGCATTTGTACAAGCAATAAATTCCTTTTGTAGGCCTGTAATCCTTAGATCGGTGGTTGGAATCAATAGATGCTTTAGTTGGTCAAAAATATTTTGACATTTTATTGCCTACTTAGAATTTCTCCCCTTATTTTGTAAAGGGGTAATGACGTATGTGACTCTTGAAAATCAATATATAAAGTGGAAATAATAACCCACTAACCCCATAAAGGATCTAATATCTACACCATTTTTATGAATATGTTATTCCATAATTATTTTAATATTTTATGCATCTACAACTATTCCTTCTTTCTTGATTACATGCCCCAAATATTGTATTTTTCAATTTGTAAACTCGCATTTACTATACTTAGCGTATAGTTTCTCTTCCTACAAGGTTTGCAATACTCTTTGTAAATGGATTTTATGTTCTTCCACATTCTTTGAGTAAATTTGTATGTCACCAATAAAGATTGAGATGAAATTTCCTATATATGGTTGAAATATAGGATTCATAATGCACATAAATGTGGTCGAGGCATTAGTAAGCCCAAAAGGTAGGACTACAAACCCATAGTTCTCGTAAGAAGTCCTGAATGTAGTTTTGATTGCAGTTTTGCATATGTCTTCTTCTATGTAATTGATGGTACCATGAGCATAAATAAATCTTGGAAAACACAATAGGGACCTTAAATTTATTGAATAAATCATCGATTCTAGGTAGCAGATATTTTTTTAATGGCTAATTTATTCAGTTGTCAATAGTCAATTCAAAGCTTTAAGGTGCCATCTTTCATGTTGACAACGATTATAGGGCTCCCCATGGAGATACACTTGGAAAAATGTATTTTTTATTAAGAAACTCTTGTAGTTGCATTTTTAATTTAGTTAGTTCTAGCATAATCATGCTATATGGTGCATTAGATATTGCGGTGGCTCCCATAACCAATTCAATTGTAAAATCAATATCTCATTTTGGGGGAAACCCAAGAATCTCTTATTGGAATACATCTACAAAATTCATAACAATTGAAAGATTTTCTAAGGTCGTTGTATTTTTGTTAGAGTTAGAGTACCCGAATTAGATTGAAAAAATATGAAAGCCCTTCATAATGAATTTTCCCAGCTATGAGGCTATGATTGTTCTTAATTTGAAGGGTCTTACTATCCCTTGGATTTATTTCCTAACACCTTCTTCATCAATAAAACTAATAGTTTTACTTTTACATTCTATAAGGGACTAATGTTCTTCTGCCTAATCCATACTAATTAAAATGTAATAAGAACCTGAGGGAAAAATGTTTAAATTTATTTTTATTGGTTGTACTACAAATTTAATAGGATAATCCTCAATTTTTGCTAGCAGTCCATTTCTTTCCCGAGGGGCTAACTAAACTAGCCATAGGTTCTTAAACTTACTAACTTGCAAATGACATGACTCCACTATTTTGGGATTAATGTAGCTCAGGCTTGCACTAGGGTCTATTAAAATGGACACAACATGACTGGAAATCTTACCTTCAAATTCAATCATTGTAGGTTGTTAACAGTCCTCTAGTACAACATTGATCTTGGTTAGAATTCTCGCCACTTCTTCTATAGTAGATGCCACTTTAATATTTTCTACCTATGCTCTTCTTCCACAAGAAGGACAATTTTTAATATAATGTGGTTCTCCACAACCCCAACACTGTAGTGGTGTTTTTTGTGGTTGGCCAGATTCAAGTTTGGTTGACAATTTTGTTGGTTTGGATTCATTCTCTAGCCAAGACTTTTGCCTACTTTTTCCTGAAAACTTACTTTGTTGGTTTTAACGTGAATTCTTAGTATTTATATATTTTTTTATTCTTAGTATTATAATATATTTCAACCCCTTCTTACCTAAGCATTTTTTATTATTATCTCCTTTTTTTCAGTCATTGATAACATATTTGTTTTTTACGAACAACTTATTTTATGGTATTAGTTTTATCAAACTCCAACTATTCCTTCATAGATACTGGTAGACTACCTATAAAACACTACACCTTAGCCTTTTCTTCTCATATGTAAGGGAAATACCTCAATAAGGAAGTAAATTTTTCTACATACTTACTCATAGATAACTAAGCCAATTTGAGCTCATGAAATGCTTTGGCTTTTTCGTCATAAAACTGCTCTGTTAAGTACTTATTCTTGAAATATTGTTGGAAATTCTCCCATTTTATCCCATGTTCATAAGCTCCTTGGAATGCCTAAACTTTTTCCCACAATAGGGTTGCTTTTATTTAGAGCTAATATATTGCTAGACAAGCCTTCAAGTTGTTGTCATATTCATAAATCTACTAGTACTTATTAATATTTACCAACCAACCTTCTGTAGCTTCCTCAAATTCACAGTGAAAGGTTGCGGGCATAATTTTCCTAAATTCCCCTTGTAATTTTCTTTTTTTATATTTTTTTCCCACTTTTACATTTACCCCTAAGAAGCACTTCAATATTATTCCTCACCCATTTTGTAGGCACCCTCTGACTCTTCGTTAGGATTTTTCTCAAATATTTTGTACTCCGCATGTGTGATTCTACTTTGTTTCCATTATCAGGATTTGGCGCTAAGTTTCTTTGATTCTATTTGTTGTTTAAAAATTTTATTTTTATTTTTTGGTCTCATGTCAATTTATCATTATCAGCCCTTAAATTTTCCTTCATATCCTCAACTATTGCACTATTTCCAGTAGCATTGTGGTTGTGGATCGAGGTTAGTCCCCTAACTCAACACAAATTTGTAGATTGGGTCCTGGAAAGGGTATTGAGCTAGGCCCTGTAGGTGGTATGATCATCATACCAATTCCACTTCTCATCACTTTATCTCTCTTGAACAAAACATATGATTTGTTACTATCTTGGTTTGCCCTCAATAGACCATAGTGTGCTAACTGTGGCTCTGATACAACTTGTAACATACCTCCTCATTTTTTTTTTTACTATGGTAAATGATAAATTACCACTTATCACTAGTTGTAAATTATTTATATGGTCATGCTATTTCTTCTAAATTCATGATAACACTTTATATTATCATTGTTTCCCATCACATATAATATATGTGACACACTTATAGTTCATAAAACTCATAGTAGTTATGTTGGGGTTGCTTGTAAACTTACATAAGTTATGTCATTATGTTTAATTCATATGTGGAAATATACAATTCTTCCCTTAGTGCAAAACCTAGGGTTTTAATTTTCTTTGTTTTATATGATGTTATATCAGCCTCTCTATGTGCCCATTGGAAATTAGACATTCCATACATGTTTGTCAAATTAGCACAATAGTGTTGACATTGCTTCATCTAAATATTTTAGATCTCTAGCTATTCAGACTATGATCTTCGGATTCAATTTTCCTTTTGAATGGGAATACAAAAATGATTTGATGTTCCTGATGATTAGTGTTTCGATCTACAATGCGATGGAGTTAAGTGGTTATAAATTAACTACCTTCCCTTCCACGACGCTGCTCCTAACTTAGATGTACACCTTTGCCCATAAGGAACAAGCTCTGTAATGGAACCCTTACTATTCATAGTGCTTCCTTAGTTCTAGACCATTTTACTCATGCATTCTCCATGATTGTCTTTCTAGGTGACGTTGATAATTGGAAATTTGTGATTTTTTTGGGTTTCGAGCTAGGGTTACAATTTTGGTTTAACAAAATTTCCACTTATTGTCTGCTTTTAGCTTCCTCTGCCTGAGACTGTTTGTGCAATAATATTCCTCCAATGTTAACTACAACATGTGTCATTAAATGCATTGTTTATTATAGGGATAATATTTGGAGGAGAATACCTTACCTCGACCTATAGTTAGCAGCAATTACATATTATTTTTTAATTATTCTCATTGACTTATCTTCTTCAAGTTTTTATGTATATCATTCCCCAACTAAATTTTGATGTTTTGTGTATAATGTGATGGTTATGGCCTAATCTAGGAGGATCCTCAAAATGGTCAAAGTTCTAAAGTCTTAGATGCTCATAGAACTGGTGCCAAGTCGAAGAGACCTTCACGTTGATTTTGACAGTATATTTAGTTTCAAAAATGGCCTCCAAATGAGTGAGAAAACACACTCTCAAAATTTATGGCAAACAGGTAAAAACATGGGCCTTTGAATGCCAAGTGGAAATCTCATATCATGAAAATTAGCAGGTCAATGTCAACGCATGTGGTCAAAGTCGAAGTAGGTACAGTTCAAAGGTCGGATGGGCAGGGTCGGGGTCGAACTCACGACCTCTGCCTACACAGTGAAAAACCTTACCAATACGCCATGTATTTCATTTATTAAATGATGGGCACAAATATGTATTTATTGTTTTGTATTATAGCAAGTGGGGGTAGGGTTGGCAAAGCCTGCCACATATAGCGGCCTAATCAAGCCAAAACCATGGTTTAATGGGCACAAAAAGAATCTAAAATGGTGAATATAAATGTTATATGGCAATGGAAGTGTTGATATGTGGCAACAGAGGTATGGTACGGAGTTAAGAACAAGTTCAAATTGCGCAGAGTGTTGATGTGGCACGGGAGGTGGCACCCAATGGCACAGAGCAGTATGTTAACAGTTTATGAATTGGCATGTCATGTGCCATAGGTTTCAACATGGTTCCACCACTGCGTTTGGTTACAATATATGTCAAATATATATATATATATATATATATATATATATATATATATATATATATATATATATATATATATATATTCTGCCAACCTATAACATTAATACCAAATGCTATATATTAAATTCAATGTGCCATATTTAAACTATGTTGTAATGTATTGCAATATATCATATGGTTTTCAAACCATAATGCGCCAACTTCATATTTGTTAAAACAAAATTCCATATTTTCCATTCAAGTCTGGGAGGTCCATGGGTTTGACCCTGGGACCTGCCCGTGACCTTATAAAATGATATTCCATTACGACCTAAAGGGGGAGTTGTATAGTGCAACTGAAGAATATGTAATATTTTTGCCTACAAAGGCCTTTCTAGGCATATCTTGGCCATCCTTGGGCCTTTTTGTAATCTGAAAGTTACGTTGAAGAGTTGAGGCTGAGAGCTATCAGCTCACAAAATAATTTTGATCTTAAGAGTCTTCTCAGCATTCCTAATACAATGGACGCACACTTGGAAGCGGACCCAGAGATGTAATCTAGGAGGGACGAACTTCGTCATCAAATTTTAATGTGTTTGCTTCTTTTATTTCTGTTGTTCATCCTCATTTCAGTTTTGAAGTTTATGTTTAAGGCACTTAGAAACACAAATTTCTCTCCTTCATTCACATAAAAGAATCCTTAGTTAATATTTGATGAAATTGACCAAATACTCAATTTTGTGTTTTCGGATCATATTTTGGTATTAAAGCAAGGTCGGTCATGTATAAAAAGGATATTTTCCAATTTGAATGTTCACTAGATCTAGGGTGCAATGTGGAGAAGGGAAAATTGAAGAGTTTAATCCAGAGATTGGAAGGAGGAAAGTCTCGCAAAATATGGCAGGTTCAAATGAAGGAGAAGCTCCCGAGACAACGAGGGAGGCTCAATTTCAGTAGATGTTCCTTAATATGTTAATGATGACTGTATAACATTATGAAGACAAGAATACTAGAGATGCAACTTCGTCTTCTAAAGGCGTGAAAGTGAAAGAGGGAAAGGAATATGCTGATGGTAATGAACCTCCTTCTCCTTGATCTTTGTCTTCTTCTTCTTCCTTATCCTCTTATCATTCCAGTTCATATTTAGACTCACAAAAGAAACCAAATAAATCTCCTCTTTTGAAGCATGATGTTAAGTTTGAGTTTCCACTATATGATGGTGAAATGAATCCTGAAAAGTTAGATAACTGGATAAAGCAACTTGAGGTGTATTGTAGAATTTAGAATATTGTCGATGAATCTACAAAAATTTAGTTACACTTAGAATGGGGTGAACAACTTTGATTTTAGTTGGAAAGTAAAACTCAATCAGATTTGAAGCATAAAGGTAAAATTATCTCTCAATGGTCTAAGTTTGTTAAAGCTCTCAGAAAGAAATTCTATCCTTTAGTATATATGCAATGGGCTATAATGGATTGGCAGCATATAAGGTAAAGTAAAGGACAAAGTGTGCAAGAGTTTACATAGGAATTCATGAAAAATGCATTAGCACTTAATATTCTATTAAACACACAGGATAATTTGTTAAAGTATATTGGAAGTTTGCATTGTTATTTGCGACATACATTACTTATGTTTAATCCAACTGACTTTGATGAAGTGCGTGTACAATCCATTCATATTGTATAAGGTGGCAGACCTTTTTAGTCAAAATTTTCAAAGAAACCATTCAAGCACTCAGAAAAAAAGACTCCAAAGACAGTAAAGGGAAGATAAAATCAAAGGGGAATAAATCAGCAACAACTAAGAAATAATGAGAAAGGCCTACTTGTACTCATTGTCAGAGGGTTGGACATGATGAATCCAAGTGTTGGGAGCTTCATCTAGAACTTAAGCCAAGGAAGTTTCTTAAGAAGAAGGGTGAGATGAAAGTTAATGCTGCAGTTCAACAATATTTGGGATTCAACTTTGGTGATGAAAAGAAGATAACCATTATCGGTTCGATAGGTATTCCCTTTGAATCTAGATTTACTTCTACTTGTTCTGCATCTTCTTCAAAATATAATGATGTGATTAAAGAAAAGAAGAGAGCTGAATTGTTTCACCTAAGGATTATTTCCAAGAACACTAAGATAGATACATTATTCGATAGTGGATCACAAGAAAATCTAATATTTGAGGAACTAGTAAGGAAATTGGGATTAGAAAAGAAAAATCATCTAAAACCATACCCTTTAGGATGGTTAAAAGAAAACACTCAGATGCAAGTCACAAAACAGTGTCGTTTAAGGCTTGCAATTACAACTAATCTTGTTGATGAAGTCGATTTAGATGTGATTCCTTTGGATATATGTGGATTTGTACGGGGTAGTCCATATATTTATGATCGAGATTCCATATTTCATAGAAAGGAGAATAAGTGTCTTCTTGTTAGGGATGGTATTGAATACATTGTCATGGCACATAGAGTAAATACAAGCTTGGATTTAATCAATGTAAATCAAATGAAAAAACTCATAAGTTCAAGTAAAAAGTATGTTCTCATGTTTATTAAAGAACAACCTAAATATATGTATGATGCTTTTCAACTATGTGATTCTCGGTTTAAGGACAATTGGTTGAAATAGTATATTCTTATAAGGAATTGTTTAAAGAACCAAAAATTCTACCTCAAAAGTGAGAAATACAACATGAGATTCAATTACAATATGATGCCCCTCTTCCAGATATTGGCATGTATTGTATGTCAGTCATAGAAAATGAAGTAATTAAGAAACAAATTCAGGAATTGGTTGATAAAGTCTTCATTCGAGCTAGTTCTTCTCCATGTGGATCACTGATCATATTAGTCCCTAAGAAAGACATAACTTGGAGAATGTGTGTTGATTTTAGAGCCTTAAATGAAATCCCCATTAAGAATAGGTATCCTCTTCCGAGAATAGATGATTTTCTTGATCAGTTAAAGAATGTTTTTTACTTTACAAAGCTGGATTTAAGAAGTGGTTATTATGAAATTCATATTGCAAATAATGATATATGGAAAACTGCATTTAAGACTAGACATGGGTTTTATGAGTGGTTGGTTTTTCTTTTTGGTTAATGCAATGCTCCAACAACTTGTATGAGAATGATGAATGATGTGTCTCATAATTTTCTCGATAAAGTTTTCATAGTCTATCTAGACGATATTCTTATTTTCCTTTCAATTTTGGAAGAACATGTAAAGCATGTAAAACAGGTTTTTGATGTGTTGCAAAGAGAGAAACTGTATCTCAAACTTTCTAAGTGTGAATTTGGGAAAAAATTAATTAATTTATCTTGGTTACATAGTTGGAGGAGGTCATCTTAAAATAGAACCAACTAAAATTGATGTAATCGTTAAGTGGCCACGACCTCAAAATGTGACGGAAGTTAGAATTTTCTTAGGTGCAGTTCAATATTGAGGGAAATTTATTTCTCATTTCTATTTTATTGCATCACCACTTCTTGCTTTAACATGTTCTAAAGTCTCATTTCAATGGGGAGGGAAACAAAAAAAAGCATTTGATACTTTAAAGCAGAAAATTGTGACAGTTCCAATCTTAGCATTACCAGAGCTTGAACAACCATTTTAAATAGAAACTAATGCTATTGGGTATGTAATGGTTGCAATGTTATTGCAAAAAGGGAAGCCTATTTGTTTTCATTCAAAAACATTTTCTAAAGAAGTTGCTAACTATCCAACATATGATAAAGAATTGTATGCATTAGTGGGCACTGTTAAAAAATGGAAACATTATATAATGGACAAAGAAATAGTGATTGATACAGATCATCATCCACCTCAGTACCTTCAATCTCAAACTAAGTTGCAACAATCTCGACATTATATATTGATGGGGTTTTTGCATAAATTCCACTTAGTAATCAAATACAAGAAAGCTACCACTAATAAAGTAGTCAATATGTTATCAAGACCATCTTTGAATGCTTCAATAATTCTTCAAAATAGTTCTTTAGCACATGAAAGTTACATTGAAAAATATGTTTAAGATATTGATTTCAAAGATGTTTATGAATCACTAACTAATGGTGCTCAGGTGGAAGAAGTGGATTATCATGTTCATGACAGGTTATTGTACCATCTTCGAGAGTTGTGCATACCACGGGGAGAAAGAGTGCATGTGATCAGGGAAGCACATTCTTCTCGTGTTTAAGGGAATTTTGGTGTAGGTAAGAGAATGGCACAATTACAAAGGTATTCTTATTGGCTTCGAATGAATGAAATTGTTGCTAAGTACATGAAAGGTTGTGTCATGTGTTCAAAAATCGAACCAAGCAACAGAAAGTTAGGTTTGTATATGCCACTTCAAATTACTTCTAGACAAAGAGACAATATATCTATGGATTTTGTAGGAGGACTTCCTGTGTCTAGAAAAGGGCATGATTATTTGTATGTCGTGGTTGATAGACTTAGCAAAATGTGTATTCTTGTTCCATGTAGAAAGCAATTAACTATTTAACAAACTACACAATTGTTCTTTTAAAATGTATGGGTTCATTTTGGGTTGGCTATTTCTATCATTTTAGATTGGGACTATTGTTTCATGGGAGAGTTTTGTTCCACTTTGTGGGGACCGATGGACACTAAGTTGAAAAAGAGCACAGATTTTCATCCACAAACCGATGGGCAAACGGAGGTGGTGAACAGAATAGCGGTACATCTTCTCATAGGATATTGCAGCAAGCATGCTAAGTTGTGGGATAAATCATTACACTATGTCCAGCATGTTTACAACTAGGCCTTGCATTCTTCTACGTGCATATATCCTTTTGTGACATGTTTTGGGTACCTACCAAAATCACCAATGGAATTCATGTTTCGTGAAGAATCTTAGGAAGATGGACATGGAGATGCCGACAAAGCCATCAAGTTCACGAAGTAGTCAAGGATAAATTGTAGAAAAGTCAAGCCAAGTACAAAATGCGTCATGACAAGCATTAGGTAGATCATCACTTCGAGGTTGGTGGCTGAGTATGCCTTTACGTCAGCAAAGAAAGGATGAAAGGTGAAGGTAAAAAGTTGAGACCTATCAGGTATGGTCATTTTGAAATTGTTGAAAATGTTGGTCACAATGCATTCCGGTTAAATTTTCCTCCATATATGCACGTATATTTAGTTGTAAATGTTGAAAATTTGAAGTTGTATGAAACTCCTATTATCATGGATCTACAGGAGAATGTTCAAATTCTAGCTGTAGATGATTTTGAACCTGAATGTATGACTGAGTTACATGAAGATACCATCTTGAACAGGAAAGTCTATACTTACAGGTGAGGAGATGTTGAGTATCTTTTAGTGGGACTCAAAGGCATGAATCTAAGCAAGGCAAAGTGGATGGAGATCGGAAGCGTGAGGGAGTTGTACCCTCACCTCATTTCTGCTTAAAACCAAACTTTTGGTGGTCTAAAAGCTTCCAATGGCGAGGAATGATCTAGGAGGATCCTCAAAATGCTCAAAGTTCAAAAGTCTCATATGCTCACAAAAATAGCTCCAAGCAGAGGATCTCATTGTGCTGATTCCAACAGTATATTCAGTTTCAAAAATGGCCTCCATATGAGTGAGAAAACACACTATGAAATTTATGGCAAACAAGTAAAAAAATGGGCCTTTGCAGGGCAAGTGGCAATCTCATATCATGACAAGTGGTAGGCCAAAGTCAACGCAGGTGGTCAAAGTCAACATAGGTATAGTTCAAAGGTTGGATGGGCAGGGTCAGGGTAAAACCCATGACCTTTGCCTACATAATGAACAACCTTACCAATACGCCATGTATTTCATTTATTATGTGATAGGCACACATATGTGTTTATTTTTTTGTATTATGGAGAGTGGGGGTAGGGTTGGTAGAGCCTGCCACATCTGGCAGCCCCGCCAACCCAAAGCCATGGTTTAATCAACACAACAACAATCCAAAATGACAAAGTATAAACGTTATATGGCAACAAAAGTGTTGATATGTGGCAACGAAGGTATGACGCGGAGTTAACAATAAATTCAAATGACACATAGCGTTGACGTGGCACAGGAGGTAGTACTAAATAGCGTAGAATGGTATGTTAATAGTTTATGAATTGGCATGTCATATGCCACGGGTTGCAATGTGGTTCCACCATTGCATTTGGTTACAATATAAGACAAATATATATATATATTCCACCAACCTATAACATTAATACCAAATGTTATATATTAAATTCAATGCACCATATTTAAACTATGTTGTAACGTATTGCAGTATATCATATGATTTTCAAACCATAATGCACCAACTTCATATTTGTTAAAACAAAATGGCATATTTTCCATTCAAGTCTGGGAGGTCTGCAGGTTTGACCCTCAGACCTTCCTGTGAGGTTATGAAATGATATACCATTGCGCCATCAAGGGGGATTTGTACAGTGAGGCTGAAGAACATGTAATATTTGTGCTTGCAAATGCCTTTTTGGGCATATCTTGGCCATCCTTGGGAGTTTTTTTAATTTGAAAGTTGTGTTGAAGGTTTGAAGCCAAGAGATGCCAGTTCACAGAAGAAATCTTATGTAAAGATACATTTGAGCATTCCTAGTATAGCAGACACCCACTTGGAAGCGGACTCGGAGATGTAGTCCAGGAGGGACGAACTCCGTCATCAAAGTTTTATGTGTTTTATTCTTTTCTTTCTATTGTCAATTCTCATTTTCAATTCTCAAGTTTATGTTTAAAACACTTAAAAAATCAATTTTCTCTCCTTCATTCACATAAAACAAACCTTAGTTAATATTTGATGAAATTGAGAAAATAGTCAATTCTATGTTTTTCAGATCATGACTGCAATGGTTAGGGTCACAATGGTCACATCCAACCTTTTCTACAGCTGAAAGATGAAACCCTAAATGCACTTTTCTTATGGACCCTAAGTTGTTTTCTCAACACTACAAGGAAAAGACCTTCTAGTGGATTTTTTGTGGAAGCCCTTATAAAAATAGCTGAAAAATATGTTTGTAGTAAAGGTCAGTAGTGGTGGTCTGCAAGAAAATGTTTTAGCAGATGTTTCATTGACCGTGCATCTGCAATATATGAACGCATTGGTGCCGATTGAACATGGTGTAGTGTGGCATATTTATTTAAAAAAATGGTGTGTTAAATAACAAACAACATTGAAGCATATACTACTCTATAGCACCAAAAAAGGATTAAATTTAGACAAAATTTAGTTGTAAATTTCAATTTTCCCAGTCTCCTTCTATACTATAATGGCAACCCATGTTAAACCAGTACTATAACACCCTCGTTCATGCACAACATACCTCGCATCAGTGCTTGAATAATAGATACCAATCGATAAAGGTTAAATTTTAATTTTTTTTGGTGTTATGTACAATCGTAACACTCATTCCCTTCTTGTAGTAAAACACCTCTTTGCATACTTAGGAGTGCGTCTATAGTTTTTAATTTTTTAAAAAAATTGTTCATATATTCCAATGAAGAATTGTTATTTTTTATCTATTAAAATTCCCCTGTCTATCTTAGCTAGAGCACCACCAGGGTTTTTTTTTAAATGTGGTGTTATATTCCCATGGAGAACTGGTACTATCAATTATTTAAAATGACCCAGTGTATCTTCACAAGAGCACCACTGTAGGGTTTTTAATTAAAAAAATGGTGTTATATTATTACAAAGAACTGATGTTGTTCATTTATTAAAATTCCTTGGTGCGTCTTTGAAAGAGCTCCTCTAGGTAGTATTTAGTTGTTAGAAAATTTGATGCTATAGTTCGATAAAGTATTGGTGAAATACAAGTATTCAAACACCGTGGTGAATCTTAATAAAAGCACTGCTATAGGGTTTTTATTTAAAAAAAGTGGTGCTCTTCGATATTTGACGCATCAGTGTCGTTATAATAATGCAACAAAAGAGGTTTAAATAAACAAATACCTGCAGGCCATAAATTTCATTTTTACCATCTACAATGTTTTAGAGTTCTGAAGCACCATTGCCACTCTTTCCTCATGCAAGCACCCTGACGTCATTGTTTCTCTTGTTCACCATCCTTCCATACCATGCTCAGTGTGTCACTTTCCAATTTTCTCAAATGGTGGTGAAATTTGTTTTTCTAAATTACGTGTCAACAAAAGCTCTCTGATGAAAAGATGTTAAGGTAATGTCTTCATTTCTATTTATTTTAATTTTTTAGTAGATTATAGTTCCAAAATAGGTCAAAAAATCAACTCGTTTTGAAAAAAAAATCATGTGTTGTCCTTTGACAATTATGGCTCAAACTGACAATGGTGCACCTCGTAAATTTACATGGTGCACCGGAGTTCGGTTCATGAACCTAACACACTACTATTTTTTTGGTTCATTTCGTAAATGAAAATGCACTGGGAAAAGCTATAAATTATACCCTGATGTGTACATTTTTATGTTACGCCTATTGCATTTATATTTACCAATCGAACCACACAAATAATGTTAAAAAATATAGCTTGGCGTGTTCGATAACTTGAATGTTCTTTACTAGTGCAAAAAAGTAATACACTCAAACAGAGGCATAAGTTTGAGATCAACCACAATGAAAATATATATATGTGAAACAAAAGTGTTGCGTTATATATATGTACGCATTTCCTTTAGTGTAGTTGTGTTTGATAGCGCATCAAAGCTGGCGCATCACTCTTTTTTGGGTGCACTGAAGATTTTTTTTTTAATTGAAAGTTATGTTTCCATATTTATAAATACATTTTTCATTTAATAAAAAAAGATTATGTTTTATGTAAGAGGTTGTTGTATTTTATATGTCAATAATGTAGTAGAGATGTCAACAGAGAGAGTAGCAACAACAGTAGGAGAAAATGGCAGACAAATACAATGTGTTCTGACCGTGGGAGGATTGAGAGAGGGAGAGGGATTTATACTCTCTCCCTATTAGCGTAACAACCCGATCATACTTGACGAATCTAGGCCTCCTTAAGTACTATGAGGAGGCTACAATCTTGAAGTTTCACTCTATCTTGTTGGCACATCTGATCTGCTAGTGTGGAGTCGAGAAGAAGGATTTTTGTATCTATCCTAAGGCATGGTATAGACCCTCTAAGGAGGAAATCTATTTTATCACTGGCCTATCTAGGTGAGGCGGTGATTTTCACTAGTTCCCTGATGTCCCCAATGGGGTTGTAGCAGAGATTCAACTTGTCTACTCTCAAAGATATGTTGGGGCTCATGTAGTTTGTTTACCAAACTTTTAGGTGCATGGTCAACATGTACAAATTTCTCTTTTGCTGCATACGAGGTTAGGTGCCTCTCATTATTAGTGACCGCAATTACACACTATAATAATGATGGGAAACACAATAGTTTCCTTCTTTTATGTTATGTCATTTATTTGATTCAGGGGCCATGATGTATGAAATGGTATGCCATTTTTTTCATGTAGTTTTGTAGGGACTTAGATAGATGTCATGCGATGATACATGGGAGGATGACCTTAACTTTTTATTCAGATATTTTTTGTTTATTTTTTAAGGGATTTTCAAAGACAAGGCTTACATTTGAGAATCACCCTCTTAGGCCGACAAATGAGGTGCAGATGTGCATGTGGTGCCAGATGATGCCTAGAAGGGGCTTGCTAGCGTATCCAGACAAGATTTACACCCACGCACTAGTGCTAATGACCAATCATGATGACCACACATTTATCTTATTGTTGTTTCTGTATGTGGTTATTTATTGGAGACAGTGTCCCAAGATCCTCATCACACCGGATGAGTCTGCAGATGATACAGGTAATATTAGTGTTTTGTTTAAATTAATCCAGTTTCAATTTACTGTCTTAATTAATTAGAATAGAAAGTTAGAGGAAATTTTAGTAAAATGGTAGTTAAAATAATAAAATAGGAGTTATGAATTTTCGAGGGAAAAGAAGAAAACTAATTTTTTAATTGTATATTTGGCTCATCTTCTTATAGGTTTACTCAAATTTGAATTGTAAACATGTTTTGGATGCATAATTAAATTCCACATCCAATGAGTACCCATTATGCATACTATTGAGAAGATCCACATTGATAAAAATTGAAGATACATTAAAAAAAAATGTGGAACACACTTTTTTAATCTATCCTCATTTTTTTTTATCAATGTGGGTCTTATCAAAAGTATTCATAATGGGTACTTGTTGGATTTGGATTTAATTTTGCATCCAATAAGTGTCTACACATGAAATTTGAGTACACTTATAGGGAGATAAGCCAAAAATACACCTAAAAAGGTAGTTTTTCTTCTTTTGCCTCCAAAAAATTTGCATGTACCTCTTTTTAAATTTAAAGGATTTTGATTGGTATACATGTTATGAAATGGAAATTACATGAAAATTTCATGGGCATTTTTAGGCTGAAATTTCCTCCAATGTTTATTCTATCACGTTGTTTAACTTATTTTATTATTTGTTTTAATGAAATTGCCTAATTATTATTGTGTACTATATATTTTGTAAACATCTGTACATTCCTTAGGGACATTCCTCCTCCCCCAACGTAGGGAGCAGATGAGAGATGGGTGAGGCCCAAGAGGGTGAGTCACATCCTCATGGGGACGTGTGCATCTGGTCCCATAGGTCTGGTCTAAGATTTAGGATGGTCTACTGTGACATGTTGTTTAGAGTTTTGGTTGAGGAGAGAATTCGCCTTGCAAGGCCTCCATACATAAATGCAGATTCTACATTAGTAGGTCTCTTGAGGTACTATCAACGTGAGATGATGAATGTTATGTGTCATATCGTCGGAGTTAGCAGTCTACTAGGAGTGAGAAGGGATGCAGGGCATTCAATGGTAGATATGCCACATGAGCCTTCACACATTGTTATACTGACAGATCATCATGACGAGGGTAGTGATAATGCTTCTGGTTGTACTACCCCATCGGGTCATGGTCAAGGTCTCGGTGAGCCTTCTGGTAATACACCTCCTCATCATTCACTTAGTGATCACATGTCAGAGCTAGAAGATGTGCCTCATATTTCTCCTCACAGAGAAAACCAACCACCTCCTCCTCCACCTCAAAGTTCGATAATTGAGGCAGTATATGAGCATCCATCGTCTTCTACTACAAAACATGCTATCACTATTATGTTTGTTGTATAAGGTATTTGATAGTAGTTATCTTATTTGTTTGTATATATATATCGTGCTTTTTTTTGTTCATGTTTATGTCCTTAATTTATATGTTGGTGTTGATGTGTATAATGTTAGGACATGTTGGATATGTCCATTTAATGTGTTTGCAGATAGATGTGTATGTGATAGAAGTTATTTGACATGAGAAGTATATTAATTTGAGGATGTGTGTGGTGATGATGTTAGATTGCACTACTTGTGTTTTGTTATATGTGATGAATATGATGATGCCCTTTTATATTATTAGATGTGTGTTATAGGTGTGTATAATTAAATGATGGTAATGAATTTCAATGTGTATATTAGATGATGTTTATGTTTGTTAGATGGTTATTATCATGATGTTTATTTTTATGAAATATTCTTTATTATAGATTATGTATTGGTGAAAATATATCAAAATTTTATATCTGAAATTCCATGCAAAATGACTTAGTTAAAAAAAAATGAAAAGATATTTTTATAAATTGCAAAATTTAGTATGGTTGAAACCATCCTTGTAAAATTATGATACATATTTTTCTATTGCTTAGATAGTTCATTCATATTCATTCTAACCTAATTAATAAACTATTTCAATACTCACAAGGAAAAATTAATTAATGGTAAAATAATTTAGTTAGTTCTTAACAGGAAAAAAATGTGTAACTCACTCAATTTTTAATATAAAATATTAATAATATTAAATTATTCAATAATACAATTTAACAAATGAAAATTTACACTATGGTCAACCTATATATACAAATAGAAAACCAATGCTATAGATCCATTTTCATCACAAATTTATGAATCACTAAAAGAGCTTAAATCTTTTGACATGTACATTTATTTTCAAGTTTTACATTCTAAAAAGGAATTTTCATATAATGAGATTTGATCCCTCTTGACTCATGGTACATCTATTATTAAGATGGATCTATATTGGTTTATAAAATTCAATATACTATTAAATTTAAAAAACTTAATTCATAATTTTTATAATAAATTTAGATTTAATATAACACAAAATTTTCTATTTTAATAAAATTTAATTTATCACTAAAGTTATGAGAATTTCAAGAAATTCAAATTTAATACTTATAGCAACTCTCACCAATTTAAATTAGAAATGTAAAATAAGGCTTGTGATGAAGTTACTTGTAATTTGAGATTTTCTCTATTAGAAGTTCTCCCTTAAAGAAGCAAGTGAACCTTTTTTTAGTAATAAAGATAAAACATTTTGGTGCTATTTTTATTCTTTATTTTTTATTGTACTGGTTTAAATTTAATTTTTTTAATAATAAATATGAGCTAAATAATACAAATTTCATACTATATTATATTTAAAATTTTTACAAATAATATATTTGATTATTCTTAACAAAGAACTAAAGAAATATTATTTTTTCCACATAATTATCACGAGATAGTCACTAAAATTCATGTTTTCACATTTCTCCTAGCTAATATTACATCATGTTCATAATGATAAATATATGTTTACTTTAAATAATTTACTTATAAATACATAAAAAAAGATATTTATTTTACATAATATAAATAGGAAATAAAAACGCATCACCAAGTTTATTAGAAAGTCAAACGAATTCCTCTTAATCACCATTACATTATTTATCTTTTAATTCTTATCCATAAAATATTTATTAATTCAACTTTTGTTTCTAATTACGATTGAAAAGAAAAGTCAAAATTGTTCTACTATCCATGAAAAAAAGATTAGAAACTATGATGCATCCATGTAACCCCATTTGTTTCTCTTATGGTCCGTAAAAAGATGTAATCAACATTTTAGACATGCACAAGACCTATTTTTAGTTTACATAATGTTGCAAGAACTAGAGTTTAAATATAGTAAACATAACATTCCCTCTCTTGTCAAGAATCTAATTGTACATTTTAATACACAATTTTTTCATTTTTAAAGTCCTCATAGCGTTATCACTACATGATTTATATTTATCTTGAACTAAACAAGAAGAAACAACATGTGAACTAATTAATAAACAAATAAGTATCTAAATCGAGAATAAATATTCAATGTTGTTTCTAAATTCACTATTTTATCATTTTAGTTATATTCTTATCGTTTTCCTATTTGAGAAGGATTGTGACATTGAATCCTTATTATCATAGTTGTACAAAATTGGAAATACTTAGTTTTCAGGGTAAAAACGTTTCCACTACAAAAAATGTGTAAAAACGTTTCTGAGTCTTAAAAAAATACAATTAGCGAAATAAAGAAAACAAAAACATACAACAATAGTATAAATGATGAAATAACACAACTACATATCATTCTTCATTGTCATCACCCTGATTATCTTCCTCACTTGGCATGATAACATTTTTGTTCTCAAAAATATGTTTTGATCTATGGCCTTAATATGGACCACCAATCCCTGTCAAACACATCTGGGTAAAAAAAACACCTAGTTACAATGTTTTGGGAAAAAATAAGGCTCCCTAGCTTCATGCCACATCTTTCTCTAGTTGATAGATATCAACCCACTATCATGATCTTCCTTTACATTATTCTTATCAAAGGTTTAACACCATTTGTACCTAAAAACAACACATTTTAACAAAAATAAGTCCACTTGAATGATCTCTTGTACCTTTCCAATGTAGCATAAAGTCCCTTGCATTGGGCTTTGTTCGCGATGGCTAGCATGACTAGAATGGTCCAACCTGACTTCCACTCCATATGCTTGTGTCATGCATCCATCATTTTCATCCTCCATGCAAAAATGATGTCCAGATGCCCACATAAATGGGAACAAATTCATCTATAAAAAAGTGAAAAAATCACAGTGTCATGTTAAGTAACCCTAACATAATTAAAAATATAAAATATATATAGATGTTATAATTCAAAGGTGAAGTATGAAGTTAAAAATGTATAGAAAGAGATTATTACCAAGTTTTTGGACCCAATTCCTATGTTTAATGTATCCTCTGAAGCACGCACGTAATGACCAAATGCACCATATTTCTCTCTAACTTTATCAGAAACCCAATTTTTAAGGCATACCATTCACATTTTTTCTTTTAAATGATGAGGGTAAGACACGATTCTAGCATTGAACCATTTGAATTCTTCCCTACCACTGTCCCATTTCATCCACTTCTTCTCATATAATGTGACCCGTGGTTTTTTCGCTTCTATATTGTAAAGAATGAATTTGTTGATGGCTTCAATTTCTGATTTCAATAATGAAATCAAACCAACATATATAGTACATATGAGATCAAAATATGCATTAATCTGAAGTTCAATGTGAATAGTTACAATGTAGGAATTTGACAAATGATAATCCATTAACTCTTTATCATGCATCTCCTTCCATTCTTTTTATGAAGCTACCCTTCTCTTTGGTCTTCGTCCCTTTTTTCATCCCAAATCATCGCTCCTGGTGTGTTATCGATATGCTTGATATACTCATTGGCATAATAGAAAGACTCATATGATATATACACCTTTGCCACAGACCCCTCAGGTTTTTCCATTTGTCAAATAAAACCTTTCGATGTATTCATGTACCTCTCTAAGAAGAACATCCAACAACAAGAAACCACACCAACAAATTCAACCTCATCTATTAGGTGAATCAGAATATGAACCTGCAAATCCATGGAAGTCATCGACAGTTCCCTCTCAAACATGTAAACAATCTCAACAATCTCTTGATGCCACTATGGAATGCTAGCCATGTGAATATCCTTTGATGTGATCCAACATACAAATGCAGATAATTTAGATATGGAACTTTGTAGTTCTTGTCGGAAGTCATGGTCTACACACCCATGCATGACAAGAGGATAATGACACTACAAAGTAAAGAGTACATTATACAAAAATTAATTCATTTCATTAAAATGAAATAAAAATTAATAAAATAATATCTTTGAAATACACACTCTTAGGAGGTTCAAATGGTCATGGGATTTGAACCCTGACAAATGGTCTTCCATAGTGAAGCAGTGACACAGTGAACATGCATATAAATAAGGCACCATCACACTCAATATAACTTCCATTTCTAAATAAAGATCATATTTATTTAAAACCCCTAGGACATTACCTTCTTTGAAAGACCAAGAGGGACAAACCTCTCCTCTAGTTTCTTTTCTTGCCCAATATTTCATTTTATTTTTTGAAGAAATAATACCCCTACTGAGAACCAATGTGTCATTTTATTTAAAAGATATGTGCATCCATAATGAATATGAAACATTTTCAAATATATGCATGTAATATAGTTAGTGGGCAATCTTAAGATGCTCCAAAAAGGGAGATCATAAAAGACATATTTCATTTTCATCCCAATGGGAAATTTCTTGACATACGTGTCAAAGAATTATGAATCATTGAACATAGGCTCCCCATTTGAATCGAACATTTCTGTAAACTCCTTCTTATCTATATCATATGCTCTAAGCCATTCACCTAGTGTCATTATCGTAGGCCTTTCGGTTCTCTCTGGTTTATCACTGAAAATGGATGTTACTCTTTTGTAAGGGTATTATTATTGGAGGAATACCCTGGAGAAGTCATACACCAGCTTTCGTAGGTGGTTGAACCGCCTAGACTTCAAAGAAGGTCCACAACATTTACATGAATGATACACTTTTGTTACAATAGCTACAAAACTTGTGTATACATGCTCACACATTAGCGACCATGAAGATTAGAACAATTACAATGACTTAAATGAATATATGAAACAATATTTTTACATATATAAACAAAACAATAAAAGATTAATTTACAAAGAAAACTCCTAATATTGGATAATCATGTATGGTGTAAGCACAAATGCCATAAAACATAAAATTCGTCTCTATTACAATGGGTATTTATACACCGTACACATGTATCCCTTCCCATAATTCCTTCAATTCATCTATTGATGGTTGTAAGTAGACATTGATATTCTTTGCTTGCTTCTACCAAGGACTATGAGATCCAACATAAGATGTTCATTCTTCACAAACAACCATGGTGGGATACTATTATTGATCACTACTACAAGCCAACCAAAATAATTGGTGTTTTGTAGGGAATATGAGTTGACGCCATCCTTGTCTATGCTAATTTGTAGACTTCAGTCTTCATCCTTGAATTGTTTAGGCCATTTTTCCTCTATACGCTTCATGGCTATTGAATTTTTTGGAATTCACATAACTCTTGACAGAATTCTATGTGAGGCATGCCATCCCTGCAACATAGATAATTATTTGCAATGAAAGAGACTTTGAATCCTTGGGATTATAAGCATGTGCCTCAATATATTATGAGGAGGATTATGTGATTTACCTATTTTTTTTTCTAATTATAGTACCTGTCATGCCCACATTTTGGAAATATATATTTGTTTGCATATTCTCCTCTATATAGAACACAATCCTTCAGACATGCATGATATGATATGTACTAAACACCAAATATTTTCAATAATTTCTTTGCCTCTTCGTAGTTTCTTGGAAAGATATTATCACTGGAAATAACCTTATCTTTGAAAAACTTGTAGTTGGCGGGGAATGTAATTGTACTATGTCAATATTTAACATTCATAAAATCAACCATTTTTTATGTTGATGATGTGACAATATTTCTCAAAATATAAGGGGCTTGATTGATCATGGATGTGATGTACCTCAATGTTGCCAAGAAACTTGCATTTGACATGAAAAAAATTCTTTCAAGTTGTACAACAACATTGTTTTCCCCAACTTAGTATATTTTGACATGCCACCAAGTCCAAAGAGAGGAGTGGTTGAAGCATAGTTCACACTTTCGAATAAGGTTTTAGAGATATAAGCATCATCCCTTATCTCATCATTCTGTAATTCTTCTAAAAAAATTGCCTCCATGGTAGTCGTATCCCATAACTAATAATCCATTCCAACCTATATTTGATTGCCTCGATTGCCAACTTGTGATGAAAAACTACTATTGTTGTATTCGTTCCTAATTTGTGAATCGAGACATAGTGGGAATTGAATAGGTAGTTGATTCAATGAATCTTTGTACGCTTCGTGTTTATGTTAATAAAAGATTCTCTCGAGTCGATGTTATAGTGGGGTGAACCAAAATATGGTAGGTGGGTCACTCATCATCACTATAATCCTAATTTAAAAAAATTTTGAATTTCATTAGTATAATATCAATGATATTAGTAAGCATGTCAATGCAATTGATTTTTTTAAATTACATTATACCAAACAATTATTACCATCATTGATCCATGATTGTGGCTGGAAGATGCCATGTTCCAATTGACTGGGTGAGGGGGCTATCCATTTTCATCTACCAACTACTTGTGGTCTATTTCTCCTGATAAAAGCTACTGGAGTTTTTGAAATGGAGGAACATTTTTTGCATCTAAACTCAATTAGGAATCATGATCCTAAAAATTTCAATACATTTTTATTCAAATTAACATGGATTAAAAAAAATCAATTAGATAATCAAAATATAAATAAAATTTGAACTTCCCGAGGATGGAAAGGGATAATTTTTTGGAGGACTTTGATAAAAAATATGGAATGTTTTGGAATTTGAAGAATTGAACATTTAATATTATTGAGATTTTGTCCCTCCATTTGAGAAAAATCAGAAATATTTCTTTTTTTGCATATCTAAAATTAGGTTTCAGAACCATATAACCATAATCTGAATTTCAGTATAGTTTTCAAACCATTTTTCAAGAATAAAGTTACTTAAGTAGAAAATGTATACAATGAAATATTGTAATTCATGTGGATGTGTCCTAAAAGATAATTTGAAATTATTATTCCTTTTTATGTGAAAATAAAATTTTAGATAACTTTGAAACCCTACTGATGTGCTCATCTGAATGAATCACACTGATGCATTAAAACAATAATAGGACTATGGCATTCAAATAATACCCACACCGATTTTTGGCATACCGAAAAGATAAAATACGTGATCATATCAGTGATCTTGTAGAAAACTGTACCGATGAGTTTAATAGAAACAACATTAGTATGCAACTATTTCTAGGATTTTTTAAAATAAAAGAAAATTATGCAATGTTGTTTCTCTTTTAAAATTTACAACACAAATGCATTTAAATATGTACCACATTGTTGCATTCAAATTTTAACCGCACCAAATTTAGGATTTCAAAAAGAAAAAAATAAATTATAATGTCGATGTAATGCAAATATTTGGTGCCCCTTCAATTTACGTATGATTTACTTTTAAAATAATAGGTTCTCTTTATTATTGAATTCTTTATTATTGAATGCACCACCGATGTTCATATCTAGTGAAAAAAAAAATCAATTTTCTTTTCTTTTCTTTTTTAAGTTGAAATGTGACTGGTAATTAATTTTTTGAAATTTGATTTTATAAAGTCTTTTAAGTAGTAAAAATTTATTCACTATTTCATTATTTTTCCCAAAATTTCAAGGGAATGATTTGTAAGAGATAAATATTTGTGTGCACTAGCTGAAATATGTTGATTCACTCAAAACCTTGCATAGTAATTTTTAATTTTTTTATTTTTTAACTAATATTTTTTTATTTTTATTTTTTTTCCAATTGCTAATAAGGTTTAGTTAAAAGAGATATCATTTATAAGAGAGACATACTGGGAGCACTGTAGGTCCACAAAATATTTTGGAACTACAGAATATCAAAATTTGAAAGGTATACTCATTCACTCAAAACCTTGCCTAGAAATTTTTATTTTTATTTTTATTTTTATGTTAAATTTTTTTACAATTTTTGTTAGATTTATTCAAAATTTATAAAAATTATTAAAAGTCTTGTATAATAAAAAATGTACTAGTAAAATCACTTAGAATCTTTTTTTCTATTTAGATTTAATTAAAAAAAAACCAAACAGAAAAACAATAAAGCAATAAAACAAAAACAAAAAAATTCAATAATTACCTTAAACCCTTGATTCCTCTTCATAATATGACTGCAAAAATTCACCTTACAATTTAACACTCTCTACAACTTCACAATTAAGGTTTTTTATTTTATGAATTTTAGAATTAATGGGTTCATGTACTTACTATATATAGGGAATTTGATATGTAAAGTAGAGGGATCACTTATTAAATTAGATCCAAACCCTATTATCCTTATCTATTTAAAAAAATTAGCATATGTTTTACGGTGTGCTAATGTAATATAACGCACCAGTGCACCTTGTGTAATACAACTCATTGGTGTATTATAACCCTGTTAGCTCTATCCAACTTATTTATCGGTGGTCCCTATGTAATATTACGGACTGGCATGCCTCTACCAAATAGAACTCTAAATTCATTGGAGCACTTTTATCTTTACAAATCACACTGCCATAACTCAAAATTATATAAGAAAAAATAAAATTCACTCACACCGGTTAACAATCTCTTTTTGGCTAAAATTTATTTGATTTATGTAGAAATTATATTTAATGGTTTTTATATTGAATGGTATAGGTTGTATATTGATAAAAACATGTTGCAGAAGGTGTCAAGTCACAAAAGTACTCATTGATACAATGATAACACATTGAAAAAAGTAGATAATGCAAGTTATTTGTAATTTCTTGACAAAATTAATATGTTTGAATTATATGTAAGTTTAACTAATATGTATTGGTAAGTGTGTGTCATATCAAGCCACAAAATGAAGCGGGCCAATAAGATTATTTCTAATATAAGTAAGGAAGGGTGTAAAAGCCTAATACACAAATTGCAGAAGGATGAATCAGGTAAATGAAACAAATATTATTTGATATGGGTTTCTTTTTTCTATTAATAATATACTTAAGAATATTAGATAACATGTTTCAAATAATCTATTAATTCATATATGTTTAATGTTCTACAGGGAGAAAAAATGAAGGAAAATATCAATGTCGTTCTAAGAAAATAAAAATTATAGAGCATGTAAATGATGATGAATTGGTCCTAAACTCCTCTGGAGTGGCACTAGAGGTTAATGAAATGGGAATTTTTTTTACAAAACAATGAGGGATATGGTGGAACAAATGTATAGACATACCTTCTACTTACAATACAAAAATCAATCCAATGATTCCAAGAACCCAATTATATCTAAACTACAGGAAGCATTTCAAGAGAAATGGTCAATGAGACAGGTTAGGCGTGCAATAAAAAAAACAGACAACAACAAAAAATAATCATTCAAAAGGTAATATTCCTAATTAAAATGATTTTCTATATCTCTATGTATATATTACTACAAACCCTTCATTTACTAATATCAATTTTCTTATATTTAGTTTTCATATATCAATATAAAAATATTTTGTTACTTTTTCCAAGAATAGTGTGAAAATCCCAAAGGGTCAACAAGCTGATATGTGAAACGTGTTAGTAGGAATGTCCAAAAATGTGTACAAGGAGATGGTCAAAGAAATCGAAATTATTGCATCACAGGAGGAGCCATCTCAACAACAACGTGCTTGAAATGTATGTAATCATGATTCAATTTGTACATATAAACAAATAATTTAGTATTAAATATGAATTTTCAAGTATTTTCTTACAGAAAAGAAAACAAAATGGAAGTCATTCAGCACATAAAACATGACGAAAAGGAAGTAAATGGTTGATATTTTTTTTTTTTAATAATTGTTAATGTTTCCTTATAACAACTTAAGGTTTCATTTTTGTATATTTAAAGTTGTTTTACAAAAACCATTCTTGAATGTCTTCAAATAGGTGATAACATATAAAGACGAGACATCGGAAGAATTTATTGACATTAGGTTTAATAGGGGTTGTGATTATATGTTGGCACAACCAAAATTAATTATGGAATTTATAAGTATCTATGTTGTTTTACTTCCCTGAGTTTATAATTAATAGAACCAAAAAATCATTAATATTAAGTACATGATTTATAATGGGGTTTAAAATATGCAAGAAAACAAAGTATGGAACTACATCAGTAGAAAAATTGTTGCAACAAAGAATGAGACTTCATTTTGAAACAATGTGTACACTTTATGAGTCACTTATTGCTATGGTACATTGATATTCAATTTAGATTGAAGTATATTATTTATTTCAATTTTCATTAACTTCACCAATGTACATACACTCATCACACTTTATTTTTATGTTTTCCTATGGAACAAGATCAAGAAGAAAAAAACAATCGATGCAATCAACAAAATGTTCTTCCAAATAACCCAAGTCATCTTCTATGAAAATCATATATTTTGTTTAATGTAATGGACATAGTGTCGTAATCAAAATATAAGGTGTTACGAATAAAAATTCCATTTTGTATGACAAAGAGCCTCTTATTGATAAATAATAAAATAAATTTTAGTTTATTCTATTGTGTTATCCGATGTCATTGTGAAATGGTACACCACTAATTAAATATATGGATGATTAAATATTATAATGACGAGATACAAAATCGGCCAATATAACAAATCAAAATTTAATTTATATGAATATTGTTCTAATATATAAGTAGATTTTTTAGTGAATAACGAATTTAAAAAATTACAATAATTGCATTGCTAGAGGTCAATGTTCCAAAAAAGAGAGAATCTCATACAAAAAACCATTGTGTCCATAACATAAACACGCACCGGTATGTTATACTATATAAAATCATTGTGATAACATCTTTTTTATGTGACCGATGCCTTCTTGGGAACTGACAACACTGGGGCATTTAGTTCTTCAAGCACTGGTATTGTTTGCAATTAATGCCTTGGTGCATTGTAATTTTTTAAGCCCTAGTGCTTTCATAGACCTAATGCCCCGATGCCACAAAATATTACTTCCAACCCCAATGTATTATTAAATTAACAGCATCGATTCTTTTATATCCTTAGCACACCAATTATTTTATATCATATGCATTGGTGTTGTGAGTTTAAATAATAGCACTAGGTCTACAATATTGTTTCACATACCCCGGAGTCGTTCCTTAAAAGAATACCTTGGGGCATTGTTTGATATATATGCATCAGGGAAATATACATTTCAGGCATTGGTCCTCTTTTCATTCAACTCCTTGGTGCTTTTAGTTATGTATGAGGCCCCATTGATTCTATACATGTAGCACACTAGTGCTACTTGCTCCATGAAGCGCACCACTAAAAGGACATTTGCTAAAAACTCTGGTCGCCTAGATTTTTTTAGTTGTGATGAAATTATGTTATAATCTCCACTAAAACATCATCTATCATAAACATATATTTTAGAAGATGTTTTTTTGACAATTTTTTCCAATTTTATAACTCTAGAAACCTACGTTATAGCCTCTGCTAGAAGGCATTTTCCTTGCAGCGTGAGTGCTTACTTAGATTTCTAATAGAAGCTTTCTTTTAAGGAAATTCTCATGTTAGGTTATAATTCTTTTAGTAGGAGTTTCACATCTATTTTCCCTTTCCAATTTTATTTCCCATAAATCATCCTAGTGCTTATAAAACCTTTTATATTCTTTGTATGTCGCTTTAGGTATTAAGGAGCCAAATTTTCAAGTTATGGAGTAGGGTTTTATGTTTGAAAATCAATGTGTCACTCTGGTTAGACTCTTATTTGTGTTATGTTGATTGTTTGATTATGGTTGCTTGACCTTGACATTCCCATGAGGCTTAAATCTTTTTCTCAGAAATCTTGAAGGTTGAATGTATCTAGCTTACTCATGAATGTCTTTCAGAGGCATTTAAATCATCCAAGTGCTTATAAAACCTTTTATATTCTTTGTATGTCGCTTTAGGTATTAAGGAGCCAAATTTTCAAGTTATGGAGTAGGGTTTTATGTTTGAAAATCAATGTGTCACTCTGGTTAGACTCTTATTTGTGTTATGTTGATTGTTTGATTATGGTTGCTTGACCTTGACATTCCCATGAGGCTTAAATCTTTTTCTCAGAAATCTTGAAGGTTGAATGTATCTAGCTTACTCATGAATGTCTTTCGGAGGCATTTGTGATATATGATTCTTATTGTAAACAGGGTTCTTTGGTTTTCTTATATAAAATATTTGGTTACTTTTATTTATGGTCATGAGTCAGATATCTGATGTAGCGTTTTGAGAAATTTACCTATTTATGGACCACCTTCTTTTTACCCAAGCATAATAATCTCAGGATATTTGGTCTGTACTAAACATTTTATCGGTCGAGATCTTGGCTACAATATTTATGTTTATCAAACTATGAATATGTTTTATTTTGAGACTATATACGCTTTTATTTTGTTTATACTCGAGAAAAAAGTGTTATCCACCTGTCTATTATGTTCTTTACTTCTTGTAATTATTGCATAATTAGGTGAAAGAAATTTTTCATTTCAGTTAATTGTAATATCTAATCATTCTTCCTTGTAGTAATATAATGAATTTCTTTACTCAACATTGTTCACACATGGTTTGTATTTGATCATAGATTCTCTCTCTCTCTCTACATAGACACACAATTACAACATTATTATTTTTATGGTTGATCGACTTGATCATGCTCCACTATTCTCATTTCATCGTAAGGCATGTCGTTTGGCACACATTTGCAGATCATAGCCTTGATGCAAGAGGAACATAGTTGGTCGTGAGGGTAGTCATGGATCTATGGGCAAAGATGCTTCACAACGTAGGAAAAATAGGGCTGACCTAACACAATGCTCATGTATGTCCATTGTATATTTAAAGAACAATTAAAAGTTAATGCATAATTAATTCATATTAGTGACATATACAATAAGACTCTAGAGTTATTGATTAATCAAAAGTTTAAAAACTATTTTGTTTTTTTACCATACTAAATAATACATATATTCATCTACAACATTAATCCGAAGAAATGATATAAACCAAAGGTTAACTATTAGCCATCAAAGAATAAAGTTGTTTCTATAATCCTACATTAAAATGGACCAATAATATTATATTAATAATTAAATTTCATTATTATTTTAATTTTTTGATTAAAAAAATTATATTATAATTAATTCAAACACTATATAATTGAAAGGTGCATTTAATAATTGTTTTTTGAAAATGATAAAATTTATAACAATTTATTTATTCATTAAAAAAATAATAATTACCCATTGTTATTATTAAAGAATCTAAATTAATTTACTCTAGAAAGATTATTTTAATAAATTATTTTTTTCAAAACATAAAATTTATTGCAATTTTTATTCATCAACATAGTTATCGATTATTGTTATTAGAGAATATATATTGACAGCTCATCATCATTGTAAAATTCACATTTATCATGTGAAAAATATAAAAAGTATTAAATGTTTTCTCTGAGGGAAAATATATTAGAAAACAATGGTGAATTATTATGAATGTGCATATAATCGGCATTTCAGGTCAGTGAAAAGGTTAAATAAACTTATTTTAAACCATGATAAATATTATTAAAACATATTAAATAGTTTAACTCGCGACATTTAACGTCAGTGAAAAAGTTAAATAAACTTATTTTAGACAATGATAAATATTATTAAAACATATTAAATAGTTTAACTCGGCAAAAGTATATTAAAGGAGGAAGCTAAATATTCTATCCCACCCAAAATCTGAAACGACGTCGTCCCTCGTGGGACCCTGTGTGTTCCTGTTTTTGGAATTTTGCGGACAGGTTTTGTCATACATGATTACCTTTCTCTAAATTTCATGAAATTAAGTTTAGCGTCTTTTCTTCAAAGATTCGAAATCAGTCGGTCCTTATAACCTTTTTTAATTTTATGAGAACAAGTTTTATGCGTCTCTAGTTTTTTTCTTTTTTTCATCGATTTCATAATAGACTTAGAATAACTCGAGCTGATGTGATTCCCTCATTGACGGCTATAAATAGCTGCAGACCTTCATTTCCAAAATAATTAGAGTGCAGTGCTTAGGAAGGGTGTGCGAGATATGGCTTTTCATAATTTGCGTGTCTCTAGCTTTGCCTGCAACATTCACAGTCGCTAATGGAGGGTCTGCCGCAGCAGCTATTGTGTGTACACTCTTCTCTTTCTTCCTGATATGGTTTCTTCAGAAGAGAAGGATGAGTGCCAGACTGCCACCAGGACCCTCTGCATGGCCCAATTATCGGAAATCTCCACCAATTGAAACAGCCTGCTCACTGTTCTCTAAAAGGCCTGGCTGACAAATATGGTCCCATTCTCTTTCTCCGTTTGGGCTCCGTCCCTGCAGTCGTAGTTTCTTCCTCTGATGTAGCTAAAGAGATCCTCAAAACTCATGACTTGATTTTTGCTAACCGACCCCCAAGAGCCGCTGGGTGATTAATGTTTTTCAATTCTAAAGATGTGGCCTTCTCTCCGTATGGAGATCACTGGAGGCAAATGAGAAAAATATGTGTGTTAGAACTACTGACCGCCAAAAGAATCGAGTCCTTCAAGGGTATGCGAGAGGAAGAGGTGTCTGCGATGATCCAATCAATATCGGAGGAGAGCGAGAACGGACGAATGGGCGTGAATGTGAGCAAGGCCATCTCTACTCTCACCTCCAATATTGTTTGGCGAATACTGGCGAACCGGAAATTTTCTGACCATGATTTGGGTGGCGATTTCAAAGGGTTTAGAGAGCTGTTGGTAGAGTTGACAGCTAGGATAGGAGACTTCAATATTGGAGACTTCATGCCGTATTTGAATTGGCTTGATCTGCAAGGTGTCAATCGGCGCATGAAGAAGATCTATAAAGCATTCGATGATTTCGCTGAGAAAATAATAGACGACCATGTTAATTCTAATCATCTCATGACCACGGCCTCCAATGGCCAGAAAGTAGCAGACGCAGACACTCATGCTCAAGATTTCGTTGATGTGCTGCTCCGCATGGGTGAGATGGACACCAAAATCACGCGGGAAACCATCAAAGCCGTTGTTCTTGTATGGCCGTTGGGTTTCTTACATTCTATATTATTTATGACCCTCGATCCTCACTCAACCATCACTTTACATTAATGGGATTTTTATTTGTGCAGGACGTATTCGCGGGCCGGTTGGAGACAACATCAACTACAATAGAATGGGCAATGAGTGAGCTGCTCAGACATCCCCATGTAATGAAGAAATTGTAGCAGGAAATCGAATCGATCGTTGGCCAACATGGCAAAGTGAAGGACTTCGATTTGGCAAACATGAAGTATCTACAATGTGTGGTGAAAGAGACTCTGCGACTATACCCAGGGGTGCCCCTAGCGGTTCCTCATGAATCTGTAGAAGCTGTAACAGTACGAGGATACTACATACGTATGGAAACAACGGTCATCGTGAATGTGTGGGCTATTGGAAGGGATCTCAATGTGTGGAGCCCAGATGCTTCCCAATTCAAGCCGGAGAGATTCATGGAAGAGGAACATATCAATTTAGCAGATCAATCAGACTTCCGTATGATTCCGTTTGGGGCAGGAAGGAGAGGATGCCCAGGGGCCTCCATGGCTATTCCCACCATTGAACTCGCATCGGCTCAGCTGATGCACATTTTTGACTGGAGAGTTGAATGTGATCCGTCCCAGCTGGATATGAAGGAAGCGACCATTCCAAGCCAAATTCCGCTCTCTGCTTTCCCAAGGATGAGGATCAGCTTTCCACTGTAGTCCGTAGGAGAGCTTCTTTGTGTTGGTAATAGGTTTCATAATTATAGATCAATAGCTTTCCATAATTAGAGGCATATAACCTAGTTTCTCTTTATTATTGATAATAGTTTTCCGTGATTTCCCACCAATAGTTTTCCATAATTTTAGACTTATAGTTCATAATTACACGCTTTTTTCTTCAATTTAGTACAGCTCTTTATATATGGATATAAACTTTTTTGGTGAGAGTTTTCCACTATCTAGTGCATACTTACAGACTTGCTTTTTTAGTTTTTTGAAATTAATTATGTATGGGTTATTGTGATTTATGGGAAAATAATGGGATATGCTGTCATTCATATATATATCTCGTTATAGTTTATTATATTTTAATAATATATGATAATTTGTAATATGATGTGGAAAAGATATCTGTTCGTATATAGTTTGTTAGTTATGTATTTTTAAAATATATATAAAAAATAATAATAAAAAAAAATAAGGTAATATATTTTGTTTTTTGTTTTGTTTTTTTTTTTTATAGGAAAAATAGTAATTTTATTCATATTCAGAAAAATTAAATGTTATAGATGCTAATGAGCATATGCAGTGATAGTAGGGCCTGATTTCTCAGAATCCATAAAAGACTAATTTATTCTTTCCTACCTTTCTTCTTTTCCACTTTTTGCCAACCACCAGTGTTGGGAGTGGATGTTATAATAGACATTTGATTCTCATTGGTATTAGTTAGATATTCTTTGTCAGAATCAGATCCCTCTGATCCATGAATTTGTTTTCTGCCACTTACTTCCTTTCCTGATGTGTGTTGCTCATGCTGCTGCGAAGAGTTGTTGGGCCTCTGAGTTAATGTGGAGTTGTGCTCTATCTTATCCTTCTGTGGGTTGTTCTCTACAATTTGTACATTATTGTTTGCAATGTTTTCTGTTGTCTCTTCTTCTTCTTGGGGCTCAGTGCATTGCCAACCTTTTGGCTTTTGGGATTGTTTCTTATTTCTTTTGGGGTCTTTTTTAGCTTGTGGGCATGCACTGTGAAGGTGACCTGTTTGTTGATAGCCATGACAACGGAATGTCATATTTTCATAATCTAGTGGTTGAGTCCACTGTATATTGTTATGGACCAGTATAATGCGGTCAAGCAAATCTTGACTAAGATCTACTTCAACGCATATTTTGGCGAAAGTAAATATGTGTCTTGAAACTCTATTTACATCAATCTTGAGAAATTTTCCCAACGAATTCCCTATTCCTTCTAATACTTTGTGATGCCAGAAATGTAGTGGAAGATTGTGTATCCTGACCCATACAGGCATTTTAGAAACCACCATAGTGGTGGCATCAAAACCTGGGAACCAAGGGATCATGAAAAGTCCTGCATTGCCCCAGAACCATGGTCCCTCATTGAGGGCATATTCCTTATCCTTGACTGTGTCAAATTTGACAATAAAAAACCCTTGGAACATAGATGAATATCACAATTCGTTGTCCATGTAGAAAAAATCCATTGGTGTAAAGCGTCTGATTTAGGCCAAAAACCATTAAATCTACATATGACTGCTTTAGTATGGAAGTCTGCATAAAGCTCATTTACCTTAGGTAGAGAGACTATCAAGGTTAGTATCTGGGATTTTTGCTCCACGATATAGGGTCCAGGTAGTTCTGGAGGTGGTGTTGGTTTGGTTTGGGCTTCATCCTTCCCTTTGACCGCATCTTTAAAAGAGCCTGTGCCCTTTGAGCTGGTTCCAAAGCATCCACCACACAGTCGCAGATTGAGGATGATGGTCGAATCTGAGGCAATGCCATAATCCTGTAGTGTGTGATTATCCTGCAAAATTTGTCCTAAATAAATCAAGCTTTGCATACTTACTAATATGCCTAGATGAGTTTGGATTTCACACTTTAATTCTTGTATCCTCCTCCCCTTCTAGATCTACTTGTAGATAGTCCTTCCTTGTAGAGTTCTGATAAAAAATTGTATCAGATCCAGAGCTGTGGTGAGTGGATTTGTCATTGATAGAGGTCGATTTGCTGTAAGATACTTTGGATCTGATAGATCTGGTCGAAACGGATCCCAATCCATTGCTTGAATCGTCCGATCTGGGTTGGCATAGCCTTTCATCCTGGGATCACGAATGTACTATGTCGCCTTCTTGTTTTCTACCTGTAGGGTAGGTAGTGGAGATTTCTCATTGCCCGATCTAGAAAGTCCATCATCAAATGCAGTCCCATCACTTTCTGTTATTGCTTTATGCTTCCGCTTGCTTTCGGCCCCGTGGCGGCATGGATATAAATTCCTATCACCAAATCCAGAGCGACTATCATCAAATCCAATCGCATAGCCTTGTGGGTTAAGGATCAGGTTGATGAAGCGTGCGGGAAAAACATTGGATACTAAGACAACAGAGGCAAGTTCCTCCTCAACGGATCTCTTTCCTTCTTCAGTCGCTCTGTGCCAAATGGTAAATCCAATAAGGGCAGCGTTAATAGGGCTCGATCCGTAGTAGGAGTGAAGACATAAGCGGATCTCTAGATCTAGTTGGGGCAAGGGCATATCTGCTTTTTATGATAGTGGATCCATTAGATCTTTGTCTGATCTATAAAGGAGCGTGTGTTTCCAAGGGTTAGAGAATTCCCCGGATCCAAACAGAAGTTTTGCAAGAGCTAGGTTGTCATACACTTGTTCATGAGAAGAAATCTCTGAATATAGTCCGGCTGAGATCACAAAGATGATGGCAGATTGGCTATGTATGTAATTGGATCCCGAGCTTTATGGATCGATGTTGCCTAGTAGGCCCGACGGGGCGTACCTGTGGAAGACTCTTGCAAAAACCCTCTTTTCCACCATCGAGATCGCTTCAAATGCTTGAAGAGTTGGTTCTACTAAGAGAAGTGTTTGGTCATTATCCTGGATACCCAGGCAATATATTTTGTTATAATAAAATACATGTTATTAAAATATATATTTCATATTATAGAATTAATAAGATAAAGAATGTAATCCAATTCAAAGTGTCTATATATTTATTTCAAATGTGAGCCAATTTTCCTAATAATAAAAAAAGCTAATAAATGAAAGAAGTAATATCCTTTTGGACTTGAAAGTATAAACAAGGTGCTCCATAAAAATATGGATTATCTATTAAAAGAATCGGAGTTATTTTTATGAAAAATATGTATTCGAAGAAGGATCCAAAAGAAAAGATTTGGAGATTTGTTTATCATTTAGTAAGATTAGAGGTATATGTCACATTCCGTGAATGCAAGTGCTATGAAACAAATTGAATAATTGAAGGCCCTGTGATAAAAAATAATAAAATTTTAAAAAAAGTAATGGTGGCGCATATAACTGTTTCTAACACTTTGACTCAAAAATATGTCGTAGTACTGTCAAACAAATTTAACAAACAAGCATGCTCAGAATAATTTCTAACATGTACATGAAAATGAAGAATGTTCTTTTATTACTATTTCTTAGCACTTACCCATTATAGGTCCATGGAAATTATATCATCTATCTAATCAAATCTCTTGATCGTAATTATTGATAGTGTTCAACTTCAAATCGTATCAAATTATCCAATATGTAAAGAGGAAAAACATTTTACTATATATAAGGTACAACAAAATGGCTTAGTCACTTAAATATATATATTATTAAAATATTTTCTTCCCTAAATATGCTTGAATGTCACAGAGATAGAAACTTTATGCCATTCATTAAATAATATAGGCAAGAGATAACATTTTTACTCACACAGAGTTGTAGAGTTGTAAGTATGTCAACACATGCTTAAGTACAATATGCACTAAAGTATTTTGATTTTTCATTTGTAAGCAAAACCACGATCCATTAATTGTAGGAACATTTTACATTTTAAAGTAAAATGATGTTCCTATGAAATCTATGGTGTGGAAACCCATGAGTCTTGTTTAGTTCATGGCCATGGGAAAACAAATATGAACATGATTAGAACATCGTCGCCAGGCTCAAGGATCTTGGAGGGATGGATTTTTAGTGATGACAATCATAAAGAAGAATTTTACCGTTGCTTTTAACAATCTTCTCAATGTTTTAATCATTTTTCAAACCAAATTTCATAGAGACTTGACACAACCATCAGAATTTTACCTTTTCTTTTCGTTGTTGTTGTGAATTCTAACTTTTTTTCGAACATGTTAGGTCACCTTTTTAACAAAGCTACAAGCAACCTTCATAAAGAAACTGATGAGGATGGAAACATCTATTTTTTTAATCATAGAAGACCTCGTCAAGGTTTGAGCCAATAGCATAAAGATGAAGAATAAACCTTGATGTTGCCTTTTGTTGAGTGCAAGTTTTAAATGGTTGCATGTGAGGGGATGAAGTTACGAATCCAGAGAAATTAAGAGGTAGATTAATAGTGCTAAATGAAAATGATAAAGCTACCAGCAGTTGATTCTAGAGACATGGGAACGCAGAGTGAGTGGTCATCTAACTCAAAAACTATTTCCTATCCGCACAGAGATGCAGAGTGAGTGGTCATCTAACTCAAAAACTATTTCCTATCCGCACAGAGATGCAACTCGTGTTTTTTAATGTGCTTAGAAAGCCTTATATCTTCTCATATATATATAAAAACGTTAGATATTTTTTTTAATGCTGCTTCTGTTAAGTTTATATAATTTTTGAATAATTAATATGTTTATCTCTAAAATCTTATTTTGATAATTAAAAAAAGTATTTTGCTTTATGTATAAAACTAGTTAAATAAATTTGATTCAAAATGTATATTTTTAGTAACCTTTATACTCTTTACCGCAAAATATTACTGAAGAATTCTAAAATTTACTTTCCACATTATCTACTAATCAATATATTTAATATTTGTTGATCTTTTAAAAGTATATACACATGATTATTTTTACATCAATAAGCATCTTTATTTTAGAATAAGGCTTCTAAAATAATAATTTGATTATTAAAAATAATCAGGGGATGGTAGTGATTGAATGTGCACTAAATATTCCAAAATATTTTTTTAATTGTATTCACAAATCTAAGGCTAAGATTTATTTAAAAATTAGTTTTTCCCTTTCTACGGTTTTAATTAGATTGATTAATTAAAATAAATATCATATGAAATGAATTATGGTTTTTTGGATAATTTTTATTTATAAGCCATGGTATTAAGAATCTCCATGGTAAAACATAGGATGGAAATATTTCCTCTTTATTTTTGGATCTAATTTGTCTAGCATGGATTCATTGAAATCATAAGAAGTTTAATTAGATTGATTAATTAAAATAAATATCATATGAAATGAATTATGTTTTTTTGGATAATTTTTATTTATAAGCCATGGTATTAAGAATCTCCATGGTAAAACATAGGATGGAAATATTTCCTCTTTATTTTCTGATCTAATTTGTCTAGCATGGATTCATTGAAATCATAAGAAGTTTGACATGTGAATTCTTCACAATCAAAGTTCCGTATGGGTTTTTGAGTGTGTTGAATCCATATGTATAGTAAAAAAAACAGTTTAAATAACACAAATAGACATATAGACAACTCCTAATGATAATAATAATAATAATAATTTAAAATAAAGTCACAATTTAATTTTTTTCTTTTTTATGTTTTCTTTAGTTTTAACAATGATATATTTCTCAAGAAATAAGTATTTTGATTCTTATTGCAAATTTATTTGTATATGCCTTTACCAACCATTTATTAGTCTCTACAAGACTCTAGAAATCAATTTGTATATTGACCACTATAAGTTTAGCATTGACTAATCCAAGTTATAATGTTTGACTTTGAAAATTAGATATATTTTTTTTCAATATTGTTGAAAAAAATAATTTTAAAACATTTGATTGGACCATAACTTTGAAGTCATACCTATTTACCATTAGTTACTGCCCAACATAATTTAAGAAAACATTTGCATAAAAAACGAATAGGGAAAAGATGGAATTAAATATACCTATCAAAATTTATTTATTGCTTACCATTATTTATATTTTCTTCAACACTTTAACATGTATGAGTAAAAGTGTAAATGTTCTGTTGAGATTGCAACAAGATGATGGAGCTTAGTGAAAAGAGTCGCCTTCACTAAGTGGGCCCGCAGGATATTTTTGGCGCAAGTCTATTTTTAGACTATGTCTATTTTTAGACATATGGATCATGTCTATGTTTATGGATGATTGATCAAGTTGGGAAAAATAGATGGACTTCTATTTTTGATGAAAGTGTGAGTGATCACAGTGTGAGTGATCAAGTCTATTTTTAGACTGGCTGTCAAAAATAGAAAAGTCAAATATTATTATCTCACAATAATATTTGGACTATAAACTTAATCTTATTCTCTTGGAGCACTTCAGTTTGAGCTACGGAAGTGGCACATGCAGCTTTCAGAAGGAAATTCGTTTTTCTTATGAGTCAGTTGAGTTGTTGCATGCATGACTTCAGTTAGAACTCAAGTGAGTTGAGTTTAGTGGACTGGAGGTACAGTTGATGGAGTTGTGTTCAGTTTAACTTAGTTAAACTGGTTGTAGTTAGTCTAACTGCAGATAGACTAATGATGAGTTGTTAAACTAATTATTAACTCATAATACAACTAAAGAATACATCAGTTAACTCAGTTGCATGTCAGTGCATGTTCAGTTCAACAGGGACAGGTGGTAGAGAATCAGATTGCTATCAGTTGTGACTATAGTTGTGCACCAGATCTTGCACAATCAAGGGATTGAGTATGCCAATGAGTTTGCTCACGTATTTGGCCCGCATTTTAGCCTTTGCTCACGTCCACAAAGAGTGAGTGACTATTTTGCAGGTGAAAATCGAGTTTGGGAAGCAATTCTCATCAGTTCTTGAGCAGGTATTGAGCAGTGGAGGCAGGCAAGCAGTGGAAGAGGTTTGGAGATCAGATCTGAGCTGTATTGTGTGTAACAGAGGTGGAGATACTTGTGAGAAGTATTATGCTGTGTAATGTTACATGACTCAATCATTAATATACAGATAGTTGGGGTTTTTAGCGAGATGCTTTCCCCGGGATACATACTGTGTTAATGTGTGAATGCTCTTGATGTTTTATTGTTATTGATGCTCCTATATTCTTGATCAACGTAGAGGAGCTTATGTATTGTGTATGTTTTCCGCATTAGTACATGATCAGGATAACCTCCATTGAATATGTGTTAAATCATTCAAAATTTCTACATGGTATCAAAGCTAGATAATTGTAGAAAAAGTTTCTACATGGTATCAGAGCTAGATAATTGTAGAAAAAGTTTCTACATGGTATCGGAGCATCTTGATTTGTAGAAGAGATTTTTACAGGATATCAAGCGAGGGTTGATCGGAAGCAGTTGAGTTGGTTGCTGGTGGAATTCGAATTTGCAGCAGTGTTGTTGAAAATGTCTTTCAACAGATTGCAAATGTTATTCCAAAGCAAGAGCGACCTGGCGCTCAAGGATAAACTCAGAAACAATAAAGGTGAGAATGGATCTTCATCTAAGGTATCTGATGAAGAGAATTGTGCTTTGGCTGCCAAAGCAAAGAAAGGGAAGAGCAAGAAATCTTCTCAGTCTGGTGCGAAAGGCAAGAAGCAGGATAAGTCCAAAGTGAAGTGTTTTCACTATCACCAGCATGGACACTATGCCACAAATTGTCCGCAGAAGAAGAAGAACAAGCAAGCTGCTGGATCTGCAGGGGGAGAGGCTTTAGCTTCTCAGTTTGAGCTTGATTTTTCATTGATCGCATGCTTGGTTTCAAGTGTGATGGGATCAGTGTGGTTCCTGGACAGTGGTGTGTCTTTTCACATGACGGGAGATAGAGATTTGTTCTCTGATCTGGAGGACAAAGATCTTGGAGTGCACATCGAGATGGGCGATGATGGTAGATACAGTGCGACCGGTATCGGTACCATTTCCTTTGAGAGGGAGTCTGGTAAACCCTTTGTATTGAAGGAAGTCATGCATGTTCCAGGATTGAAGAAGAATCTCATCTCAGTGGCGATGTTAGAAGACAAGGGGTATGATGTTGTTTTCAGTGAGGGAAAGGCCTTCCTGCGCAGCAAGACAACTGGTGAGACCCGGAAGATAGGGGTTCAAGTGAGGAACCTTTATCAGTTGAATGTAGATGGATGCACAGCAATGGCAGGCAAGGCAGAAGGATTGGTGAGCCGGGATGATGGCGAGTTGTGGCACAGGAGATTGGGTCACCTTCACCATGGAGCCTTGAAGATACTGCAGCAGATCACTAAAGGGCTTCCTAAAGGCACACTTGCGCAGTCAGATCAATGCAAGGGGTGTACTTTGGGGAAGTTTGTGAAAGCCACCTTTCACGAGAAGGATAGTCGCGCCACGACGATCCTTGAGAGAATTCACACAGACGTGTGTGGACCTTTCTCAGTTGCTTCGATAGCAAAACACAGGTATTATGTGATTTTTGTTGATGATTTCTCTCGTAAGTGTTGGATCTTCTTCATGCAGAAGAAGAGCGAGACATATTCAAAGTTCTGTGAATTCAAAGCACTGGTCGAGAAGGAGTCAGGGAAGAAGGTGAAGGCTCTTAGGAGTGATAATGGTGGTGAATACATCTCGGACGAGTTCAAGGATTTCTGCAAGGCAGAAGGGATTCGTAGAGAGCTCATAGCTCCCCATAACCCACAGCAGAACGGGGTAGCTGAGCGGAAGAACAGAATGATTGTGGGTGCTGCACGGGCAATGTTGCATGATCAGGGCCTACCCCTTCACTTGTGGGCAGAAGCATGCAATACAGCAGTTTATGTGCAGAACCGTTGTCCTCATAGGATACTTGGCATGAGTACACCCGAGGAGGCTTATTCTGGTAAGAAGCCTGATCTTTCTCATTTGAGGATTTTTGGTGCTAACGTTTACATGCATGTGACGAAGGATGCCAGAAAGAAGTTGGAACCGACTGCAGAGGTTGGGATATTTTTGGGGTACACTGATACGCCCCACAACTATCGTGTGTATTTGCCAGACAGTGGTAAAACTGTTGTGCGACGGGATATAAAATTTCAGGAGGAGAAAGCCATGAAGTGTTCGCTTGAGAGGGAGCTACACTTGCATGCAGATGAGGAGCTATTAGTTCCTAAGGATGAGCTTCAGGACGTGGATCAGCCACAGGACGAGGTTCATGGAGTGGAAGAGACCACTCATGCAGCGCCAACCATCAGAGGGCGAAAGCGCTTGACAGAAGCTGAGCGACTGGCTCAAGATGCAGAGAAAGTTGTAGGACCACCTACAGCCCAACGCAGGCAGAGACAGTCACCTGATCGGTACACTGGATACACGGCTCTTATGAGCAAGTGTGTTGTGACTGAGCCATCCTCTTTCGAGGAAGCTGTGGAGGATCCCGCATGGGTAGACGCCATGGTGGAAGAGTATGATTCTATTGTCAGAAATAGTGCATGGGAGATTGTTCCTAGACCGGAAGGGAAATCAGTGGTAGGTTCGAGATGGATCTACAAAGTTAAGCAGGCAGCTGACGGGAGTGTGGAGAAGTACAAGGCAAGATTTGTTGCCCGAGGCTTTTCACAGATTGAGGGGATCGATTATGAGGAGACCTTTGCACCTGTCGCAAGGTATTCTTCCATACGGACGATTCTTGCTCTCTCAGCGCAGATGGGATGGCACATTCATCAGATGGATGTGAAGACTGCGTTCCTCAACGGAGTCATTGAGGAGGAGGTGTACATTGAGCAACCCGAAGGCTTTAAAGTCTTCAGCAGCGAGTCGCATGTGTGCAGGCTCAAGAGAGCGATGTATGGGTTGAAGCAAGCAACACGTGCTTGGTACACACGGATAGACAGCTATTTCACAAGACTTGGATTCTCCAAGAGCGAGGCAGATCTGAACCTATACCAGATTGTGGTGGAGGGTAAGTTTCTTATCATTGTACTGTATGTTGATGATTTGATTCTAACGGGTGATGAGCTGTTGATACTGTCATGCAAGAAGGATCTTGCTACAGAGTTTGAGATGAAGGATTTGGGCCTCCTTCACTATTTCCTAGGATTGGAAATATGGCAGCGCAGTGGTGGACTGTTTGTTTCTCAGGGCAAGTATGCTCGGGAGATACTGGAGAAGTTCAACATGCATGGCTGCAAGCGTGTTGATACTCCTCTTCCTGGAGGTTGGAGGAAGGAGGATGCCACTTCGGGAGAAGAAGTGGATGCCATTGTTTATCGACAGTTGGTGGGGTCGCTGATGTATTTGGTCAATACACGACCTGATATATGCTATGCAGTTAACCAGCTTTCACAAGCTATGGTTAAGCCTACCAAGCTCTTCTGGAAGGCGGGCAAGCATGTATTGCGCTACTTGAGAGGCACATCGGGATATGGTTTGTGGTACAGACAGGAGGATGAGGTGAATCTATGTGGCTTCACGGATGCAGATTGGGCAGGGAGCCCAACGGACAGAAAGAGCACATCAGGAGGGGTCTTCAGTATTGGATCGACAGTAGTTTCTTGGTACAGCAGGAAGCAGAGATCTGTGTGGATGAGGATGATCCTGGTCGGGTTTTTCGGGTCCAAGCACATCAGGTACCATCATATCAGAGATTGTGTGCAGCGGAGGATCATGTTACTTTCGTACATTCCAACGGAGGATCAGGATGCTGATATTCTGACGAAGGCTCTCACCAGGAGCAAATTCGAGTACCACCGAGGCAGGATAGGGGTTGCTGATAATCCATATCTTGTCGAGAGGGAGTGTTGAGATTGCAACAAGATCATGGAGCTTAGTGAAAAGAGTCGCCTTCACTAAGTGGGCCCGCAGGCTATTTTTGGCGCAAGTCTATTTTTAGACTATGTCTATTTTTAGACATATGGATCATGTCTATGTTTATGGATGATTGATCAAGTTGGGAAAAATAGATGGACTTCTATTTTTGATGAAAGTGTGAGTGATCACAGTGTGAGTGATCAAGTCTATTTTTAGACTGGCTGTCAAAAATAGAAAAGTCAAATATTATTATCTCACAATAATATTTGGACTATAAACTTAATCTTATTCTCTTGGAGCACTTCAGTTTGAGCTACGGAAGTGGCACATGCAGCTTTCAGAAGGAAATTCGTTTTTCTTATGAGTCAGTTGAGTTGTTGCATGCATGACTTCAGTTAGAACTCAAGTGAGTTGAGTTTAGTGGACTGGAGGTACAGTTGATGGAGTTGTGTTCAGTTTAACTTAGTTAAACTGGTTGTAGTTAGTCTAACTGCAGATAGACTAATGATGAGTTGTTAAACTAATTATTAACTCATAATACAACTAAAGAATACATCAGTTAACTCAGTTGCATGTCAGTGCATGTTCAGTTCAACAGGGACAGGTGGTAGAGAATCAGATTGCTATCAGTTGTGACTATAGTTGTGCACCAGATCTTGCACAATCAAGGGATTGAGTATGCCAATGAGTTTGCTCACGTATTTGGCCCGCATTTTAGCCTTTGCTCACGTCCACAAAGAGTGAGTGACTATTTTGCAGGTGAAAATCGAGTTTGGGAAGCAATTCTCATCAGTTCTTGAGCAGGTATTGAGCAGTGGAGGCAGGCAAGCAGTGGAAGAGATTTGGAGATCAGATCTGAGCTGTATTGTGTGTAACAGAGGTGGAGATACTTGTGAGAAGTATTATGCTGTGTAATGTTACATGACTCAATCATTAATATACAGATAGTTGGGGTTTTTAGCGAGATGCTTTCCCCAGGATACATACTGTGTTAATGTGTGAATGCTCTTGATGTTTTATTGTTATTGATGCTGCTATATTCTTGATCAACGTAGAGGAGCTTATGTATTGTGTATGTTTTCCGCATTAGTACATGATCAGGATAACCTCCATTGAATATGTGTTAAATTATTCAAAATTTCTACATGTTCAAACTTAGTAGGAGTTACTACCAACCAAAATTTTATGCACAACCAAATAGGATAAACATCAATTACATTATATTAGCAATATTCACATATAAATACAATTCCTTGTGACCCTTTGTCTTTATATAAAAATGGTATCTTGGATTCTAGTGACTGTTCAAATTCCACACCAACCCTTAGCCGATATGGTGTACAAAATCCCCCCCCCCCACCCCCTTAATCTAAATGGGTATATATGAGTCCAAGAAGAGATCTCTGACACAAAAATACAACAATGGATGACAACAATAAGCTGAATGTGCTCTCTGAAATGATGGCATAAGGTGGGAGAACTTGAGGTCTCAACCACTGGTGGTTTAAGGATAACCACCAACAATGGAACGCTTAGTGAAATTCCCAGAACTCTTCCAAATCTGCAAGAAGATGAAATCTTATACTAAAGGAAGTGTCCCTAGTGATTTGGACAGGGAGACATTCAACCTAGAATAATGGAGGCCTACAAATTGCAGTGGTTTATGGATGAACACCAACTCTGGATTGCTTAATGCGATTCCTGGAAATCTTCCAGAACTAGTAAGAAGCTGAAGTCTTCTACTAGAGAAAGTGTCCCAAATTATTTGAAGAGGAAGAAACTCAAACTGAAAAAGGAGGTCTCAACCCTGCATAGAAGGTTTAAGGATGACCACCAACTAAAGGCATTCTCAAGGGCATCTCTGTCTCTGGCTACAACTCTGAATTTGGTATGGCAGGTTGTGGCTTAGGCTCGCTTCATGTGGCTTTGAAGCTTGTATGTAACCATCAATTCCCCCCTATCAGATACAAGGTGAGAAGATGAAGGAAACTCAACTGCAAGACTTTTTAATACTCTAGAGATTTTTTGACATATGACTGAAATATTTTCATGGCTGTTAAAGCCCATTGCTAAGAAGTGATCCATCCATGATGAATCTTTGGTCTTGCAGGAAGCTTGTTTCTAAAGAATTTATTTGAATGATGATTATGCTAACCACAATTCTCACATGGATGAATATCAAAAAATGATCATTCATATGGCCAACTCGATCACAATGTTGGCATTTGACAACTTTTGACTAGCATGGAAGAGGAGTAGGATCTGAAAGAGGTGAGATAAACCATCATGAATAAACCCAACACTTTGAAATATGATTAGTTTGGAGTAGTCCAGAATATGAAAGGACACATCCTTGTCATATCCAAGACCTGTTCTTTACTTATTGCTGACAACCTCTTCCCATGGTATGATGATGGGCTTGGGAAATGCAGATTGAATTTCCACACCTATATGAAAATCTTTTCTTGAAATGGGTACCACATCTTCCCTTTCTTGTTGCTGATGGGAATATGTCTCAACATTATGAACAAAAACCAATTCAAAATGATGACTCTTCTGATGTAGCTCATCTTGCTGAAGCTAAGACTCTAGCTGGAAAAATTCCATGTTTTCTTACGCATTTTGTAGACAAATTTTAATGTCAGAAAGAGTGTCCTTACTAATTTTATCATGCCATAAATATTGGCACGTATAAAAGCATTGAATAATTATAATATATTACCCATTCAATCCATTTCACAACAAATTCACCAACTTTTCTATCAACAACATCATCTAATGTGCAATAATTCTTAAATAAATCCAATACAAAAGTTTCTCTCCTTCACAAATTACTACTTTTATATAAAGTGCAGAGAACAACTCACGATCGTGAAAAAAAACTCTATTATACCATCTTGTGTATATAAACTCACTAAGACATATATAACGATACTAGAATTTGGTGCATAATATACAGAGAAATTCAAATCACATATCTGTATACTACGTACCACATGTATGTAAACGATATTGTGTATAAATTTCATGAGCCCAACACATAATTTAGTTCGACGCAACATATAAGGCACAATTTTCAACAAAGTTTAACATACCTCCAGAAGTTCAACACTTCACTAATGATGTAGTATTTAACATGAACCATCGTGCATATATGAATAAAAATGCAATAAATGTTCTTTTATATTCTTCTATTTGTGTTGCGTACATGAATGCAAGAGATGTTCCATACACTCCAACCACTACACCACTTCTCGAAAGAATCACAACGACTTTCCCAAGGCCACGGCCTACGAGAGATTTAGCACAGGGCATGAATAAGGCCAACACCAAGTGGGAGTGTAGATGTTGTGAACACTTATGTGATTCAATGCACACAAAAATAATATACAAAGTCTCCTTATGTTGTCAATGGATCTTTGAAATTATATATTTGAGACACTTATATTGAAATATTCCTCCGTGTTAACAACAGGCAAGCTAGCATATTAAAATTGCTTCCAAATCTTAGTATCAGCTCTTATGCAATCCATTTCCCTATCGATTTGGCTATAACATAGAGGGAGAGTCATCACATGGAAATAAGTTCGATGCACCAAGGAGTTAGATCATTGAAAGACTTTTTTTTCCTTTAATCTGATTGTTATAAGTTTGTGTTCTCTAGAAAGTGATCCCTCTAAGGAAAATTAGCAAATTGAGAGTGCTCAAGAGAGTATTCACCTTAGATAACCACCTCACATCTACAAATGCACATATTACAGTATGTTTGAGCCTTCAATTCTTCATTGGAATAAATTTCACAATCAGAGTAGGTGACTCAAACTTGCATCAACTTTTTACAGGTCCATACGATTCCAATGTAGATTGGTGAAATGGTGTCCACGTTGCCCTTCTTTAGGTAAATCATAGTGGTGCACACTATGTAACCAGAACGTCATTACACCATCACATTTCCCAAATCCACAACGTAAGAGCGCGACAAGATGTTGTTTCATAACGCTCAACAACGTTGGGCTCGACTGCTCCTATAGAAATAGAGAAATCTATTTTGGCTTTCCCCTTCATGGCTTCCTTCAATAGAAAGTGGAAGCTACATTCAGTTGTATGCATGGCTTCCTTCTACTGAGATGGATGAGGTGGTTCCCATGGAAATCTCATGATTGTTGCTACTGCTTCAACCATTCAGGTGTCACTACTTGAGGATAATGTCTTAAGAATCTGACCTTCCCACAGTGGGGCACAAACCCATGACCACAATTCCATGCTCACCGCACCACATAATTCAACTAATGGTGGAGAATCTCATGAAAAAAGACACCAAAGGTGAACCTATATAATTCAATTCAAACAAGAATGATGCACACAAGACAGAGAAAACAAAATTATTTTTCTTTTTCACAAGGGTAACACTCGATACGGATAATGGTAGGCACAACACTTCCAATTAAATGGATAATGGTGGAACACGAAGGAACTTTACACCCGAGGAGGCCATGTGGGAATGTGAGGATATCATGAAAGAATCTTATCTAACATTATTAAAAAATGAAGTGGTAGATGAATAAACACCGAGGACAATGTTCTTGGTTTTTTATAGGGGGAAGATGTAATACCCCTCAATGTTCATGTAAATAATATTTTAGTAGTCTGGACTATTTGTAGTGATGGAAAGGAAGCCATAATTGAGACTTTGAAATAACTATGATAATGTATTTAATGTATTTACATAACATTAATGATAGCACCTTGGAGGATTAACCTGTAAAAGAACATGTGAAGTAAGGAAATCATTATTCGAATCCAGAATCCAATGTGGATGGACAAGATGGAAATAAAACTTTCCCAATCTACTCCTAAAAAGTCTTAGGAGTGAATTTATGTGATAGATTAGATTGGGAAAGAAAAATATAATAAATCACACAATGTGGGGGAAACAACATTGGGAATGGGTGAATAAGTACCGTACGGGAAAAGTAGGTCTTTAAATAAAAAAAATTATGCTTTTGTAAAAAAAAGTAAGAAAATCCTAGGCTATGGGATTGAGCAGACCCCAGAAATGAGGGAAGCTGGTAAAGAATGTCTGCAAGAGAAACCAGGGATAAAACACCTTGCCCAAGAATAACAAGAGGTGGTTGATTTTGGGGGAAAATATTTTAGCACAAGGGAGAACCAGGAGAGAAGGTTCATGGTTGGGAGGAAAATTGTTATTTTCAAGTTAATTTGGTTCTATATGGTTAGATACTCTAGCTACTGAATAATTAAATAATTCTATATTCTATATACCAGTTATTATGAATTATATTTTGTTTGTCATAAGTAGACTAGATTGTTGTGTGGGTTAAGTAAGATTTTTCTAGGATATGGTCTTGCATGTTGGTGTATGAGTATAATGATGTAATATTTACTACATGTTGTGCAATTATATGTTGTTCGGGTATGGTTAGTAAAAGTTTGAATAAGTTGTAACTATTTTTTCTTAATTGAAATTAGTACTAACAAATAAATAAAATTTCTCCAACTCGTCGACTATTCAAATTGCCGATAACAGATTGAGGTATAGAGTTAATTAGATTTTGAATAATATTTGGAGGGATCTATTTTACACACATAGGTGGAAGAACTAATGGAAAGGGTTTGACTCCCTAAGATGGACTGGAACTAGTGACTCGTACTGTATACATAAAATAAGTAGCCAAATTCCCTAGTAGTTAATGAAGATGTTACAAGTAGCATTACAACCTTTTGACAAAAAAATGTTGAGATCACTCCATACATGCGGTAACCATTCATGTTATTCACTGGAATTTGAGAAGGATAAATAACCATAGTTCATTCATTTTATTCCTCTGAATTTGAGAAGGAAACATGAATCATAATCCATTCATTTTATTCATCATAATTCGAGAGGGAAATATAAACCATTATCGAAGCTGGAGTACATCTAGACAATAAACACAAAATGAAGTAGAGACTGGAACTTTAACCATAATTGGAAAATTTAAACTCAATATTTTACGATCCTTTCGAAGGAATTCATAGCTATAAATGATTCCAAATAAGAAAAAAAACTTATAAAAAATTATCTAGAATAGCATGATAGATTCATATTGTGTTGTTCCACTGTCAATTACCTTCTAGTATTCAAAATTTACATGGTCTATACAGAATATGTTTATATAAGTTACATATGCAACAAATGATATCACACTACAGTGGTGCAAGATCATTCTCATAATCTAAATAAACTAACTCAGTCAGAACTCCTCATATAATTTAAACTCGAGGTTAAGTATCCAAAGAACTTGTAATGGGAATAAATGAAGCATAACCCCTTAAAGCAAACAAAATAGAACCCTACAACCATATATCAAAATTGAACCTGAAATTTGGAGTTAGTCCTCCTCTTAAGAGAAAAGTCGGGAAAAGAAGTGAACATGAATAGGAAAATCCACCTGTATAACCATGGGAAAATATATACATAAATTCTTGAGGATGTGCATATAGTAGGAAAAATTTAGTAGTTCACTAGTCCAAAAATCATAGAAAAGAAACCCCTCCGAAAATGTTTACCTTAAATGTAGATATTCTAGTAGGAAGGAGGCAATAGCAACCGAGGGGTTCATTGTAGGAGAGAGGGAAACAACGAATTCGATGTTATTTTACAAGTGTGAGAAGGAGTAAGAGAATAACCCTTACTATGTAGGTGACCATTGATTTTAAAAATTACCTATAGTTAGGCATGTAAACCAATGGCTGAAACATGGTTCAATAAAAGAAACTAGAAAACAAATTGAGTATAATAAGATAAGGGTAACAAGGGCGAACATTACAAAATGAAATGAAATCAAGTCATTATTTCAGGACAGTCATTATTAACCTGTGTAAAATTTTATGTACAACTAGAATAGAAGGCATAGGGACTAGGTCCAGTAAAATAATTAGTAGGTGTCCCCTATCCTCAAACCAAACAACAAGAAATTAAATGAAAGGAGAACCACACAAAAACCTAGCTAGTTATTTCCTGTGTAAAGGACTGTTCTCTCTGTGAACTAACCATAAATTAAAGGATGCATACATAATGATGATGGGAACCTCATTCGTGAGCCAAGACGATGACTATAGAAACCATGAACTAATGAAGAATGGGTGAGTTGATGAAAACCCTCTGAGTCGAATATGCCTATCGTTTCTCCCACTCGAAGGGAAGGAATATCAAATGTATAAAGAAAAAAATGTGAAGCTAGTTCAATAAGCCAATAATTAATGACTGGAATAAATAGAAACATAAGATAAACCAAAATGGACTAACGCATCATAACACCATAGGCATAGAATTATTAAGAGCCAAAAAACATATGTAAAACTCTTTGTTGATGTAAACATGATAATTATACCTTGTAATGGAGCTCCCCGTCGATATTCTAGGTGTTGAACCTCTGCGCAATCACCACCACAAGCGTCGTGAACCAAATAGTGGGAGGAGGAGCTGAGAAAATGGCGGAAAAGCTGGAGGAAGGTAGATTAAGTGTCAAATAAAGGTTAGGGTTCGGGGCTGAAATCTCAATTATCAAAATCCCACTTTACATCTACATTGTGGATTAGTGAGCTCCTAACAAGCTATGTGAACGACTGAGGGCTCTGGGGTAGGTGTCAATAAATGAGTTACTTACCTATTTCAAGGTGATCGAGTCAGCAAGAGGGATACCATGGAGTTGTTTTCATAATTAAATCACTAGTGCAAAAATTTAAGCATAGGCTAGTACCATAATAAATTCCATATTAATGAGTATCAATCTGAATGACATATAATTAAAATCATACAAGGAAGTATTCATTACCAATAATTTTCCATGTCCCCAAGAGGTGTAAGAGGGTTATGAACATAGCATATATAAATTAAGTGAAAAAGAAATAGTTAATAATGAACATAGTGAAAAAACATTGTATACATGCTACTTAAGGGAACTATGTGTAAAAGCCTCAAAACTTTGATTAATGGGGCAACCCCCTTGATTATCACTTTACAATTATAAAATGACTAATATTAAGTATTGTTTAAGAGATATTAATAGTTAAAGTGGAAAAAAAAAGAGAAAAAAATATATTTGTAGAACAGAGGTGTATGACATTTCCACACATAACGAGTTAATAACAAAAAGAGAAGACAATTATAATAATAAGGGAGTTGGAAGGCATAGTTCGAAAGAAGAAAAAAATGTTAAGTAAAATGACTCTTGTCGGTGCCATAGGACACTCCTATTAGTGAAACCAAGATGGGGGTGTGACAACTAGCATTAGAGCCAGTCAAACAGAATGCAATAGAGACGAAAGATGTATGAAGGCTAGGGTTCTTGGAGAAAATAAGTGTTCGTTACATAGTTTGGATTTTATTGACTTTGAGATTCATGGGAGAACCGCCCAAGATTTTGTGGATACAGTTGCCACTCATAATTTTATGATGACAAGGTTAGCCAAGGAACTTGGGTTGCAACTTACTCCTAAGGAAGTTGAATACAAGGTAGTGAACTAAAGGGCTAAATTTTCGGGATTGGAAAGAGAAATGTTGGTCAAAATTGCAAATTAGGAGGGTTATTTTCACTTCACAGTTATGGAGATGAATGACTTCGACATGATATTGGGGTAGGATTTTCTAAAGGGAAGCAAGGTGATTGTTGTGCCATTTTGTGATGAGATCATGTTGATTGGAGACACAAGTACATGGAATTCTCCTACTCACCAACAATAGAGGGAGGTGAAGGTGCAACATGTGTTTGCACTAAGCATGAGTAGGGTGATGTGGGATTTGGATGTTGAGACATATGCCATAGTCATCAGGGAGGTTGAGGGTGATGAAGGAGTGGGGACACCTATTCTAGCTGAGATTTTCAATGTATTGGAAAATATGCATATCATATGCCCTATGAGTTACCGAAATTACTACCACCGAGACAAGTCGTGGACCATAACACTGAGGTAGAGCCAGGCCATTTGTCAGGGCCATAATTTGAGGAGTTGAAGTGCTAATTTAATGAATTGGCCAATGCAGGCTCCATATCACCTTTAAGGTACCCAAATGGTGCTCTAGTGCTATTTGAAGAAAATAAGGACATGAATGAGATATGGATGTGTTTTGATCATCGTGCACTAAATAAGCAGATGATAAAGAATAAGTTCCCTTTTCCACTTGTTGTAGATTTCTTTGATAAGCTTGTGAAAGCCCGAGTGTTTTCAAAGCTCAATTTGAGGTATGGGTATTATCAGGTGTGGATAGAAGAAGGTGATGAGAAGAAGACTACAACAATGATGAGATATGAGAGCTTTGAGTTTCTTGTCCTGCAATTTGGTGGCGCAACACTCTTGCTACATTTTTCACTTTGATGAATGATGTTTTGCATCTATATTTTGATTCGTTCATAGTCGTATACTTAGGCGACATCGTGGTGTTCAGTGATAACATGGAGGATCATAAGAAGAACTTGTCTTTGGTATCTAATGCATTAAGGAAGAATTGATTTTTCTTTAAGAAGTCAAAGTGCATGTTCACTCAAACTGATATTCCATTCCTTAGACACATAGTCAATTAAGGCCACACATGGATGGATCCTGGTAGGGTGCAGGAAATTAAGGATTGGGCTGAACTAATGAATGTTCATGGTATAATTCTTCTTGGAGATGATAAACTACCAATTTTATTTTGTAGAAGGTTATTGCAAGGTTACTGCACCACTAACAGACCTTTTCAACAAGGATAAGTGATGGAATTGAATGGAGAGATGTCATGCAACATTTGACAAGTTGAATAATACTATGGTTACAACACCGATACTGAAGCCACCTGACTTTGAGAGACCATTTGAGGTGCACATGGATGCTTCTGATTTTACAACTTGGGAGTGCTCATGCAGGATGGACATCCAGTAGCATATAAAAGTTAGAAGTTATAGGATAGAGAGCGACGATATTTGGTTCATGAGAAGGAGATGGCATCAAACATCCATTGTTTACACGCATGTCAGAACTATTTCATTGTGAAGCCATTCATTGTCAACACTGACAACATTTCAATGATTTATTTCGCATCCCAACTGAAGTTTTTAGTGAAGGAGGCTCATTGGCAGGACTTCTTCGAAGAGTTCGGCATGACTATTTATTATAGACAGGGTAGACTTAATACATTTTTAGATGCCCTGAGTAGGAAAGGACAATTGTCTGCACTTGAGGAGAGGGAAGATTGTGTTGAATGAAGTAGGAGTCGATATCATACAATCGATGAGATGTAGAGTAGACTACGTCTAAGTGTGGAGAAATTTATTCAGGCAAAACGAATTCTGAAGTAGGTGAAGGAAGGGAAAACGAAGAAGTTTTTTCTACGAGATGGACTCTTGTTCTATAACTGTAACTGACTCTATATTCTAAGTTCATCTGGACTTAGGAGGCACCTCTTCAAGGAATGCCATGATTCTCCATGGATTTCCCACCTAGGGCAGTGTCGACCTTTGGAATTATTGAGGAGAGGGTACTTTTAGGAGAAAATGAGGGAAGATATGGATGAGTATGTAAATATGTGCATCATTTGTCAGGAAGACAAATCAGATAACCAGAGACAAGGAGGGTTGTTGTAGCCTTTGTTGATTCTAGAGAGACCTCAGATGAGTGTTTCTATGGAATTCATCACTCATTTATAGCAAGTTGATGAGCCTCGATATTGCAACAAGAATGCTACAACTCCTAAGGCTATCGACTTTGATTATCGACTCGAGGTTCGTACAAACTTAAGAGGTATCGGCACTATATGTGCAACATACAATGTGTCCTTCCTTTTTTGTCATGATGTAATGGAGTGCATGTACTGAAGTCAAATCCTAAACTAATTGTAGAAAGTGAAATGTTAGAAATGGATCCTTAACCTATGGCAAGAAAGAAAGTACAAGGAAAGAGAATGAAATCAAATGCTAAAACACACCATTTTCTAATTAACTGCTAAGAGGCTTTGCTTCAAAAGGATTCTAAGTTAACATGTATGCAATCCTACTATCCTAAGTATGCAGATTCAAACCATTAAACCTTATACTATTGTGCATGTAAATGAATAAAATAAATTTGTTTTTCTTTTTGTCTTTTTTCATGTGAGAGTGTGAAAGTTAATCACTTTTGGTGATGTGGCAGGTGGCTTGGAGATGATGGTGAATGTTCAGAAGGTTTGGGAGACAAGTAGTGACCCTTTTCCAACTTCCTAGAGGCTTTTTCCCCAATTCGACCTTAAAACAGGCTTTCCTATAGGATGGTACAATGATTTCCTACATGATCCCCTGATTTCCTATAGGATGTACAAATTTAATATAATTCATCGAATGAACAAGAGAATCAAATCCAAATTGGATGGGACAGATTTTTGTATTAACTAGGATGTTCTAGGTCCGCATTCAACGTGGAATCACTCAAAAAGACCTCTGTTAACCCATTGGAAAAAAATAAAAAACATTACTAGTCTAAAATCTAGAAATTTGAGAACTAATGAGCTAGTAAATCTAAAAAATGCTTAACCAAATCAAGTGAAAATTAAATGGGGTAATTTTTTCTATTAAATAGAATGTTTTTGTGATCTAATGCAAGTGGAATCAATTCGATTGAAGCTCGTTAGAATGCTCTAAAAAATAGCAGAAATTTATTGTTCTTTGCTAAAAAGGAGGTCCACTAATCTAGATTTGGGAATAAGAAGACTAATCCAAGAAACTCAATGACTATTATGAAATTACAAAGATTTTCCAAGGATGAAGTAATGCTTGTGATCCTGCAAAAGAGCTTACATCAACCATTTAACTCAATCCTACAACAAGAAATCTTTAATACTAAATGCAAAAATAGAAAGAAATAAACACTAGAGATGCATGTGAATAAGCAGTGAAAATAAGGAAAGAAAATGATACAAAAGGGATTTGAGGTTCTTGGAATGGCCAATCCCAAGGAAAATTAGATACCTATGGAGGAGAATAAGATTTAGAAGCTGAACATGGCACCAATTTTCATTATTTTCATCAATAGAATTACCTCCCTGCAAGAAAATACAATGGAGCTGCAAGAATACAAGCTCTCTCCACAATAACACTAATGAAAATCTCCTCTATAGGCAAATTCGACTTGGTACTTATACAGAATTATTAGGAATCATTCCCCATGAATGGAGAAAGCTTTCCCCACCAAAATCCCTTGACTAGTGGATCTAGTCCCCAATACTAGGAATTTGCATTAAATGGTAGGGAACACATTCCTAGAATTTCTCAATCATTCCCTAGAAGCAAATTTGACTTGGTACTTATACAAAATGATTAAGAATCATTCCCCATGAATGGAGAAAGCATTCCCCACTGAAATCCCTGGATTAGTGTATCTACTCCCTTGATTAGTGGAACACATTCCTAGATTTTCTCAATCATTGGAGTTCCACAATTTGTGCAATAATTCCATAATATCTTGTCGACTTTATTATTTATTATTGATCCTCCAGTAGTAGAGAACAAGTTCCTAAATCATCTCCTCCTCCAAATCTTCATAATCTACCCAATATTCTCATAATATTCCACAAAAATAAATAATATTAGACACAAATATTCAATTATTCATAAACCTTCCTAATGAATATATTAAAGTTAAAAATAAATTATCTAATGCAAAAAGAGAGGCTTAATGTGCTGAAGGATGGTCATAGGCCTTAATTTATGTTTTAAATTAGAGGCATGGGCCTTAGTTTATGTCTAATTTAGAGGCCCATCATACCCCCTTGCTGAAAGTGTTGCTCATCCTCTAAGCAACTTAGTGACCTCATTGTGCCTCATCCATGGCCCTGGTGGCCTCTCTCTTGCGCATTAAGAAGCTTGACTGTAAGCTCTGCAAGGACAAGCCCAGAAACATATTTGTTTAAAGAAAAATCATTGTTTCTTGAGACCATTAGCTTGCTTTCTTGCCCTTATTCAAGATGAGTTCTTGAAATTTCTTTTAGTTTGGCAAGTTCTTCCACACCCTTATCAAACATATGTTGCCTTATTCCACCATTTAGACACCTCCTGTAGGATTTCTGGGTTACTGTAATTCCTACAGGATCATCCTCTAGAAAACACAGTACCTTTGTAAACTGAAGTGAAGGAGTGGAGAAAATGACAAAAATGGTGGATGAATGAATGGTAATGAGTGGTAAAATAAAAATGTGAGTGACAGGGGTCTCTTTGTGATCCTCCTTTGCTCTTTGACTGTCTTTCTTGCTGACTTGCAAATTGAAGTTTCATGGAAATGGAGAGGATTCTCTCTATGTTTTTATTTTTTTCAAGAATGAAATGGAATGAATGAATGATGAATAGATAGTGAATATGAAGTGGATGGAGGGCTTGGAGTGCTGTGGTGACCTTGGCCTTTGCAAAAATTTCTTCTTTTAACTGTTGTCCTCATTCCTTGAAATCATCACCGTTCATAACTTGACTTTTCAACATTGCATGAGTGAAGCAGTGAGCTACAATCAACTAGTTGAAGGTGGATGAGACTACTAACCCATCCTTAGCTTATAAGACCTCATCTCTCATGCATTGACAACAAATTTCTAACTATAATATGCTCAAGAGAAGAGGCTAAGAATATTGCATACATGTACATACCTTATGGTTGTTGGGGAGACATGCATTTTGTTGCTGAGTTGATGTTGATGCGCAGGTCTTGGATGGTGATGTTGATGATCCTGATGCTGCTGCTAAGCTCTGGAGGAGCTTCTTTGACCTCTGGATCTCCTTTAAAATTGCTCACTGCCAATCTTGTAGGTGTTGTTCTGTATCATGTAGGTTTACAGGACAACGACTTGTTTTGCCCATATCTCCCAAACAGTAGACTGGATTGATCTAAAACGTTTTGAGCATGTTTCCATCATCATTATGCACCTCCCCATAGAAAAATTTTGGTCAATGGATGCACGGATCTCGAGAAAAACTAAAAATGGTTGAACGTGATGGAGGCCGATTTTTTGGAAACCATGCACTAGAATTTGTTGAAATTGCTTGGGCATGTTACCATCATCCATATGCATCTCCCCATGAAACATATTTTTAAATGGATGCATGGATATTTAGAAAATGCAAAAATGGCTGAAGGTGATGGAGGCCAATTTCCTGGAAACCATGCACTGGAATTTGTTGAAATTGCTTGAGCATATTACCATCATCCATATGCATCTCCCCCTGAAACAGCTTGGAAAATGGATGCATTGTTTTCAAGTTATGGTAAAAGCAAATTTCTACTCTATGTATTTTTGTATCCTGTAGTAATACAAAGCATCCTGTAGTTTTTTAGGACAACAAGCAAAATTAGTGGTAGAAGCTTGAGAATGATGGGTGGATGGCGAAAATAGATGAGGGTGATGGATTGGCATGGCCTTGGCCTTGTTGGAGCATTTGAGCGAAGTAGGACAAAGTCAAAATTTGACTTCTTTTGACTATGCTTGACCAATTTTCCTATTGGTACCAACTTGTTCTTGTTGCTTGCAGATGTTGGAGGGTACATGCATGCATGGAGCAAGAATTCTTTTATTTTTTATATTTTTTTCTTCTAGGCCTCCTAGCCACCTCAATGAGGTTTTCAACTAGTAGGTTTGTCTAGCTGCCTCAAAGGAGGTTTTCACCTAGGATATTCTTTTTTTTCTCTCTTTTTTTTTCTTTTTTCCAACCCATTGACCACCTCATGGAGGTTTTCAATCAATGATCCAATTTGAGGCACCTCCAAGGAGGTTTTCACCTAAGACTTTTTTATTTATTTTTCTTTTTCTACCCTACCCTACTTGAAAAACAAAATTACGTTCAAGTATAAGAATACTTCCAATGGAGCCATGTCGACATCAAGATGACAGACAAAATGATGTGGAGGCTTGAAATGCATGCGTTGACATGTACTTGGATTTCAGAGACCAAATGATTTTACTCTGAAAGGATCAAGCATAGTTGAGGAAGAGAGTGATGTTGCGACTTAGTGACTGTCTAGAACCATATTTCAATATAGTTGTGATGTCCTTGGTCCTTTTTGTCTATTCAATTTAACATCTTAAGTTTCTCTACATAAATTATCAATCCGAGTATCGTAAACTGATGAAGTGTGGTGCACCATATGTTCTTAGTTAACATTTTTCTTACTTTTTTGTTTTATAGATTTTATTTTGTTTTGGGGTTTTGTTCTTGTTGATCTCCTAAAGTATCTAATGCAAATGGAAATCCTATTCTAAGGTCTTAAGAATACTTTTAGAGGTCAAGTATGGATGTAGATTTCAAGACAAGGTCTATGTCCCTAATGGTAACTTCCAAAACTTAGCACTTCAAAAGATCTTAAAACATGTTATTGATGGAATTAGTACTTAAAGAAAAGTGTAAGTACGTAGCTACTTTAATCAAGCAAAATATGAAATATTGATCATGAAATCACTGTCTCTGCTACTTGTCTAAATACGGAAATAAAAGTTAAGCTACTACACTCAAACAAATCAAAAACTGCAAACCAATAAAAAGTAAAATGAAATCACATCATTCATAGTCTGATTCCTCACCAGGTAGCCTAAGTTATGGCTTTCAGAGATAATCATCAATAACATGAGCAATCTGATATCTAATTACAAAAAAGTAAAACTAAAATAAGATCACATCAATTCATAGTCTGACCCCTCGCTAGTTAGTCTCGCTATGGCTTTCAGAGGTAATCATCAACAACTTGAGCAATCTGATATCTAATTGCAGAAAAGTAAACTTAAAATCAAATCACATCAATTCACAGTCTGACCCCTTGCCAGTTAGTCTCGCTATGGCTTTCAGAGGTAATCATCAACAACTTGAGCAATCTGATATCTAATTGCAGAAAAGTAAACTTAAAATCAAATCACATCAATTCATAATCTGACCCCTCGCTAGTTAGTTTCGCTATGGCTTTCGGACGTAATCATCAATAACTTGAGCAATCTGATATCTAAACTAACTAACAAAGCAAATGAATAAGACTAAAATCAAAGCATAACTGAAATTGAAAAGATTAAACAAACAAAGTCAGCAGAGAGGTAAATCTCATGTCATTATTTGATGCAAAAACATGTAAAGAAAAACTAATCTACAATCAACCGGTTGAACACACTTGCATGAATTAAAATTGCATGAATGAAAAATCTAATCTATCAAACTTGAAAGCACTCAAATGACATAATGAAATCAAAGCAAAATTACAAAATGAAATCTACTCTACCTTACATTTTAATATGCTCCATGACATCTACTTCACATCTCCTTCCATGTTGAGAACATCAAAGCTTTATTCAAATTCTTCAAAAATTACAAAGTACAACAAAGCTCTCCAAAGATTTCCAAAGCTATCTCATAAGCTAACAAGCTAAGACTTAAGAACTCACAAGCTAAAAAAGACTAACAAATGAAGGAGAGAGATCTCCTATTTATACAAAAAGATGAGAAGCTGTCTCATTAATGAGAGTCAATGAATCTCTCCCTCTACCTCTAGAGTCCTAATAAAAATAGGAACTGATAAGACACATTTCTTCTTAGAGTTACAATATAATTAGGAGATGTGACACATATCCTCATGATCCCATGATTCTTTCCACTCAAATTCGAATTTGGCCTTAGAGTGCCACATAAGGGTCTTTTAGAAGCCTCATTTCAACCTACACATGTCAACAATCTCAACCCACTTGTTAGGTATAAGCATATGCACATTATTTTCTAATTTTTAACCACAAATTCACTTAAAAGGCTTAGAATTAATAAAGATTGGAAAAACATAAATGTGGCCCAATGATAATGAGAGTGGAATGAATATGGTGACATAGTAGTGAAATGGAGGTGATATAATGGACATAATAGTGAAAGTGTAATGGAAATGAATGAAATTTTCAAGACTCAACACATTTATTGATTTGTATCATTCTTCATGTCTTCTTCTACCATGACCTTCAAATCTTGCTCTTTTTGTTGATTACTCTCTTGAATACATGGAGGATTTGATGGTAACCATGAAGGAGGTCTCTCGATCTTTGATTTTGATGTCTGCTCTTCATCAAGTGCAACCCATGATTCCTTGATCTTCTCTTTCAAATCTTCTTCTTCTGGGTGTAGTCCTTCAATGATATCAAGAGAATCTCTTTTTTGCAATACTCTTCCTAAGCTATGGTGAATACCATTGAGCTCAAGAGGAGATGTTTGGAAGTGTTGTACCTCAGCATTGTAAGTCGGTTGAGCTGCTTCAATATGTGGGTTTGGAAATGGTGGTATAGGTAGTAGAGTGGGAGTGTATATTTGAGATGGATGTGGATGGGGTTGTGGTTATGGTGGAGGTGAATGGCAAGGATAACATGGAGTTTGGTATGGAGGATATTGAGGAAAATACTGAGGATATTGTGGATGGCTCCCATAAGTTCATTGCCAACCTTGTTGCCAAGATTGGTTTTGGGGTTGGGATGACCAATGTCGCCAAGGAAAGTGTGTGTTCCAATTACTTTGAGGTGGATGTGCATAAGCTTAAAATTGTGAATTAGGATTTTGCATCATATCAGGCTGAATAGGCTGCCATGGTCCTCTTGGAGCTACATAACATTGCTGCATTGGAAATTGACTTGCTCCATTTTCCTCCTGGTGAGTTTCCTTCAACCTTGGTAATGAGGAGCAACATTTAGCATCATGTTATTCTGCATGGACAACAAAAACATCTTATTTTTGCTCATTTTTTATTCTTAACATTTTTACTTGTTCAGTTAGATTGCTAAGAATTTCTGTTTTAAAGTCATCAAACAAATTTCCAAGTTTAGCTTGACTTACTGATCTTGATGTTGATTTACCTACTCTTGCTTTTCCTCTTGATATGTGTTGCATTGTTTCACAAATTTCTTCAAATGGCAATTGATATACATCACCTCTACTTATGAAATTAAGGAGATCAATCCACTCATCCCTAATTGTTCTAAGTAAGAGGGTTTTTAGTGTGTTGGATCCTAAATGATGTAGTTTTTCCCTCTTTAGATTATACATGAAACTCTCCATTAGATCCTTTAGACTCTCATCTTCTCTTTGATTCATTCTAAAGATTTCTTCTTTAAGATCATGATCTTTATATTTTTATAGGAATATCTTTTGCATATCATTCCATGATATTATTGAATTAGTCCCTAAACTCATGAACCATTTAAGAGCTCTATCCTTCATTGTTGCATGAAACAATATCAATTTTTGAGTTTTTAATAAGTAACCATAAGATCTACAAACAATCTCAAATTCAAAGAGAAAGGTTTTTAGATCCTTTGATCATAGACCATGAAATTTTGGGAGAAAATATGGAGGGATGTTCTTCATGTGCACACTTCCATCAGTATCTTGAATGGGAAATCTGATAGGATCTTCCTCATTGTCATTATCGCCATCAATTTCTTCTACATTCTTCTCCATCTTCTTCTTTTACCTACAAAAGTGAATTGTGATATGGCTCTTACTGCACCATGCAATCAAATGGGGGGGTGGGTTGCTATTGGAGAATTTTGCTTTTGTTTTTATGATTGAATGAAAACTATAATGCAATGCAATTTTCTACTTTTGAAATTAAATATGCCTAATGAAAATATCTTTTTTAGTTTTTGAAAAAATTAAAAAGAAATGAATCAACTAGGGAAGAGAACAATGCATACTTTGACAACTCCTTAGCAATGGCACCAAAAAGTGATGGCACTCGATATTGCAACAAGAATGCTGCAACTCCTAAGGCTATCGACTTTAATTATCGGCTCGGGGTTCATACAAACTTAAGAGGTATCGTCACTATATGTGCAACATACAATATGTCCTTCCCTTGTTGTCATGATGTAATGGAGTGCATGTATTGAAGTCAAATCCTAAATCAATTGCAGAAAATGAAATGTTCGAAATGTAACCTTAACCTATTGCAAGAAAGAAAGTACAAGGAAAGAGAATGAAATCAAATGCTAAAACACACCATTTTCTAACTAATTGCTATGAGGCTTTGCTTCAAAATAATTCTATGTTAACATGTATGCAATCCTATTGTCCTAAGAATGCAGATTAAAACCATCAAACCTTCTACTATTGTGCATGTAAATGAATAAAAGAAATTTGTTTTTCTTTTTGTCTTTTTTTCATGTGAGAGTGTGAAAGCTAATCTCTTTTGCTGATGTGGTAGGTGGCTGGGAGATGATGGTGAATGGTCAGAAAGTTTGGGAGACAAGTAGGCACCCTTTTCTAGCTTCCTAGAGGCCTTTTCCCCAATTCAGCCTCAAAATAGGCTTTCCTACAGGATGCTATAGTGATTTCCTACACGATCCCCTGATTTCCTACAATATGTACAAATTTACTATAATTCATTAAATGACCAAGAAAATCAAATCCAAATTGGATGGGACAAATTTTTGTATTAACTAGGATGTACCAGGTCCCCATTCCAAGTGGAATCACTCAAAAAGACCTCTGTTAACCCATGCAAAAAAAATAAAAAACATTACTAGTCTAAACTCTAGAAATTCGAAAACTAGTGAGCTAGTAAATCTAAAAAATGCCTAACCAAATCAAGTGAAAATTTAATGGGGTGATTTTTGTTACGAAATAGAATGTTTTTTTGATATAATGCAAGTGGAATAAATTTTATTGAAGCTCGTTAGCATGCTCTAAAAAATAGCAGAAATTTATTGTTCTTTGCTAAAAGGGACGTCCAACAATCTAGATTTGGGAATAAGAAGACTAATCCAAGCAACTCAATGATTCTTATGAACTTCCAAAGATTTTTCAATGATGAAATAATCCTTGTGATCCTGCAAAAAACTTACAACAGCCATTTAACTCAATCCTTCAACAAGAAATCATTAATACTAAATGAAAAAATAGAAAGAAATAAAAACTAGAGATGCATGTGAATAAGCAGTGAAAAGAAGGAAAGAAAATGATACAAAAGGGATTTGATGTTCCTGGGATGTCCAAGCCCAAGGAAACTTAGATACCTATGGAGGATAACAATATTTAGAAGCTGAACATGACACCAATCTTCTTTATTTTCATCAATAGAATTACATCCCTGCAAGAAAATAGAATGGAGCTACAAGAATACAAACTCTCTCCACAATAAAACTAATGAAAATCTCCTCTAAAGGAAAATTCGACTTGGTAAGTTTATAAAAAATTATTAAGAATCATTCCCCATGAATGGAGGTATCTTTCCCCACCAAAATCTCTTGATTAGTGGATCTAGTCCCCAATACTAGGAATTTGCATTAAATGGTAGGGATCACATTCCTAGATTTTCTCAATCATTCCCTAGAAGAAAATTTGACTTGGTAGTTAGACAAAATGATTAAGAATCATTCCCCATGAATGGAGGAAGCTTGCCCACTGAAATCCCTGGATTGGTGGATCTACTCCCTTGATTAATGGAACACATTCCTAGATTTTCTCAATCATTGGAGTTCCACAACTTGTGCCATAATTCCATAATATCTTTTTGACTTTATTATTTATTATTGATCCTCCAGTAGTAGGGAACAAGTCCCTAAATTATCTCCTCCCCCAACTCTTCATAATTTGCCGAATACTCTCATAATATTCCACAAAAATAAATAATATTAGGCACAAATATTCAATTATTCATAAACCTTCCTAATGAATATATTAAAGTTAAAAATAAATTATCTAATCCAAAAAGAGAGCTTTAATGTGCTGAAGGATGGTCGTAGGCCTTAATTTATGTCTAATTTAGAGGCCCATCACAAGTACAAGGGTATAATGGGACTATGGTCGTTGTGGATAGTTTTTCCAAGTATGTCATCTTCATTCCAAAAAATATACCTTGTGGGGCCTAGAAGACTACTGAGTTATTCTTCAAGGACGTTGTAAAGTATCAAGGAATGCCTTTGAGTATTATGTCTGACTGAGATCCACATTTTACAGGTAGATTTTCGACCACTTTGTTCAAGTTGGTCAAGACATAGTTGTTGCATAGTTCGAGTTACCATCTGTACACAGATGGGTAGACTTAATAGATCATCACACTACTAGAGGACTACATGAGACATTATGTAATGGATGATTAGAAGAATTGGCTTGAACTCTTCGATGTGGCTTAGTTTAGATACAACTTGCAGAAGAGTTCCAGAACCGGGTATAGTCCATTTGAGTTCATCAATGGATATATCCAAGTTTCTCCACACACTGTGTTACTGAGAGGATTTTTGAGGATTTTTTATTCAAAGATATTCTTGATAGCATGGGAGGATTCTTTGGAGTTAACATGGGTGGACCTGACTCATGCAATAATGAGAATGAAGAAATGGGCAAATAAGTATAGGAGGGATGCATACTTCGATGTTCGGGACATGGATTTTTTTACGATCAATGGACATCTGTTTTAGCCACCAAAAGGGACTACAAGATCTTTGATGAGAAAGTATGAAGTACCATTCTAGGTGAATAAGTGAGTTGCTGAAGTTTCTTATGAGTTGGAGCTATCGAACCACATGCGTTAAAAACATCATGTGTTCCATATGAGTCTGCTGAAGAGATGTACACTTAATGCACATCATCTTGAGAGAGAAACACCATTAAGGGGACCAACCATGATTATGGATAGACCGAACTTAGGTTTGCATAATATCTTGGATATTAGAACTATAGGAGATGACAGTGTTGTTTGGAGGGATTTCTTCATTTAGTGGAAGGACACACTAGAGGAGAGTGGTTGGGAAACAGAGGATTCGATGTTGAGATGGAAGAAGGAGATTGCAAATGACAATGACGAGTTGGAACGATTGATTAGATTACTGAGGATGAAAATGACTCGTGGTGGCAAAGGATGTCCAGACCCCAAGTCGACATCACCGCCCTTGGGTGAGTCAGGTGCCCAACCGGGCGCACATGACACTTAGGTGATTCATGGTTATAGGTGCACCTATAAGGTGCAACGGGCGTGCACACGTAGTGGAAGGTGCATTGGGCACACGCTCGAATCATGTTTGTTTAAAGCTGTTAGGATGGAGAGCATTCTTAGTGGAAAGTTTGGTTAAAGGCGACACGATCAGTGAAGATCGGTTAAATAAGACATATGTTTTGGTTAAACACACAACTGGGGGAGGACACTGGAGCACAAGAGAACATATGTAGTGTGATGAGGTAGAACTGATGGGTTAGATCATGTAGCAGATGGCTAATGAAAAAGTTAAACATGGCAGGTCGACTCATCGACAAATAAGCGGAAGGGCATGTGAAAGTGATGGACAGGTTGACGAGCCGATCAGCTCACCCATCACTGAACGGACACGATTGTTCGAAATTACAAGTGGTGAGTCGCATATAAGTATAGTGGAGGAGCTCAATTGGAAGGGCATCACCGAATGGAAGTGTGGAAGACACATGGCCATGGGTAGTTGTAATGCGATAACGTAGGCAAGTGTTGAATTTCGCGGGCCATGGGAAGGAGCTGAATAGAGCATAGGTCGAGTTAGGTGACTCGGGTATGTTCCTGCCTTACGAGCGGAGTCAGGACAATGTGCAAGGTCATGACAACATGGAGGAAGGGCATCATAGTGCATAGTAATTCGGCAGGAAAACACAGTTGTGTAAAAAGTCGAGTAGAGTGTTACGGTCATTCATGGGCATCCTCCCCTTGTAGAATATTATAAAAATTATAAAAATTTTCATGAAAGTTTAGATTGATAAGATATTGTTGTTGGTCTCTTCATTGGTATTGTTGCATTTTTTTGTTATGTTTTCCACAAATAACAAGTTAATAATAAAAAAAGAAGACTCTGATAATAATAAGAGAGTTGGTAGGCGTAGTCGGGAAGATGAAAAAAATGTTAATTAAAATGACTCTTGTTGGTGCTGGATGATGCCCCGGTTGGTGGAACCAAGTTGGGGGCATCATAGGGTCGATTCCAAATGTAATCGATATAACCCCTAGACCCTTAGATTCCTATGTAGCCCCTTCCGCATACACATGTTAGTTAGGTTGATTTAAACTCAAATAAATTTGATCATAAGACTTCGACCTACATGGACATGCGAGTCGAAATCCCCCCTTGGGGATAAATAGACTAAAATTATAGTCCTAAAGTTAATGACAACCTTCATTGATAGTCTGATACCCAGTACAGTCAATACTCATGTGGGATGAAAGTGAAAACTCGGTAAAGTTAATAGTTTGTGTTAGGCATAGTTTAATTCATTAGTTTTTAGTTTGCGTTATTGGTACTTCTATAATTTGCATTATATATTGATACTCAAGGAAACCTACTATTGCAAAAATCATCATAGTAGTTGTGTTTATTATTTGGTTCTTGTACACGATTTTAGAGCTCTATTTCATTACTTGAGCGATGAAAGAATTTCAACAAACAATTTGTTTCCTTAAAACAACAAATTTTAGAAAGGGAAAACTTATATTTACCAACGAAACATTTATGCAAGTCCTTGTGCCATAGTAATCAATTACTTTATCTGCTACACATCTTAATTCCTTACTTCTTGGCAATAATTGAATTCATCTATTGATCACTATTAAGTTAGCATTGACCAATGTAGGTTATAATTGTTTATGCAATTTTTCCAAAAACATAATTTCTATGTTTAGTGGCAGGGACTATGCTCTCCAACAACACTTGTTTATATGGCAAGCTAGTTCAATAGGGCTTCTAGAATTTTAATATAATTATCAATATTTATTAGGTGGATGGTAGAGATTTAACCTCCATGGAAATGAAAGGATGATATTTATCTTCAAAGTAGTTATGCATTTTTCCCCTTTTAATTAAAGTGATTAATAAAAAAAAATTCCATATGAATAAGTGTCATATGAAATGATTTATGTTTTTTTGGGCATTTGGGATTTACAATCCATGCTATTGGTCCATTATATTATAACAAAACCTATTTATAGATTAAAATTATAATAGTAAATTTTGGTTGAATGTTCATGGTTAAGAATCTTGTTCCATGTTTTTTCAAATGTACATATGTTTAACATATATATTAATTATTTTTATAATTAATAATAGTAATACTAACAGTGATAAAATGTTATAATTTAGTTTTTATTGTATAAGCTAATTTTTCATGGACAATATCAAATATTTAGATTAGATAAACTAGTGTTGTTTCCTCTGGCATGCCACCTTCGAAACCAGTCTAGAAACAATATAATATGGAGAATATGGCTACCAAACATAGCTTCAAGAGGTAGTGTGAAAATTGAAAATGTATAGAGATAGTATCCCCCCCTTGGGGAAAAGAAACAAAAGAACCGAGATGGGAAGCCTTTATAGACATCAGAGATTAGGCAACAAGTAAAATAAACTATACATATACTCTAAATATAAATTATCAACATCCCAATTGAGAAAGCATGAGGAGAAATAATTAAATGTATAAAACATAGGTAACTTGAGCCTCAAGAACATAGTGATATGATGAGGGTGATGGGATATTCCTCAACATTACATGTTGGTGGAATTGGAGAGCTAGGTGGAAATCCGATCTTGATCTTGGAATGAAATCCTTCAACACTTAACATAAGATACCTAAACTCATGTAGTTTATGCATAAAGTTGAATTGATTTTTTCTCACGTTTAGAAGAATATCTTGCAATAGCGTCTTAACCTGTCAGTACAAGTCCACTATATGGATATACTGGTTTTGACGACATCTCATGTTACCTCTATCACAAACACGAAGCTATTTTGACCATGACCACTAAGTCCAAAGTAACTCATCTTTCTTGCCAAATTTCTTCTTGCACGAGACACATTTTGTCCAGAGTCTCTAAAGGTGTGTGTTGATGGTAGCTATGGGTTAAGGATTGGAAACACAATTGTGCTCTAGAGCCTCCTAAAGCACAACAACTTCCACCTCCACTTTGGAAACACGCTCACGGAAAAGTCATAGTTCCTGAAGGCGTTAAGACATTGTAGATACCTTGATAGACCAAGGTGGGAAGTTGCTAGAGTCACATATGATTGTGCTACACCAGTAATTAATCTCCATGGTTTGTTACACATTTCCTTAAATGTATATACGTTTAATGTATATATTAATTAATTTTTAACTGTGTTGCACGGGTACCCGCACTCGGGGGTGGGGTTCTCGAACCCGTCCCCGGTTCCCACACCCAAGTATCGGATTCGGGTACGGGTTCTTCCCAGACGAACCCAGAAGAACCGGGTTCTTCCATGAAGAACCGGGTTCTTCAAAAAAAAAAATTGGGTTCTTTTCCTTTAACGGGTTCTTGGGTTCTTCGGGTGCTTGGGTTCTTGGGTTCTTCAGGTTCTTTGGATTCTTCGGGTGCTTGGGTTCTTGGGTTCTTTGGGTTCTTTGGGTTGGGTTCTTTGGGTTCTTCGGGTTCTTCATAAAAAAACTATATTAAAAATTTAATTTTCAAATAATTTTTTTTTATTGAAATTTAATAAATAACTTATAACAAAGGTAAACTTAAGAAACCCTAAATCTTTAAGACTTTAACTCTTGAGTCTTTACACAAGCAAATATACTGATACCGTGATACGTGATTATTCTTGGAACAAACACCGTGATCACTGATTTGAGGCTTGAGTCGTCCCCGTTTACCATTTCCGGTGGCAGTGGGCAGCTTCAGCAGCAGTGGGCAGCTTCAGCGGCAGTGGACAGAGCAGCTTCAACGGCAGTGGACCGTGGTATTTACAAGTTTTCCTTTGCAATTTTATTATTTCAATTTTCCTTAAAAGTTTAAAACCAAAAACCCAGGCCTGTAGACCCGTGTTCTCTGTTCTCTGTAGACCCGTGTTCTCATTTCCAAAGATTATAGTTTCCAAAGACTATCTTTGTTCACATGCCTTAGCATTGCTCTGTGGGCATGACGTGCTGCTCAAGGGTAATGAATCATTGTAAAAATTTATCAACTGTGATAAGTTTTTCAAAAGTTATGAGCGACACAGTATTCTGAAATCATATATGATTATGATATCTCAATATTATAAAAGGAACATTATGGGTGTACAATCCCACAAGCAGAATATCATATCATATTGCCTGTAGCTTTGTGGAAATATTTAATAAGGTGACGACCATAGTTGGAAAAAATAGGGTAGTTGTTTGCACATTCATGAGTCCCTTCCTACCGCAGGAGACTCTTATGATCAGTCTCTCCATTAGTCTTATGCTATAAAAACAATTTCAAAACTTATGCCCAAGGTTTGTTAGAGTCTCAATGTAAATTATGAATATCCTGTATTTGTGGATCTTCAATGCCTTTAATATTATATGGCATCGAAACCAGAACTGGAAAGGAGACCTCTTACTCTGTAATTTGAGCCTGTAGATTCTTGTAAATCAATTTGGAATGAATTTAATAATTTATGAAACATTCATTCTCGAGCCAAATAAGTTAATAACTTAATAACCATCAAATTATAAACTGTAAATGCACACATATAGGTTTAGACATTTTCGGTCAAATAGAAAGTAGGATTGAGACCAGCCATAAGCTGTAATCAGCTAATGCTGTTAAATGGCGAAGGGCTATTTTGGACAATGGCTAAATTAAGTATCAAAATCTGCCAATTTCTCACAGCATTCTGAAAACATCATGTTAAGATTAAAAGTAGGAAAATATGCCCAAATGAATAAGCGTGTTTTGTGGAAGGGTAAGGCTGCCACTATTTTAACTTTTAACTTTTTGGGATTGCTTTACCACAGAGCACACCATGCATGGGGCGGGTGGATGATTAGACATCAAGAAAATTTTAGACCACTATCAGGTTGAGAAGAATCTCGTATGGAAAAATTGTGTTTTTATATGGGAGAGACTAAACATTCAAAGCAAAGTTACAAGCTCAAGCTCCAGCCAGAATGAGCAATTTCAATAAGGAGAGAAGTTGTCTTGAAATTAGAGCAGGAGGTAGAAATGCTAACAGCCTAACACTCCTTGGCTGTGTAGGAGGAAGGGTCTGTACGACCACAGCTTGATTCATTGATAGGCATCCTTGCAAATGAACCTAAGCTGCATAGTTATTTTTAATTTTAAAGCCTGTGTGTGACAAAATCTGTCCCAAGTTTCAACTTTCACCCAAATAGCTGAGTCTAGCATTTATCCTAGTATGTATTTTGAATTTTCAGTTTTAGTAGTAGCCTTGAGCTCTCTCACATAGCTGTCACAGTGTCATGGTTACACAGAAAAGATTCAAAATAATGTTATGCTGTCATAAAATATAGCATAGTCTCTCATTAATATTTATTATTAACATCTATTAAGTTTTAACATAACTTTTACTTTGAATTTTGTTAAATATAATTATTAAAATTTAATATTATTATATTTTTCCCGACGAACCCACGCACCCTGTTTCCAAAAATGCCATCCCCGTCCCCGTCTCCGTCCCCGCACCCACGTTTCCTGGCAACATAGATTTTTAATAACAATAATAATAATGATAAAATGTTATAATTTATTTATTTTTTTAAGATGAATTTTCATTGATATTATCAAATATTTACATTAGATATATAAGTCTTTCTATCTTTGGAATCGCAAATTGGAAAATATACGAAATAAAATGTAATAAAAGTTTGTGGGTACCAGAATTAGCTTCAACTAATAATCTAAAACTTGAAAATTCATAGAAACCGATGAGAAGAACCGAAATGGGAAATCTTTAGAGATTGCAAAGTGTGAGGAAACAAGTAAAAGAAACTAGACATATACTCTAAAATTAAATTATCAACAACCCAGGTGGGAAAGCATAACAAGCTCAAACTAAAATGATAAAATGATATGGTGAGGCTAAAGGGTTCTTTCTCCACCTTGCATTGTGGTGGAATTGGAGAGGTAGGTAGAAATCTCATATTGAGCCTTGCAAGCCTTTCTTCCACATCAAGCATAAGATCCCTGAGCTCATCCAATTTGTGCATGATATTGAATTGAGTTTGTCTTCTATCTTAAAGAATCTTTCCCACTAACAACTTAACATGTCAAAAAAAGTGCATTGTATGAGGATAATGACTTTGATGGCCTCTGAATTTTCCTCAATTAGGTATCCAAAAGGCTATGTTGACCATGACTATTGATTCCAAAGTAACCTTTATTTCTTATTGACTTTACACTTCCATGAGATGAATTCCCTCGTGAATGTCCAAAGGTGTGTGTTCATGGTAGTTGTGGGATGAGGATTCAACATGCAATCATGCTCTACATCCTACCAAACTATAGCAACCACCAACTCTATGTTGGAAACAAGCTTGCTCGCAAATTATGGCTACCAAAGGAAGAAAGATATCAAGGAGGCCTATATAGAGCTAATAAGTAAGATACAATAGTTGAACATGAAAGAATTTTCCCATAATATCATGATTGGTAGGCTGCACTAGCAAGCTTACACCAATTTCTTCATCATCTAGAAAAGTCACAGTGGGAGAAGGGTAAGCTATCAAGGAAAGCGAGGGGAACCACGCTTAAGAAACTAAATAGTAAACAAAATGCATAGCGAATAGAGGCAAGATTATGAGGAGGCATTGAATGAGTGACTAGAGTGCTAACAAGTGACATAGGAAGAAGAGAATGGAGGTGTAAGCCGAATTCACGTAGTTCACGAGACATCAAATATTCCAAGGGGCCTCGACTACCCTCCTTTGGAGGAAAGGTGCCATAAATTTTATTTGGGGTGGTGGCATGCACAAGGGAAGGGTGGCGAGAGAGCCTCCCAAGTTCAAGTAATCCATTTAATGCTATTATAACACTGCCATTGAAACATCGCTATATTTTAGTTAATTTTTATAATATTTATATTTTGGTAACATGAAATGCATCATAAAATAAGTGTTTTGATACTTATCATAATTGATGCCTATCAACATTTATGGGTCATTTAATTCATATAGATATGTTGAATTCTACTTTCCCTAACAATCGACCCTACCTTGAAAAGGTACTTAGGTACTTAGCATGCCTTACAATCAACCCTACCTTAAAAAGGTACTTAGGTAGTTAGCATGCTTTTTCAATGTCCATTCCTGAAGGTTTCATGAATGGCTTAGGGAAAGAAATGTCCACTCCTTTACTTCTAAAAATCATTTTTTTTTTTTAATTCTATGTAATCAAAATTATATGACCATAAAAGGTTAGAGCATTTTCAAATATTGAAAACTACCACACCTCTAAAGGATCCTCACACATGTCGAAATTGCAGGTAGATAAATATTTTAGGGTTTCCTTCGTCTGAATCTAAAATTCCAATATGACGGAAAAGTCAGTGGAGAAGAGGGGGACAAAGTGGTGACTGAAGAACTAAAACCTTGAATATTTTTCTGGACTGCAGTCAACGGGAATAATTTACGCTCGGCCTCTTCATCGAACTTGTTTGAAAATTATTCACGACGGCCGAACGTTGAAGTCTTGATGGGTAGTGACCAAGAATTGATGGGTAATTATGAAATTGTGTCTAGATAATTGCCGCTACATTCAATTTTTAGTGGAAGCCAGTACCCTATTACGCTTCATAAGATAATGGAGATCTGATATTCTAGTTACCAGATGAAATGATTAGAATTATTTTAGGGAAAACATGTTACCTGCAATACACATACAGATTCTCGAAATAAGAATGGCGATTGGGAAGATCCTATTCCAACCAGCAGAATTAGCTGTCACGGTTCTCATTCCAACACCAACAGCGAATAGGGCAGTAATTTTATTTATCGCATCAATATACATTCAAAATCGTGAAAGGTTAATTCCATTTTTGAAATGGTAAAACGCCTATTCATATTCTTACAGAGTACTCCATCTTTCTTTTAATTATTTTTTCGTGGTGTATTTAGTTGGAAGTGGAAGCGGTTTAATGTCGAATGAAAGAATGATCTAGGCATAAGTGAAATATTATCACTAAATCGTGTAACACTATATAATGTCTAATAACTTCTTGAACAATTTATTTTCCACAAATCATTCTCATTTTTTTTTTATAAAATTTAAAATTAAATTCTAATCGAAACCAGATCCCACTTAAATTAATTATATTATATCTTATTTAATATAAACATAAAGTTCCATTTCTAATTAAATAATATAGAAGTTTATCTAAATAGTAAATAATAATAATACTGTTAAAATAAGTTAATTACTCGAGTGAGTTGGTTAAAATTAGAGAGTGAGTTAATTGAGTGTTGAGTGTGTTGGTTAAGATTAGAGAGTGAGTTAATTGAGTGTTGAGTGTTCAACCATTGAGCCAAGTCGACTTAAGTCATAATTGAATTAAGTGTGTGGTTGCATGTGAAAATATTATAGGCAAGTCACTAATTGGAAAAAGTTAAGGTTAAATACCCTTCACCTAGTTCAATGTAATAATCAAATTTTGTGTGATCAATAGAAGAACCACTAGTATATTTTGTGTGTGAATTTGTGTTTTAGCTCTTCTATCTTTCCAACAAATTAGTATCAGCTCTGAAAAAAGATGACCAGATCGTAGTGCCCACAGAGCCACTGAATTTTTTTTTTTAAATTGTGTTACAAAATTGTCAAAATCTTAAAAAAAAGCAGATTTCGCATTTTGTTAGTGTAAAAACTGAGCAAATATGTTTTTCACTTTAATAATAAAAAATGCCGTGACATATTTTTAAAAGTCTTTGTTAAAGAGTTTCTTGCAACCCATGTGGAGTACAATTCGAAGTCAACGTTGGTTGAAGTGTTGAAGGTTCTACGTATTTTTTAAAGGTGGATCATTATAAACGGTTGTATTTTTATATATAAAGAATATTTACAAAAAAAAAATTTTATACATAAACAAATGATATTGAAGGTTTTTACAAAGAACTTTTGTTAAAGAATTTAGATATTACGGTTTTGATTTATAATATAAAAATTGATTTAAAGATTTTTTATATAAATAAAAATATAGTCAAAGGATTTAAACAAAAAAGGATTTATTATATTTTTTAAAAAGGGAGTTTTGTAAGGTTATAAAAGGAGAAATTTAGGGTTTTTAAAAAGAAAATTTTGAAGAAATATGACTTTTTCCAATTTTTAGTTTCAGTTCCCATTGTTTATAGGGAAAAATTATGATGTGTGTGCTATTAAGATGGCGAAGGCTCATGATGTTTGGGATTATTTCTAGTTTTGGTTTTCAGAATATAATGATGAAGAAGAAGAAATAACTCTCACTAATGCACAAAGAGAACAATGGAAGAGAGATAAGAAGAAGAATGCACATGCGTTGTAGCTTATACAACAAGGAGTGGACCGAGCAATGTTCCAGAAAATTATGATCAGGTCTTCAGCAAAGGAAGCATGGGATACTTTGGCGACAAGCTATAAAGGTATGGACAACATCAATATTGTTGAGTTTCATAATACTATGAGAGATTTTGAAAGTCTGTAGATGAAGGAGACAAATGACATCGATCTTTCATGAATCGGGTCAAGACTGTCGTAAATTAGTTAAAAATTTATGGTAAGGAAATTAAATATCAAACAGTGGTTTAGAAGGTCCTCATATCTTTGTCTACCAAATTTGATGTTGTGGTAGTAGCCATAGAAGAAGCCAAGCATTTGGCATCATTGGTAGTTTATGAGTTGATAGGATCACTTCTATCACATGAGGCAAGGATAGACAGAAATAAGGATTCCACCTTAGAGATAGCTTTCAAAAGCCAAGTTTTTATTTCAAGAGATAGAAGTTGAGGCAGAAGTAGATAGAGAGGCAGAGGACGAAGCAAAAGATATAGTGGTCAAAGAGATGGACGAGGAAAGCATGAACATGAAAGTGGAAGAAACTGCAGAAATGTCAACAATAATAAAATATTTAACAAATCAAAGGTGAGATGTTATTATTGCAATAAATTTGGTCACTATGCTCATGATTGGAGGAAGAAGATAGAGGATCAAGGGAACAAGAGAGCTAACTTCACTATAGAGAGTACTAACTCCATTTTCCTAGCTTGCCATACCATGCATGAACCTTCTGATAATGTGTGGCTATTTGACAGTGGTTGTAGTAACCACATGAATGGAAATAAGAATTTGGTTGCAAATTTGGATCAATATGTGAACTCAAAAGACTGTAGATGTAGATGGAAAAAGAGTGGTAAACATTCTGACCAAGAAGGGCGAGCCGAAGACAATCTCAGACTTATATTATGTTCCTAGTCTCAAACATTATTTGATAAGTGTTAGTCAATTGACACAGAAAGGATAGAAAATTATATTTCAAGGTCAAGAATGTGTTATATATGACAAGCCCCCAAGAAAGTGGTTGATAGCAAAGGTGTCAATGACGAGGAATAGACTCTTTCCTCTAATTATAAATTATAGTGATCAGGTTAGTTCTTTTACAATTGCATGTTCTAATGATTATTGATTATGACACTTTCGATTTGGACACTTGCACTTTTCTGGTATAAGATTGTTGTAGCAGAAACCGATGGTCAGAGGATTACCTCTCATCAAAGAACTTGCTAGTACTTGTGAGTGTTGCATCTTGGGAAAGAAACACATGAAATGTTTCCAAAGGGAGTTGCATACCGATCAAAGCAACCTCTTGTGCTAGTGAATATAGACTTGTGTGGACCTATAAGGACACAATCGATTGGTGGAAGTAGTTATTCCTTCACTTTCATTGATGACTATAGTAGAAAGACTTGGGTTTACCTCTTCAAAAAGAAGTCTGAAACTCTTACAAGGTTTAAAGAATTGAAAGCCTTATCAGAGATCCAAAGTGATCGAAAGATCAAGGTATCTAGGTCAGATCGTGGAGGAGAATATGATTCAAAGGAATTCCATGATTACTCAAACAACATGGAATCAGAAGATAGCTTACAACTAGGTACACATCGCAGCAGAATGGTGTAGCAGAAAGAAACAACATGACAGTTATGAACATGGCAAGAAGCATGTTGAAAGTCAAAAACATGTCTAATGATTATTGGGAAGAAGTAGTTGCATGTGCTATTTATGTGATCAACATATCTCCTACAAGGTGCGTGGTGAACATAGTACCAGAATAAACATGGTCAGGTATGTCTTGCAACATATCTCATCTCAGAGTATTTGTATGTGTAGCTTATGCATATTTGCCTAAAGAACAAAGAGGAAAATTTGACGATAAAAGTGAAAAATGCATATATATTGTTTATAGTGAGCAATCAAAATATTGCAAACTATATAACCCTGTCAACAAGAAGACCCTAACTAGCAGAGATGTCATGTTCCAAGAACAAGAGTCATGGAATGGTAGTATAGACAAAAAATTTGATGCACAAGTGCCACTGATGGAAGAAGATGAGGTAGTAGAAAAGGCACAACGAGAATCACTAGTCAAGCCACCAAATAGAGACACACCAACAAGGACTCCAAGATTTCTTGAGCAGCATGGATCTTCAAGCAGATCAACAAATCGAGGTTCTCTTAATAATGAATCAGGTGATGAATCAAGCAATGGTAAGAAGAAGATTAGAAGTCTGAAATATATTTATGATGATTTGGATGTTAGTTCAAATTTTGCATTGTTGTCATTCCAACCTTCTTCATTTGAACAAACAATTAGAGATGAGATTTGGGAGCAAGCCATGGATGAAGAAATCGAAGCTATTGAAAAGAATGATACATGGGATTTGGTTAATTTTCCAAGAGACAAAAATCTCATTGGTTTAAAGTGGGTGTACAAGACAAATTTGAATGAGAAAGGTGAAATTGATAGATTGAAAACAAGACTTGAGGCAAAAGGATTCTCGTAGCAATCGGGAATAGATGTTTGAGAAACATTTCTCTGGTAGCCAGATTGGATACTGTAAGAGCAGTTCTAGCCACAAAAGCTTACAACAGGTGGAAAGTATATCACATGCATGTGAAATTAGCCTTCTTGATTGGAATTCTAGAAGAAGAAATTTATGTGCGGTAGCCTCCAAGATATGAAGTTGCAGGTAACAAAGATAAAGTTTACAAGTTGAAGAAAGCTCTCTATGAACTAAAGCAAGCGCCTAGAGCTTGGTATAGTAGAATTGTCAGCTACATGATTAAGAATGGATTTTGCAGAAGAAACATTGAGCCTACTTAGTACACGAAGGTAAAAGAGCATGGACAAATTTTGATTGTTTTCTTATATGTTGATAACATGACTTTTAGAGGTGATTTTGAGTTATATGAATTTAAAGAAGCCATGATGAAATAAATTGAGATTACAGATCTTGGTCTCATGAAATATTTTCTTGGAATAGAAGTTGAGCAATTTGAAAAAGGAATTTTTATTTGTCAAAATAAATATGCCAAAGATTTGTTAAAAGGATTTAGGATGGAAAATTTGAAACTTGTCCCTACATTAGTTGCAACATGTATAAACTTACACAAGGATGATGAAGGATCAGATGTCAATCAAACTCTATTCAAAACATTGGTTGGAAGCCTCATGTATCTCACAACTACAAGACCAGATATTCTGCAAGAAGTGGGTTTGATTTCCATATTTATGGAGACTCCAAAAGACACACATTGGAGTGTAGAAAGAAGAATTCTTAGATACATAGAAGGAACTAGAGATTGTTGCATAATGTATGCAAGCATAGGAAAGAAGGATTTGATTGGATACAAAAATAGTGATTTTACAGGAAGTTTGAATGATAGGAAGAGCACTTTTGGTTTTGTGTTCCCTCTTGGTTCAAGTGTGATTTCATGGGCATCTAAGAAGAAGTCCATTGTGACACTTTCATCAACAGAAGAAGAATATGTAGCAAGAACATCAACAACATGGCAATCACTTTGGTTAAGAAGCGTATTTTATGGACTCAAGGAGAAACAACAAGCATCAAGAACACTATATTGTGACAACACTTGAACGATTGCACTATCCAAGAATAATGTGTTTCATAAAAAGAGAAAGCATATTGATACTAGATATCACTTTATTAGAGAACTTGTGTGCAATGGAGAAGTTCACTTGAAGCCTTATAAATCTAATGATCAATTGGCTAATATATTTACTAAGTCATTAGCAAAAGATGTGTTTGAGTTTCATAGAAGAATCTTGGGTGTCGTAAGCCTAGCTTAGACATAGACCAGCAAGGATGTTTGAGTTGTTATGAGTTAGTCTTAGTTTAGCAGTCATAATTAAGGGGGAGTGTTAAAATAAGCTAATTACTCCTTCATGAGGAGTTGGATAAAATTAGAGAGTCAATTAACTGAGTGTTGAGTGTTGAGTGTTGAAGCATTGAGTCAAGTTGAGTTAAGTCATAGTCGAATTAAGTGTGTGGTTGCATGTTAAGATATTTTAGGCAACTCACTAGTTGGAAAAGGCTAAATAACCTTCACCGGGTTCATTGTAATAATCAAGTTTTGTGTGATCGATAGAAGAGCCGCAACTCATGTGTTTTGTGTGTGAATTTGTCTTTTAGCTCCTCTTCCTTTCCAACAAATATAAAATTATCGAATGTGAAATTATTTTTCTTAATTAAATATAAGCATGCCACAAATTTTTTATATAAACCGTTAGGTTAAATATTTTTCATTGCTTATATCTAACTATATTTCTTCACTCTTTAAGTCATTTTGTTAAAATTTTAGATATACAATTTTTATAATAATTTCATCATAATGATATAGAATTATGATTGTTAATCCACACATATATATACATATATATAATTATAATTTAATTCTTTTACATAATAATAGGTATATTATATATAATTTTTATATTTATAAAATTTAATCTATATTTTATATATGATTATTGTATTATAACTTTTATAGAAATATATTTTTTATTAAATATTTGTATTATTATATATCAATACATTAAAATAAAAAAATAAACCCCACCATTTTTATTCAAAATTAAATATAATAAGAAGACAAAAAAAATCTATCATATGACTTTGATGGGAACAAATCCTTCCTGAAACAATAAAATCAATCAAAATAATCCAAAAATATGTTTAAGTAAAAGTTGTCACAAATTAGTGAAAATATTTCTTTTATTATACATTAAAATAAATTTAATTTCTAATTTAGTTTCTAAATTATAATATAAATAAAATTAAATACAATAAAATATCTTTTATTCAAAATTGAATTTGATAATAAATGAATGAAAAACACGATTGAGGTTGGTAGGTGTAGTCTTTCATGCTTGCAATTAACACAGGAAGATCACATAGGCATGAAAACGTTTATATTATTATATCAAAATATATCCATTTCAATTATCGATTTATGAAGTATCAAAGGAGATTAATATTTTAAGATGAAAATATTTTTTGCAAGTGAAACAATTTAGGAGAGTTTGCATCTATAAAGATTTAATTCGTGTAAAATCGTGGTAACTTGAATATTTACCACTTGAATATAAAATTGGTTTATGTTGGTTTTAATCAAAATACAAATAAAATATTGTAGCTATAATTTTTTTTATTTATTCATTTCATAGAATATATACATAGTTCACAATGAAATATTTAGTTATGATTGAGATTTTCCATATTGAAATGTTAATACATGTATCTCTCTTTTTTATATAAAATTATTTGTGTCATTAATATTTTTTAAAATGTTATATGTCAATTAAGTGATAAACTTTGAAGGAATTATAAATCTTTTTGATACCTTAAATGAAAAAGAACATTGTAATGAAATAAGAATTCTTTGGCATTCTCTCTCCATATATTTGATGCTAAATCTTTTACTCAAAATACATATTGAAATATATTATTTCCATTTTAATATATTTTTTAATATTTTATAAAAACTTCATATTAACAATGAAATAACTAACACATCTCTCTTAAAATGGAAAGTGAAAATATAACAATTCTTTTTCTTAAATTATTTTATTTTTCTTTATATAAAATCGATATGAAATTATTTTATTTAGTATAAACATTCAAATATTTTATTTATGATTGAAACTATATTTTTGTTTTAGATATTACTGTCAATAGAGCATGGAGTGAATTACACATCGTATAATATCAAGCATTATTTTTATATTCATCTCTCAAATCCATATTAAGTAGTGAGAGAATTACATGTTTCTCTCCTACTCAATTACTTTATCTTCCTATATAAAATTGATGTCAAGTTAAATGAGAAATTGAACTATTTTATTTAGGAAAGAAATTGCTTTTTTTTATTATGTTAAATTTTTATCTTGTACTTTTTATTTAATCAGTAATCCCTATATTAAGTGGTCAGAGAATTACATGTTTCTCTCCTACTCAATTACTTTATCTTTCTATATAAAATTGATGTAAAGTTAAATGAGAAATTGAACTATTTTATTTAGGAAAGAAATTGATTTTTTTTATTATGATAAATTTTTATCTTGTATTTTTTATTTAATGAGTAAACCCTAGGGCCCTATAATATGTCCTCCTCCCCATAGCCTGCCCAGGGCACAACAGGGAGATTTGTCCCTAGGTCTTTCGAGTTTCAAAGATTTCACATTTTTCGGATTAACCAATTGAGCCTTATTTTATAATTTTCTAATATCACTTTTAATGACAACGTATATCCCAAACAATGAAACCTTTCTCTACCCAATAATATAAATATATTAAAATACATTTAAATTAATTTTCCATCAAAATAACCAATTTTCTTCTACTATAAGTGAGACTGCCACTACTACGTCCCTTGTATAAGATATTTGATAATAGTTTTATATATATATATATATATATATATATATATATATATATATATAGCATTATTTTTTTGTTTTTATGTATAATGTTAAGTTATGTTAGATATATTCATTCACAGTGGTTGTAGATAGATGTGTATGTGATAACAATTATTTGACATGAGATGTATATTAATTTGAGGATAGAAGACATATATTTGTTTGATGCGAAAATGTTTAGAGTAGCCCTAGCTACGTCATTTTTAAGATGTGTAGTTATATAGTCTTTATTTGCAGTTATAGTTATTTATCTCTCTGTTTATTTTGGTTTATACTCCTCTATAATTTTTTTGATATACCAGATCTATGCCTTTCATTTCTGTGTATGCTCTTTGTCCCAGGACTGTATGCTCTTTGTCCCAGGACTATGTGCGATCTGGGTAGACCAGAAACCAAAACAAAGGATTTTTCTCATGTGTATGCTCTTTTCCACCACGCCTTACTGTGATGTCAGAAAATCACAAACATTGAGAAAAATATTTAGTTTTCGGTCAATTCAATTTTAAGTCGTAAGGCGTGGATTACTTTTTCTTGTTCGTTTTGGGTTGTGTGTGTTTTTTTTTTGTAGGAAAAAAGGGGTTTTTTAAGTAACCACACACTCCAAAGCTTCAGTGGGGAAAAAACCCTCTTCCTCTTTTCAAAAAATTACTAACCTTTTAAACTACCTCACTTGGTCCAAAGTTACTTTATGAGAATAGAGGTCTTGGGTTCAAGTCTTTCCTTTTGTTGAGTTACATTTTAAAAAACCACATGTAGCTTATGTTTTAAAGTTACTTTATGTAAAAGTTTTCTCACCCATTATAAAAAGTGAGTCACTTATAATTCTAAAGTCTCTTTATCTTTTATTTAAGTTACAATTTAGTGGATAGTTCATAAAGTACCATCGCAAAAGTGACTTTCACTTATTTATAAAAGTGGCTTAGATAAAGTAATATTTCTTTTAAAGCGAGTTAATTGTATTATATTTGGAAAGGGGGTAACTTTTTTTTTAAATATAACATTATAACTCACTTCCCCACATTCACATAGTTCAGTAGAATCTTCAACAAATTTTCTTCAAAAAGCCATAACTTCTTCATCCAGAAGCCGTTTTTTTAATTGCCCTAATGTTTCGAGATCTTTCCATTTGAACACTTAGTTTCAGCATCTACAACTTTAGTTTCTTTTAAAATGGAAATTCCATGCCTAGTTATTCTTGACAGCACCAACTACTTCCAATGGATATCCTACATTGTGGATTTACTTAGAAGTAAAGGTCTTTATAGAATAGCCTCATGCCAAGAGTCTAAACATAAAGATGAAGATAAGAAAGCCATATGGGATAATAAGCAAGATCAAGTACGTGGGTTGATAGGGATGTCTATTTCTCCAAACCTTAGATTCCATATTGCAGAAATTGATACCCCTGATGAAGCAATGAAACAACTCAATAAAGTTTTTGGAATTCAAAATGAAATTAGAGCCCATCAACTTGAAAATGAGTTGCTTATGTTGGACCCAAATATCTTTTCTTCCATTGAAGATTTTTTGTCCAAGTTCAAGAGCCTTATACTTCTATTGGAAGGTGTTAAGGTTAAGAAATAAGATGGTAGCCTTATCTATTCCATTCTTACTAAGTTAGGACCAACATACTATGTGTTTGTTTCAACCTTCCATTCTACTAGAGAAGCCTTTATTTCTTAAGAACAAGACTACAAGTCCCCCTCTTTTGATGCCTTTTGTAATTATTTAAGAAGATAACAAGAAAAACTCTTACATCATGGTCTTCTTGATACTTGAAATGCTTCCAAGAAAGCCTTAGCAGCTCAGCAATAAACAAATTCAAAGAAATCTAAGAAGAAGCATCCTAAAATGAATGATCCTAAACTAAAGAAGGTTCCTAAGAAAATTCAGCCTCGAAATAAAAAATCAATTCAACAAAATGATAAGGAAAATAAAAACAAAGGGAGGAAGACTGATAGACATTTCAACTTTTGTAATCCTGATGGCCACTTAGAATCCAAATTCTTTAAGAAGATGGAAGCATTGGAAGCAGCCATGAGGAAGCATAACATCCATTTGGAGCATCCTTCAACTTCAAATTCATCTCCAGGAACAACACTTTTTGCATGTGGTTGTCAAGCATCTCAGTCTCATTATGCACTAAATGTATCTTCTTCTTCTCATTCTCATAAGTGGATCATTGATTCTAGAGCTTCTTATCACATGACCAAAAACTAACCCATGTTTCCTTCCTTAAATGATTGTAACACCAAACATATTTATGTTGGTGAAGATAGATCTCTTAGTGTTGTAGGGACTGGAACTATTCATCTAGACAATTGTAAATTTAATGATGTATTATGTGTTCCTACCATATCCTGCAACCTACTATCTATATATCAGATAATTCATACATGAGAAGGTAAAACTATTGAATTTTCACCTCATGATGTTGTAATTAAGGAGGTAAGAGATCCTAGACATATTTTAGCTAATGCCATTGCTGGTGATTATAGAAGGTTGTATAAGTTTAACAACTTTGGGTAATCAACTCGTCCCTCAGTATTTGTTGCTCATAATGATGATGTGAGCAAAATTTCGCATGAGCGATTTGGTCACTTAAACTATCGCTCCCTTCAAAATCTATGTAAAGAAAATATGGTGACAATTCTTCCTATGGTATCTTTGCAGAGATGGTGTTTGTTCCATATGTGTACTAGAAAAACATCATTGGGATAGTTTTGAAAAACATGCCTCTTGGCATGCCTTAGCCCCTTTACAACTTGTGCATAGTGATTTATGTGGTCCACTTCGAGTTGTTTCATTCTTTGGCTAAAAGTATTTCTTAACTTTCATTAAGTATTTCTCCATGCGCATTTGGGTATACTTCTTAAAGCGCAAGAGTGAAGTTTTTAAAATGTTCTTGGCCGTTAAGGCCTTTTTTGAGAAACAATTTAAACACCAAATTCTTAAGCTAAGATTTGATAATGGTGTAGAATATGTTAAAAACAATTTCATCAACGTTTTCACTAAGCATGGAATTTAATTGCAACATATTGTTCCATATACTCCACAACAAAATGGTGTAGCTAAAATAAAGAATCGCATCTTAAAGGAAGTGGCTAATTGTATGCTTCAATCTAAAGGATGTAGTATTAATTTTGGGTAGAAGAAATTAACTGTGAAAATTACATAGTAAATCACACTTGTACTAAGGTTTTAAAGAAAATTGCTCCAGAAGAAGCATGGAGCTCAATTAAACCAGATGTAAGTCACTTTCATGTTTTTGGAAGTGAAGCATGGGTCCATATTCCATATCAGAAACCTAAAGCCTTAGAACCTAAGAGTGAAAAATGTATTTTTGTTGGATATTATGAAGATGTAAAAGGATATAGACTTCTTCAACCTAAATCCAAAAATTTTATCATTAGAAGAGATGTAAAGTTTGCTGAAAATATATCGGCATGTGAGCCTAGTTCGATGGACGTGCCACCTCTCTCTATCCCTTCTAATTCTGAAAATATTCCTTGTTCACATGATGACAACGAGGATGAAAATCCCCCCCACCTTCTCGAGATCCTGATTCATCTCCCCAGCTTCCAAAATGGGTCTTTGCTACTCAGGATGCAACAGATGCTCTTGTAGGTGATCCTACAGATCAGTGTTGTACACATTCTTAGTTCGATAGAGCCTCTTCTTTACTAAATCAAGCTTCAGCGAATTATGATCTTGACATATTTGTAGAAGCTTTAGGCCATTGAGATTGGGACACAACTACGGATGAAGAATATCGTTCATTATTGGAAAATGATACATGCGACCTTGTTCCTCTTCCAAAGGGATGAAAACTTGTCAGATGAAAATGTGTTTACAGAACCAAGTTTGGACCAGATGAAAATGTTGATAAAGACAAAGCTTGTCTTGTTGGTAAAGGATTTTCACAAGTTTAAGGCATTGACTATATTGAAACCTTCTCCCCTGTTGCAAAAATGAACCCTATCTGCCTTGTTCTTTCCCTTGCTGTCTCTTTCAAATGGGAAGTCCATCAGATGGATGTTAAATCTACCTTCTTGCATGAGGACTTGCATGAATAAATCTATATGGAACAACCTCCTGGCTTTATACAAACAAACTCTAGTCATGTATGTCGGCATAATAAATACATTTATGGTCTCAAGCAAGCCCCTCATCTTGGTATGCCAAAATGGATAGATTTCTTTTACATATTGGATTTTCTAAGTGTAACTCTGACAACACTGTCTACACCAAGAAAGTGGGTAAGTCTCTTATCATTCTTCTTCTTTATGTTTATGATATTATCCTTACTGGTAGCGATACCAACCTTACAAACCATGTAAAGTCCAGCCTTAAAAGGAAGTTTGAAATGACAGACTTAGGACACTTGCATTATTTTCTTGGTCTTGAAGTCTTGCAATCTAAAGAACGTATTTCCCTTTCCTAGTCTAACTATGCTTGTGATCGTCTACGCCATTTTCACATGGAAGACTGTAAGCCAACCACTTCTCCCTTTCAGTCTGGAGCTAAACTTTCAATCACTTGTACCTCCCCTTAAGTTGATGCAACCTTATACCATCAGCTTGTTGGAAAACTTTTATATCTGACCCATACCCGTCCTGACTTTTCCTTTGTTGTTAGCCTTGTTACGTAGTTTATGAAAAACCCATATGAAATTTATTGGAAAGAATATAAAAGAATACTTCATTATATTCGAGGTACAGTTCAATTGGGGATTCATTATAATGCAAAAGCATCTCCTCTATTGGTTGGTTTCACTGATTCTAATTAGGTTGGTGACCTTAATGATCAGATGTCTACTGTAGTTTATATCTTCACTCTTGGTTCTGGACCTATTACATGGGCATCCAAGAAACAAAGTTCCATTTCTCTTTCTTCATCAGTATCATAGTATCATGGCACTGTTGAATCTTTTAAGGAAGCCCCGTGGCTTCGTGAGATCATGTCAAACTTTGGTTTTCAGCAACAACATCCAACTACACTTTGGTGTGATAATCACAATGTCATTAAACTATGAAAAGATCCATTCCAACATCAGCACAGAAAAAAAAAAATTGAACTAGGCATGCACTTCATCAGAAATCTCATTTATGACCATGTTCTTGAAGTGCACTATTGTTCAATCGATGATCAAGTTGCAGACATCTTGACAAAGGCTCTCACATAGGTGAAGTTTACTAAAATTTGATATATGGTTGGAGTTCAGGAAGTTGTCACTGACGAGGGATAGGCTCGAATTCCTCCTTCCCTCTCCTCTTGTGTTATCTTTGTACATCCTTCAATCTTGTCCCAAGTTTTTCTTAAGGGGGGATGTTAGGATATTCCAACACATAGGAAATAATTAAGTATACCTTGATCTAGTGTATAGTTAGGTAAAGTGTGTTTCTTTAGTATTTGCTTTTTGTAGATTATAATACGACAATAATGATATGTTCTAGAGATGAAGTGATCTGAAAATTCATTCTCTCCTCAGTATTACCAATGCTTGATTTGTGGCTTAACACACGATTGGTCCATGATCTCTATTTAAAGACCATGGAGGGTCATTTTCTTGGTGAGCATTCATGAGAGAAGCCTATATAAATTTTCTTTCTTTTATATTAAAAAAAATCCTGAAGTGGTCGCGTTGGCTCGGGTCATGGATTGTTTCCCTCTTTCAGGGTTTTAACCATGTCAAGAATACTAGTGTGTTGATATGTGCTCTGTTTGTGAGTGGTTTCCTTTGGTGTTCTATCTGAGGAACTTACCTTGTAAATTCCTGCAGAGGTGGGTCCGTTCTCCCACAGACAAGGGGGTCTCATACACCAATTTGGTGTCTACCTTGGCCGTGACCTTAAAATTGAACAAATATATATATATATATATATATATATAGTTAAATATTATATTTCAAATCTTAGTAATGAAAAAGAAAATCATTTCTAGACTAATTGTAGTTGGCAAGCCATAATAATAATAATAAAACTCTTTATAAAATAATCTAAATGTTCAACTTATTTGAATAAATAATACAGAGTAATTTAACAAGTAATACATAATATATAACCCTATGCTAGATAGTATCTTTAAAAAATGTGAATATAGTAAACACAATATAGTAGTTATATACTTTTTTGAATATTTTCATAGTTTAATATGAAGTGGCCATATTTTATTAATACAAAAAATATTGTATTTTAATTTGTATATATAATCGCGCCGAGAGTTGGGCCAAGAGGCGTATTCTATAGCCTAGTATGACCCCGATGTGTAAGTATGTCATGTCCTCGAAAAATAATAAAAATAATTTTCGATAATGAAAGTTGATCTTAAATTATATATAAGTTTTTAATCTGTAAGTATGTCATGTCCTCGAAAAATAATAAAAATAATTTTCGATAATGAAAGTTGATCTTAAATTATATATAAGTTTTTAATCTTATTAAAAAGTTACATCACCTAGATTCGAGGGTTTTTGGAGGGGAAAAATAATTTTTTTTAAATTGTTGCATCAACTAGATTGTTAGGGAAAACACTAATAACATACAACTAGTACAACCATATAAATTAAATAGTTGGTAAGTGTTAATAGAAAAAAAAAAAACTTACTTCACAATACACCTTATATTGCCAAGATTTTTAAAAAATATTAAAATGAACTAAATTATAACTCTATTTTCAATTATTATTAATTTTATGAGGTATTATTGAACAACTTGCAATGTAAAATCTTATGATATTAATAGAAATCTACTCAGCAAATTAAAAAAAAAAACAAAGAAACTATAAACAATTAATCTAGAGGTGCATTGTACATGCCAGTATGACCATGATGTGTATGTATGTCACGTCCTCGAAAAATAATAAAAATAATTTTCACTAATTTCAGCTAATATTAAATTATATATAACTTTTTAATCTTATTAAAAAGTTTTATAAAATAGATTGGAGTATTCTTGGAGGGAAAAAAATAGATTTTTTAAAATTGTTACGTCAACTAGATTGTAAGGAAAATCACTGATAACATACAACTAGTAAAACCTTATAAATTAAATAGTTGGTAAGTGTTAATAGACCTAAAAAAACTTACTTCACAATACATTTTATATTGCCAAGATTTTTAAAAATATATAAAAATGAACTAAATTATAACTCTATTTTCAATTATTATTAATTTTATGAGGTATTATTGAACAACTTGCAATGTAAAATCTTCTCATATTAATAGAAATCTACTCAAAAAAAAAAATTTATAAACAATTAATATATGAGTAAAACATATATATATTTAAAAAACATGTAACCAAATTCTTAAGCATGGAAATTGATGTTCACTTTATAATGGAGATTCTCAATCTATAAATAATATTTGTTATAACATTATAGGACAATACCATGGCTTACTAATACCGCATGCCCAAAAAACCATAACTCATGACACTTTTTTAATTAGTCACTTGAATTAAAAAAATAGAAATGACATAACTACTTTTGAGATGAATTTATCTCAACTTTAATATGTGACTACTACTCAAAATATTCTAGAATACTCTATAGAGATTAAATCTCTATCATGCACATAAGAATTATCTATAATCAAATTAAAAATAAACTAGTCATACTACATGAAGCATTTCACACATTTTACATTGTTGAGATTCAAAAAATCATAAAAACTAACTAAATTATAACTTTATTATTATTTTTTTTACAAAATCGTGTCATGCTCAGTCAAACCTTGATGCCCCTGAAAAAGTCATCTCATGAGTATAACTATATTATTATTAGAAAAAGAACTGATATATAAGTTTTATATATATATATATATATATAAACATTGAATAACAATCTTAATCTTAAATAAATTTGGTTATAATATCATGACATATCAATACTACATGTCTAAAACATCATCTCTCTTAATATGATACTAATTAATATATGATTTTTTTAATTAATTGATTTAATTAAAAATACAAAAAAAATACATAACTATTTTAAAAATAAATATCAATCTCATTAATGTATGTATATTATTAAAATATTCAATAAAAATAAATTCTTACTAATTAAAATTTTAAATCCTATCCCAAAATAAACAGGCCGTCCTAGAGAAGGCAGCCGACCCTTTCCAATAACACGGAGAAAAGCATCCGGCCCTCACCCTAATCTCTCCAATTTGGTTTCTATTCCTATAAATAGAAATGAAACTCTATTTTGAAGTTTTACAATCAACGAGATTGAAACCGAGAGAAAAACGATTCCGGAAAGATATATGAACATCATTTCCTGCGAGTTTGCATCCGGTTACCGATTGACCAAGATCCCACACAGAGTCTGTACAATAGAAAAACATTAGAGACCATTTGGGAAACCAAACGTCATGCGCAGAACCCCTTTACTAAACAATGGTTCAACGCCAAATGTGCCATTCCCCAAGTAAACTTCAGAAATTTTCCGAGTGTAAAAGTGCAGCGATAGATGTAATTGAGGAGTATACAAAAATTTTGGAAGAGGGAGATATGAAACAGTGTTTGGACATATTAGGGGAATCTTTGTCAGAAAAGGTGATAACGAAAATGCAGTGTTGCGCAATGTGGAAGAAAATTAATCTACTGCGAATGTATTGTCAGTTTGATTTTCAGAAACCCTGAAACTTTCAGATCCTTACATGGCTTCAGATACTTGAACGAACTCATTATTAAAGTAAGGATCCTTCTGGTGAGCAATTCAATAGAAAGTGACACCAAAGAAACTGTATGGGATGTGTGCAAGGAAATCGCCAGGGCGATTGATGTTATCGGCCTGAAACCATGGGATATATATGATGTTGATAGAACAAAGACTGTTCTACTGATTGGGGGGTATATCAAAACGATAGAGTTTGTTTATCTTTATCCCGAAAACTATATGAAAATCGAATCCCTTATGTTAAGAATATTTTGTAAAGATTTTGATGAGATGAATGACGAAGCTCAGCAAATCCTTGGAAGAGAATTATACGAAACTGTTGTAGGAGTCATGGGCCATTTTATTGTTACACAGAAATTGTCTCAAACGAATGCGCGGGATATTAGCAGTGAAGACTTGAATCACGCGATTTCTATTCTGCTCAGATCCTGGATCACAACAGCTTCTCTCGATAATCCAGTTCAATCTAAAATCCTGGTTGATGCATCGCTAGAGAAATTGATAGATCGGAAGAGATGACAGGTCTTAGCGAGGAACAAATTCTAAAGCGCTTGAATTGGGTCTTTCTCTTGTCAGGGACATACTGATGACCAGAGGCCCATGAGCTGATAATATTCACTGTAGAGGTTTAGATATAGTAGATGGGATCTTTCGCATTTTTAAAGGATGTAATATATTTGAAGCGGCGGTTTGTGTGGTTAAAGGATGTAATATATTTGAGTGCGTTCAGTTTAGAATTGCACAGCTTGGATGGGATATCTGCACAGCTATCTGGAGAATGGGAGAACCTTCTGTGGATAATGAAATTCTCCGTGAATTGTAAAATCTTAAAGCACAGTTTCAGGTTGAACGTCAAGATTTGAGGGGAAATGACGGAGAGGATTCCGGGTAATCGTTTTGTTTGAGTGTCGCACGAATTCATGATACCTTCGGCCATATATAATCACATGTTTTAATTTAATTTTTGAAATGTTTTTTCACATACGATTACAATGTATTTCTGTTTTCGAGTAATACTTGAAATGACCAATAAGAGATAATAAATAAGAAGCCCGGTTATGGACCAATAAGAGATAATCAATAAATTATAAAATATAAATTATTGGTTGTGAATTTGTTTAGACCGTTTCGAAGTTGTTTGGTGAGTCAAATTCAGAAATAAGTTTCAAAGTTTTAATCGAAAAAGTGTTGTAAGGTAGTTTAGGTTCTCATTTAATTTAGAAATTATGTTTTAGAACTTGAAATGGATAATATTTTGGATGATATTTTGGTTTTATGATGTTGTTAAGGAAAAGAATCTTGATAAAATGATACTTTAGGTCTACATGGTTTGTTTAATCATAAAAAATGGTATTTATTTATTTATTATTATATAATTTATTTGTAAAATTATTTTTAAATTTTTTTTTTGTTATGGTAAGTATTTAGAAATCAAATATAATTATAAATCTACATCATCTTCATATCATTATTGTGTCCACGCAAGTATTTTACAGTTGAGTATGTCCCCGATGTGTCCACGCAAGCATTTTACAGTTGAGTATGTCCCCGATTTGTGAGTAGGTAAAGTTTTCAAAAAATAATAAAATTGTTTTTTCGCTAATATTTCTTTTATCATAATATGAATGAATCATAAATTTACTTATATCATTTTTTCACAACATTAAAATTCCATATTAGGTAAAAGTTTAAGCATTTTTAATGTCATTTCTTAAATTAAAGGAATATGTCATTTCTCAAATCAAAGGAACAAGATTAAAATTCAAAATCTTGCTCTAAAATATTTTAATGTTTCTTCTAAATAAACATTTGTAAAATAAATTTTTGAAAGGAAAAATTATATCATGGTGGTATATTAAAATCTTAATTTGATGTAGTTTTATTATTAATTTTGTTATCATGCCATGTAAAAAACACCATTAAATCTAATATTGACATTATAATATAAACTATATATTTAATATTAATAATAATATATTATAATATTAATATTGTCAAATTGAAAAACTTTGGATTAATGAGATATTAGATTTAATATAATATTCAATTTTTTGTTATATAATATATATTAATATATCATGATATATATTAACCCTAAATATATACAGAGGGAAGAACAAAGACAGAGAGTGATAGAGGTGGAGAGATAGTGGGGGTGACCAAGGAGAGGAGATACAATGAAGGAGAAGCAAGACGAAGAATGGAGAGACAAAGAGAGGAGTGAGAGGGAGAGAAGAGTAAGAGAGAAAGAGGGAGAGACAAATTTGGATGGGGGAGAGATAGTGACAAGTTTCGAGGGCAAAAAGAGAGAGAGGGAGATGGATGGGGGGAGAGAGATGGAGGTAGGAGAGAGGATGAGAGAAGGAGGGACAAAGAGATGGAGTTGGAGGGGAGAGAGTGAGTGACGAAGAAAGACATATAGAGGTAAAAGTGGAGAGAGAGAGAGAGAGGGAGTGACAAGGGAGAGATGGAGAGAGAATGTATGAAGGGGGGGACGAAGGGAATAATATTTCTTGTACAAGATGCATTGATTTTAGTGTACATGATTGATAATCCTGTTTGATTGCTTGTACTAGATGCATTAATCTCAGTGTATATGTGTATTTCTAATATATTTTATTGTTTGCTCTAGATGCATTGATTTCAGTGTAGATGTTGATTTATAATTATATTTGATTATTTGCACTAGATACATTGATTTAATTGTAGATGTTGATTTTTAATCTTATTTCATTGCTTGCATGACACATTAATTTAAGTGTAGATGTTATTTTCTAATCGTATTTGATTGCTCACATTAGATGGATAGGATGTTGTTAATATTTAAAAATAATTTTCAATATCACATGGAGGGAAGAGATATAATAATATTTCTTGCACTAGATGCATTGATTTTAGTGTAGATGATGTTTTATTATATTTCTATTCAATTGATTGCACTAGATGCATTGATTTCAGCATAGATGTTGATTTCTAATCCTATCTGGATGCATTTATTTCACCGTAGATTTGGATTTCTAATCCTATTTGACTTCTTTCACAAGATGCATTGATTTTAGTGTAAATGGTTTTTTCTAATCTTATTTGATTGCTTGCATTAGATGTATTAGATGTTGTTAATCTTGAGGTTCTAGATTATTAAGAAAAAATATTTTCAAGATATATTTAGTAATACCTAAAAGGACACTATTAAGAATTAATTAGTGGTCAAAACTTGTGATACCTAGAATTAAAATGAAATAGATGTGCATAATCAATCCTTCTGCAAAGTCCGGATTAATCCTTTACAAGATCATCTCCCTTCTAATCATCAACTAGTTACTAATTGACAATTACATATATTCAAAATTACTAATAGATAATTACATAGAATAATATATTCATAATATTTACAAGAGGAAAAAGTATATTTATAAACATTCAAAACAAATCAAAATATTCTTGAAGGAGATGTGATAATTTTTTGGAGAAAAAAATAATATAAAGATTTTATAATTCTAGGCACTCATTAAAAAAATACATTATTTCTTGACTTTGCTGAATAAACTATAGATAAAAAATCATCAAAAAATTCTTGAAGGAAACAAATTATTTCAAACATTAGCACAGGAAAAACATATTTCAAGATATCCAAAACTAAGTACTAATAGACAATTACATACACCTAAAAATATAACAAAACAACTGTAACATTCAAAAACATTATCATACAAATCCAAACACATAAACACACAAACCACTCAAAGCATCCAAACACAGACTTACAAACCATTCAAGGCATGCAACCCGGGCTAAATTAAAGAAGAGAATGATATGCTTAGGACAAGCAAAGAAAACATAATTTGAATTTTGAAGTTAATCTCAAACATATACATAACAATGATAATCTAAAAATGTGATATTGTTGCCCTAGCCATGTTACATCCATCTAACAACGGATCTATCATGCGCTGAGAGAGATCAAATCCTTGGAGATGCCAACCTTTTTTTTAGCGTAGAATTTGAGGGAAAAAAAGTTTGCACCTCTAGAGATTTGATCCCTGGAGATGCAAACCTTTTTTTTGGTGTAGAATTTGACGAAAAAAAGTTTGCACCTCCAAAAATTTGATCCCTTGCAACACATGATTTGATCTCTCTAGACTCATGATGGATCTGGGATTAGATAGATCTAAACTAGTTTAATATACCATTACAGTAAGAAAAATATATCCAATACCTTCAACATATATAGGATCATATATTGAGTATTTACAACCAATTACAAATAACTCCATATACGAGAATGCCATAATTTTTGATAACCTCGACATGACTAAATGTACAGATAGAAAGGCGGGTACTATCACCATGAGTCAAATAATGGGAAAACCTACCAATTTGCCTTTCAGAATATCAAAGGAATTTGGGCATTCCGCAATCTAAGTGAAATTCTTAGTCTCTTTTCACAACCATTCCATGGGGAAATAATGGATACCTAACCCTTAATGAACCTTCCATAGTATTATGTGTGGATTAGGGTACACAATAGCATGTAACATTAGTCAGAGCATCCAAATTGAAAATTGTGGCTATCGTGTTCCGATCTACCAGTACGCCATCTCTAAAAAAACAATGTGACCTAGAAGTGTACAAAAAGGTGTTTAAAAGATGCATTTCTTCATGAGCCAAATAATGGGAAAACCATTGCAGATAAAGAGAAACTGTCCCTTCCCTTGTTTCCTCCTACTCCTACGGTTTAGGGTGAAACGCTGATCCTCAACCTTGGATAGGCATAGAGCGGTACCTGTCTTGGAATCGTCATTCCAGAGGCCTCTTTCATATCCAGCTGGCAGGAATCACCTTCAACCCTCCAATCAAAATTGTGCACCAACTGAGCCACTGCACGTTCAATGGTACCAATAGCCATAGGAGCCCCTGGGCATCCTCTCCTTCCTGCGGCAAACGGTATCATACTGAAGTCTGATTGCTCTGTTAAATTGATATTCTCTTCTTCCGTGAATCTCTCGGGCTTGAATTTGGAAGCATCTTGTGCCCACATATTGGGATCCCTCCCTATAATCCACACATTTACCATGACCGTTGTTTGCTTATGTATGTAGTATCCTCCTTCTATCACAGCCTCCACAGATTCACGAGGAAGCACTAGAGGCAGCGCTGGGTATAGTCGCAGAGTCACCTTCATTCTTGCCAGATTCGACTCTGTTACACTACCATGTTGGCCAACAACCGATCCGATTTCTTGCTGCGATTTCTTCATTACATGGGGATGTCTGACCAGCGCACTCATCGCCCACTCTAACGTAGTTAATGTTGTCTCCAAGCCAGCCCCGAACATGTCCTGCACAAATACAAATCCAATTAGTTGCAAAATGATGACTGACCGAAGTTTAAGAATGAGGGGCGAGGCATACAAGCACAAGACCCTTGATGGTTTCCCGTGTGATTTTACTGTCGGTCTCAGCCATATGCAGCAGCACATCGACGAAGTCTTGCACATGAGGCTCTGCATCTGCCTCTTTCTGGCCATTGGAGATGGCGGCCATGACATGATTAACATTAACATGGTCGTCTATTATTTTCTCCGCAAATTCATTGAATGTTTTATCAATTTTCTTCATCCACCGCTTGATACCTTGCAAATCAAGCCAATCCAAATACGGAATGAAGTCTCCAATGTTCAAGTCTCCCACCCTAGCCGTCAACTGTACCAACAGATCTTTAAACCCTTTGAATTCACCACCCAAATCATCGTCCGAAAATTTCTTCTTCACCAGTATTCGCCAAACAATATTGGAGGTGAGAGTAGAGATGGCCTTGCTCACATTCACGCCCATTCTTCCATTCTCACTCTCCTCCCATATTGAATGGATCACGGCAGGAACCTCTTCCTCTCGCACGCGCTTGAAGGACTCAATTCTTTTGGCAGTCAGGAGTTCTAACACGCATATTTTTCTCATTTGCCTCCGGTGATCTCCATATGGAGCGAAGACCACATCCTTAAAATTGAAAAACATTAATCTCCCACCGGCTCCATGAGGTCGGCTGGCAAAGAAGAAGAAATTACGACGGTAGGGACTGAACCCACGTGTAGAAACAAAATGGGACCATATTTGTGAGCGAGGTCTTCAAAAAAACGATGAGGGGGGAGTCTCAGTTGGTGGAGGTTTCTGATGATGGGCCATGCATAGGGTCCTGGGGGTAACCTGTCACTAATCCTTCTCTTGTGCAGAGACCATATCAAGAAGGAAGAGAAGAATATACAGACAATAGCTGCTGTGGCAGCCCCTCTGTTGGAAATTTCTGGTAATTTCAAACACAAATTAACTGAACACAGAGCAATGCTCTGTTTTTCTGCCACAGGATCTTTTGCGCAGGGAAGCCCAAATAAAATTTATGAGCAAAGTAGAGCTTTTCAACCAAAATAAACTTGTATTAATTCATAAACTACCTAATACAATTTTCTTCCTCTCTCTCAGAGGGATTCACCAAGAACTTTCACAAAAAATAAATTACTCTGCCTCTTTTACAAATGATTTTACACTGCTGTGTAAAATCTTCATTCATTGCTATGAGAAAAGTTTTTACATTGACTGCTGTAAAAATAAAAATTCCTTACATGGGTTTACTGCAAAAAAAAACTTTCACATTCACTTCTGAGTGAAATTTTTTTTCATTACATTCATGGGTTTTCACATTACATATTCAATTAAAAAAATTTACATTCCATTCCCATTCATTTCAACGAACAGCTACAAGCACCTGTAAGAAGAATCCCAAATTTCATTCACTGCCGGGAGTCTTTCTTCATTTCATCCCTGCTCTGGTTTCAATTTTTCATTGCACTGGTTTCGCACTGTTGTGCTCTCCTATTTTTCTCCTTCGCTGCCGCGAGCCCCTTCTCTTTTCATCTCATCCCTGCTCTGGTTTCATTTTTTTCGCACTTCAGTGCTCTCTCCTTTCCACTTCATTACACACTCAATTCACATACAAATGAGTGCACACACAAAGCATTACAAATACGAATGCATATCTTATGCACTGCTGTGCATCTCCCCTGATTTCTATTCGCTGCTGCGAACCCAGTTTCTTTTCATTCCATGTGCAATAAACTCATATGCAAATGAGCACGCACAAGAAACATATACCAAAAGCATTAAAGATAGGGCGTTGACTTGCCCATACCATTCTTTAAATTCTCCATGCTTCCGTGCAAAACAAGACTTAAAAAACATTTACCAACTTTTACCTGCAATTTGCGAAACATCATGAATCACATTAATTCCTTCACGTGGGTGATCAGACAAAAGTTCAGGCAGGTTGAAGGAGATCTTGGTCCGTTGACTTGATCGGACGCATATCGCTCCCCTAACTCACACAACTCAAACGATGTTTACCGCCGGGGGAATGGGCAGTTTTGTGTTTGTATAGTGGACACGTGGCTGGAGCGGATTGTGTCGGAGGCCCTCTGACAGAAACCACTTATGGCAAAAGGCGGTGCGGGGAAGTCTTCGTGGTTTTCTTCAATGGTTTTGCAGTCGCCGTTTACAGGCAGCTTCCGGCAACGCTGCACGGTAGTTGGAATTAATATTCCAACACTCCCCTTTAATTTCAACTGCTGGGCATTCAGTCATACCCAAACATTTTCTAATCCAATGGCTTTGTCAGTATGTCTGCAACCTGTTCCTGAGTCCTGCAATGTTCTAAGACAATTTCTCCATTGCTCACCAATTTCGTGATGTAATGAAATCTTGTGTCAATGTGTTTTGTTCTCTTATGAAACAACGAATTCTTGATAATGCAATAGCTGAGCTATTGTCACAAAAAATCACCGATGCTTTTGCCTACTCTTTCCCTAAGCTCCTCAACATTTTTCTCATCCAAACTGCTTGACATGCTCTTGCTGTAGCTGCCACATATTCAGCCTGTGCTGTAGACAACGCCACGATAGGCTGTTTCTTAGAAGCCCATGAAATGGCTCCTGAACCCATGTGAAGTACATAACCGGAAGTGCTTTTCCGATCATCTCAGAATCCTTTTTGCTGCCTGTTACAAAAAAAAGGTCTTCCTCTTAACAGAGGGATTACAAAATTGCTGTTACACAAAGATCTTCCTCACATAGAGGGATTCTCCAAGAGATTATGCTGAAGAGCATCTTCCTCTTAACCAGAGGGATTCACCAGTCTATGCTGAAAAGCATCTTCCTCTTGACAGAGGGATTCACCAAAGACAATAGATCTTCCTCTTAACAGAGGGATTCACTGGAGATTATGCTGAAGAGCATCTTCCTCTTTAACAGAGGGATTCACCAAAAGACTGCTTCAAGTGCAGTTCCAAAACAAAATAAACTTCACTGTCTCTTCTGAAAAATACTCTCTCTGTCTTCAAAATTAACACTGTTGAAGCACTGCTGTGTATTTTTCAAAAACAAAATACTCTGTCTCTTCTGGAACAATTACTCTGTCCCAGCTTACAAATTTACACTGCTGTGTGTAAATATTTCTTACATTCACTGCTGTTGCATATATTGCATTTCAGTTCAATGAACAACACACTCATTGCACTTACATTTACTGTTGTAAAGAAAAAAAAAATTACATGTGCTGCTGGCCATTACATTTCGTTTCTTCAACAAAAAAAATCTTCATGCTACTGCATTTTTCATATTCACACTGCTGTGTGTTTTTACTACATATTTTCCAACAACAAAAACAAGACTTACATTACCCTTTTCACTGCTGTGTGAAAAATTTCATTGCATTCTCAAACACTGGGCTTTTACGCTTTGCTGTGTTTTTCCCTCTTCTCATTACCACAAAAAAATTTTCACTTATGCACACTGATGCGTGCTTTTCTTCCTTTTGTTTTTAAAATGGACAATAACCAAAAACTTCACTGCACTTACATTCGCATTGTTGCGCGTAAAAACATTTCTTTTCACCGCGCTGCTGCACTTCACATTTCAACACTGCCCCTTTTTCTTCTCCGCGCCTCTATGCATATTGCATTGCATATGTGATAAAAGAACAAAGCAAAAACATTACATTTTTCAACACCGTTGCGTATTACATTTCAGAGGGATTAACAAAAAGATTTCATTTGCGCTCTGTTGTGCTGCAATACATCCTCCACGCAATCTCCATGCCCTGCAGACTTTTCTTCTCTGCTTTTATGGCAGATTTAATTCCATATCTCTCCCCTATAAGAAGATCTTCATATAAAAATGACTGTTAATATATTTCAGCAATAATGATCAAGAATTACAGGCTCCCCCTAACTGTATGCATTGTCTTCCTTCAGCTAAGTTTCCTCAAAAGAAACTTAGATCGACTGGAGAGCTCAAGGGACTTTCAGACTGTATTTCCTTCCTTCTCCATACTTGTGTAACTTTATTCTTTTTCATAGGTCTAGCTTGTGTAAGAACCCATATTAAGTTACAATCACGTGCCATATGCCCAATGTTATGACACTTGAAACATTCTACATTGTTCATGAATAAGATTTCATGATTTCTTCTTGTAAAATTGTTTCTTGGAGGTTGTCGGAGACCATAACATCTATATTTATGAAATGCTCTACAGTATTTTGCCATATGACCAAAGTTTGAACAAGAATAACAATAACCAAAAAATGAACTTTGGTACCTGGGAGATGGAGGTTTCCTTGGTGTACTTCTGAAGCCTTTCTGCCTTGAGATCCTTTGATGATAACCATTGCCTCTTGCCTCTTTGACATCATCAATATTTCTTCTTGGAGCTGGTTTTCTACTTGGAGTGGGATTTCTTTTATTGTAGCCTTGATCTTTCTCCTTGCCTTTGCTGGAACTAGGAGCATCACAATCTCTTTCTGGCTTCTTTACATCTCCTTTGCTTAAAGTATTTTCATTCTTGCTTGAGGGTTCACCTACATACCCGAGTCCTGATTTATTAGATGGAGATCTGTGATAGCTGAGCATGTCATCCAATGCTTGAGAGCTCTTCATGATTTTGTTCATCCCTTCAACCTTTTTCCTAAGGAGGACAATCTCTTCTTTCAATCTTTCACACTCATTATTCTTCTTTGCAAGTTGTTCCTCAGTTTCTTCCTTGCTACGAGTAGCTTCAACTGCTACTATCTTAAGGGAGATGATATCTGACTTCATTTTGGAGATTTCTTCATTCTTTGCTTGATTACTCTCCATTCTCTTCTCAGCTTCTTGTGCATGTTTCCTGGCTTCTTGTAATTCGGACTTAAGGGAGGATACCTCTACCTTGTACTGTCCAATCTCTTCTACAAGTTTGTTCACTCTCTTGTGCCTTTGTTCAAGTTGACTTGAAAAGGCATCTTCCTGCTTCTTTGCTTTATTCAATTGATTTGTCATGGATATGACTTCTTCATGATTCTTCCTTTTGCTTTGATCAAGTTCCTTCTTAAGCTTAGCGAGCTCTTCATCCCTTTTTTGTACTTGAAGCTTGATGAGGTCAACCTTCTCATTTTCAGCTTCTATGATGGGTTCAGAATTTCCTTCTTGACTGATGGTCATGGTCAGTGCTCCCTTTGCATGAAGGTCATGAAGTCTGTCCCATATATCCTTTGCTGATGAATATTTTCCTAGATTTTTCTTTACAGAATCAGGCAGTCCATCCAAGATTGTCTTTGCTGCATTTGTATTGTACTCCTTGGAATCTTTATCCATCTTGCTTTCATTAATCACTGATTCCCAAATTTCAATTCCTTCAGACTTTAAGAAAGTCCTCATTTTTATTTCCCATATATCAAAGTTCCCATTGAACCTTGGAGCCTCAAATAGAATGCTTTCAAATAGATTGTCTTCTATTTTAATAGTAGAGGGAGACACATCCTTAGGAGGATTGGAGACTTTCTTCTTTGACCTTGCCATTCTTAACTATGCTTCAAATATTGGACTGTGTATTTAAAAACACTAACTGTTTCTTCAACAGTAACACAGAAAATTGATCTGAGAAATACCTTGGATTCTTTTGCCTAAGACTTCACTCTGCTGGAGAAGTTGTTGCAACAAAAAAAAACTCTTTCCTTCAGCTTCTTTGTCCCCTTCAAAGAGCTTGGATCTGCTCTGATACCATGTTGGAAATTTCTGGTAATTTCAAACACAAATTAACTGAACACAGAGCAATGCTCTGTTTTTCTACCACAGGATCTTTTGCACAGGGAAGCCCAAATAAAATTTCTGAGCAAAGCAGAGTTTTTCAACCAAAATAAACTTGTATTAATTCATAAACTGCCTGATACAAATTTCTTCCTCTCTCTCAGAGGGATTCACCAAGAACTTTCACAAAAAAGAAATTACTCTGCCTCTTTTACAAATAATTTTACACTGCTGTGTAAAATCTTCATTCACTGCTATGTGAAAAGTTTTTACATTGACTGCTGTAAAAATAAAAATTCCTTACATGGGTTTACTGCAAAAAAAACTTTCACATTCACTTCTGAGTGAAATTTTTTTTCATTACATTCATGGGTTTTCACATTACATATTCAATAAAAAAAAATTTACATTCCATTCCCATTCGTTTCAACGAACAGCTACAAGCACCTGTAAGAAGAATCCCAAATTTCATTCACTGCTGGGAGTCTTTCTTCATTTCATCCCTGCTCTGGTTTCAATTTTTTCATTGTACTGGTTTCGCACTGTTGTGCTCTCCTATTTTTCTCCTTCGCTGCCGCGAGCCCCTTCTCTTTTCATCTCATCCCTGCTCTGGTTTCATTTTTTTCGCACTTCAGTGCTCTCTACTTTCCACTTCATTACACACTCAATTCACATACAAATGAGTGCACACACAAAGCATTACAAATACGAATGCATATCTTATACACTGTTGTGCATCTCCCCTGATTTCTATTCGCTGCTGCGAACCCAGTTTCTTTTCATTCCATGTGCAATAAACTCATATGAAAATGAGCACGCACAAGAAACATATACCAAAAGCATTAAAGATAGGGCGTTGACTTGCCCATACCATTCTTTAAATTCTCCATGCTTCCGTGCAAACAAGACTTAAAAAACGTTTACCAACTTTTACCTGCAATTTACGAAACATCATGAATCACATTAATTCCTTCACGTGGGCGATCAGACAAAAGTTCAGGCAGGTTGAAGGAGATCCTGGTCCGTTGACTTGATCGGACGCATATCGCTTGCCTAACTCACACAACTCAAACGATGTTTACCGCCCGGGGAATGGGTAGTTTTGTGTTTGTACAGTGGACACATGGCTAGAACGGATTGTGTCGGAGGCCCTCTGACAGAAACCACTTATGGCAAAAGGTGGTGCGGGGAAATCTTCGTGGTTTTCTTCAATGGTTTTGTAGTCGCCGTTTACAGGAAGCTTCCACCAACGCTGCACGGCTATTGGAATTAATATTCCAACACCCTCCATCAGTGACTGTGAATGTTGCAGGAAAAGTTAGAAAGAGACGCAAATTATGAAAAGCCATATCGCACACACACATTCTAAGCACTGCACTCTACATTTTGGAAAGGAAAAAGGTCTGCTGGCATTAATAGCCATCAGTGAGGGAATCACATAAGCTCCAGTTATCCCGAGGCTACATGTCACAAATGAAGCCGTTGGAGGAGAAATCAAAACAAACACAACGTTTTAAAGACCGACTCATTTCAAATCATTGAATAAAAAGACACTAAAGCTAGAATATAATTCTAAAGCGCTTGAATTGGGTCTTTCTCTTATCAGGGACATACCGATGACAGCAAGCCCATCAGCTGATAATATTCACTGTAGAGGTTTAGATATAGTAGAAGGGATCATTCGCATTTTTAAACATTTTTCTCGTGAAGGTGAAAATCAGGATGAAGCGGCGGTTTGTGTGGTTAAAGGATGTATTATATTTCAGTGCGTTCACTTTAGAATTGCACAACTTGGATGGGATATCAGCACAGCTATCTGGACAATGGGAGAACCTTCTGGGGATAATGAAATTCTCCGTGAATTGTAAAATCTTAAAGCACAGTTTCAGGTTGAACGTCAAGATTTGTGGGGAAATGACAGTTTTGTTTGAGTGTCGTACGAATTCATGATACCTTGCTCCATATATGATCACATTTTTTAATTTAAGTTTTGAAATGATTTTTCACATACGATTACAATGTATTTATGTTTTCGAGTAATGCTTGAAATGATTTGTTTAACTATATGTACTCATTTTAATGGTTATTGGGTTCGATAATTTTAACTTAATTGACTGAGTGATTTAGATCATAAGAAGCCCGGTTATGGGCCAACAAGAGATATAATAGATAAATTATAAAATATATATTATTGGTTGTGAAGTTGTTTGGATTTGTTTAGAAGGTTTCGAAGTGGTTTGGAGACTTAAATTCAGAAAAATTGTTTTTTAGCTAATAGTTCCTTTAGTCATATATTTGAATATGAATGAATCATACATTTACTTTTACCATTTTTTTAACACATTAAAATGCCAAATTAGGTAAAAGTTTAAACCTTTTTACTCTTTATTAAAGCCAATGTCATTTCTTAAACCAAAATAACAAGATTAATTCAACACAGAATCCAAAATCTTGCTCCAAAATCCTTTAATATTTCTTTTAAATAAACATTTGTAAAATGTTAAAAAGAAAAATTATATCATGGGTGTATAGTAAAATCTTAATTTGATGTAGTTTTATTATAAATTTTGTTATCATGCCATGTAAAAAACACCATTAAATCTAATATTGATATTATAATATAAATATTATATTTAATATAATATTCAATTTGTTATATTATAGTATATATTAATATATCATTATATATATTAACCCTAGATATATATGGAGGGAAGAACAAAGACATAGAGTGATAGAGGTGGAGAGATAGTGGGGGTGACCAGGGAGAGGAGGAGATACAATGAAGGAGAGGGAAGATGGGGAATGGAGAGACAAAGAGAGGAGTGAGAGAGGGAGAGAAGAGTAAGAGAGAAAGAGGGAGAGACAAAGATGGAGAGGGGAGAGATAGTGACAAAGTTCGAAGGAGAAGAGAGAGAGAGAGGGAGAGAGATGGAGAGAGATGGAGGTAGGAGAGAGGAGGAGAGAGGGAGGGACAAAGAGATGGAGTTGGAGGGGAGAGAGTGAGTGACGAAGAAATACATATAGAGGTAAAAGTGGAGAGAGAGAGAGGGATGACATGGGAGAGATAAGAAAGCGTGTATGTTATGGGGTGAGATAGAGGGAGAAATAAAGAGAAATGTTAGAAAGGGGTGGAGAAGGACAGAGGAGAGAGGGGGCGGAGATATAGTGAGGTGGGAGAAAAGGGGACAAAGAGGAAGGAAGAGAGAGAAGACATGAGAGACAAGAGAGATTGAGGGAGATATAGGAAGTTGGAGGGGGAGAGAGAGGTTGGTGAGAAAAAATACATAGAGAGATAAAGGTGGAGAGAGAGAGGGAGAGAGGATAGCAGGAGGGAAGAGAAATAGAAGGAGGAGGGAGAGATAGAGAGATATGGATAAAGATTGTGTATGCTTTGGGGGTGATATAGAGAGACAATGGAGAGGCATGGGGAGATAGTGATATAAATGGCAAGTAAAGAGAGGGAAGAAGAGAGAGGGAGGGAGGGAGAGAGATATATACTGACAATGTGTGTTTGTGTATAGGGGGCGGGTGGGTTGAGAAAGAGGGACAAAGAAGGAGCGATGAAGGTATATATAGATATAAATGTAGGGGGGGGAGAGGGAATAATATTTCTTGTACAAGATGCGTTGATTTCAGTGTAGATGATGATTGATAATCATATTTTATTGCTTGCACTAGATGTGTTGATTTCAATGTAGATGTTAATTTCTAATTATATTTTATTGTTTGCACTACATGCATTAATTTCAGTGTAGATGTTTATTTCTAATATCTTTTATTATTTGCACTAGATGCATTGATTTCAGTGTAGATGGTTATTTCTAATACTATTTGATTGCTTTCTCAAGATGCATTTATTTAGGTGTAGATGCCGATTTCTAATCCTATTGATTGTTTGGACTAGATGCACTGATTTTAGTGTAGATGTTGATTTATAATTATATTTGATTTCTTGCACTAGATACATTGATTTCAGTGTAGATGTTGCTTTCTAATCTTATTTCCCTGCTTGTATTAGACACACTAATTTAAGTGTAGATGTTATTTTCTAATCCTATTTGATTGCTCACATTAGATGGATTGGATGTTGTTAATCTTTAAAAATAATTTTCAATATTAGATGGAAGGGAGAGAGAGAAGAATATTTCTTGCACTAGATGCATTCATTTTAGTGTAGATGTTGATTTCTAATCCTATTTTATTTCTTGCAATGGATGCATTTATTTCGGTGTAGATTTGGATTTCTAATCCTATTTGATTTCTTTCACTCGATGCATTGATTTCACTGTAAATGTTTTTTTCTAATAAGATGAATTTATTTCAGTGTAGATTTGAATTTCTAATCCTATTTGATTTCTTTCACTCGATGCATTGATTTCAGTGTAAATGTTTTTTTCTAATCTTATTTGATTGCTTGCATTAGATGCATTAGATGTTGTTAATCTTGAGGTTCTAGATTATTAAGAAAAAATATTTTCAAGATATATTTAGTAATACGACACTATTAAGAATTAATTAGTTGTAAAAAGTTGTGATACCTAGAATTAAAGTGAAATAGATGTGCATAATCAATCCTCCCGCAAAGTGCAAATTAATAAAGATCGTCTCCCTTCTACATCATCAACTAGCTACTAGTAGACAATTAAATATATTCAAAATTACTGATAGATAATTGCATAGAATAATGTATTCATAATATGATATATTTATAAAAATTCAAAATCAAAGTATTCTTGAAGGAGATGTGATAACTGTTTGGAGAAAAAAATAATGTAAAGATTTTATAATTCTAGGGACTCATTAAAAAAAAAAAAATCCTGACTTCGTTGAATAAACTATGGAGAAAAAATCATCAAAATATTCTTGAAGGAAACAAATTATTTCAAACATTAGCAAATGAAAACTTATTTCAAGAGTAATCTTGACGAAATAAATTGTTAAAACTACTGTTTAAGATATATTTAGAAATGCTTGCAAGGACACTATCGAGAATTAATTAGTTGTTAGAAGTTGTGATACTTGAGAATTAATTAGTTATGAGAAGTTGCGATACCTAAAATTAAATGAAATAGATGTGGAGTATCAATCCTCCTACAAACTATTGACAAGATTGTCTCCCTTCTTCATCAACAACTAAGTACTAATAGACAATTACATACACATAAAAATATAACAAAACAACTGTAGTATTCAAAAACATTATCATACAAATCCAAACATATAAACACATGAACCACTCAAATCATCTAAACACAGATGTACAAACCATTCAAGACAAGCAACATAGACTAAATTAAAGAAGAGAATGATATGGTTAGGACAAGCAAAGAAAACATAATTTGAATTTTGAAGTTAATCTCAAACATATACATAATAATGATAATCTAAAAATGTGATATTGTTGCCCTCAATTGGAACCACATTACATCCATCTAACATAGGATCTATCATGGGATGAGAGGGATCGAATCCTTGGAAATGCAAACGTTTTTTTTTAGTGTGCAATTTGAGGAAGAAAAAGCTTGCACCTAGAAAGATTTAATCCCTGGAGATGAAAACCTTTTTTTAGTGTAGAATTTGAGGAAAGAAAGTTTGCACCTCTAGAGATTTGATCCCTCGCAATGCATGATTTGATCTCTTTAGACGCATGATAAATCTGGTATTAGATGGATCTAAATTAGTTTAAATATACAATTACAATATATATATATATATATATATATATATATATATATATATATATATATATATATATATATATATATATATATATATATATATTGATTTATCAAATACCTTCCACATACCATCATACATTGAGTATTTACAACCAATTACAAATAACTCCATATATGAGAACGATATCATTTTTAATAACCTGGACATGACTAGATGTACAAAGCTAGAAAGGTGGGTACTATCATCATGGGTCGAATAATGGGAAAACCTATCAATTTTTTTCAGAATATCAAAGGAATTTGGGCATTCCGCAATCTAAGTGAAATTCTTAAGTCTTTTTTCACAACCATTCCATGGGGAAATAATGGACACGTAACCCTTAATGAACCTTCCATAGTATTATGTGTGGATTAGGGCACACAGTAGCAAGTAACATTAGTCAGAGCATCCAAATTGAAAATTGTGGCTATCTTGGTTAGATCTACCAGTACGCCACCTCTAAAAAAATGATGTGACCTAGCAGTGTACAAAAAGGTGTTTAGAAGATGCATTTCTTCATAAGCCAAATAATGGGAAAACCATTGGAGATAAATATAAACTGTCCCTTCCCTTGTTTCCTCCTACTGTTACAGTTTAGGGTGAAACGCTGATCCTCAACCTTGGATAGGCATAGAGCGGTACCTCTCTTGGAATCATCATTTCAGAGGCCTCTTTCATATCCAACTGGTAGGAATCACCTTCAACCCTCCAATCAAAATTGTGCATCAACTGAGCCACTACAAGTTCAATCGTATGAATAGCCATAGGAGCCCTTGGGCATCCTCTCCTTCCTGCCACAAATGGTATCATACTGAAGTCCGATTGATCTGTTAAATTGATATTCTCTTCTTCCATGAATCTCTCGGGCTTGAATTTGGAAGCATCTTGCCCCCACATATTGGGATCCCTCCCTATAGCCCACACATTTACCGTGACCATCATTTGCATAGGTATGTATTGTCCTCTTACTGTCACAACCTCCACATATTCACGAGAAATCGCTAGAGGCAGCGCTGGGTGTAGTCGCAGAGTCTCCTTCACCACAAAGTGAGTCATATCATGCTTGCAAGATTCGACTCCCTTACACTACCATGTTGGCCAACATCTGATCCGATTTCTTGCTGCAATTTCTTCATTACATGGGGATGTCTGACCAACGCACTCATTGCCCACTCTAACGAAGTTAATGTTGTCTCAAGGCTAGCGCTGAACATGTCCTACATAAATACAAATGCAATAAGTTGCAAAATAATGACTGACTGAAGTTTAAGAATGAGGGGCGAGGCATACAAGCACAAGGCCCTTGATGGTTTCCCGTGTGATTTTACTCTCGGTCTCAGCCATATGGAACAACACATCGATGAAGTCTTACGCATGAAGTTCTGCGTCTTCCTCTTTCTTGCAATTGGAGGATACGACGACCATGACATGATTAACATTAACATGGTCGTCTATTATTTTCTCTGCAAATTCATTGAATGTTTTATCAATTTTCTTCATCTGTCGCTTGATACCTTGCAAATCAAGCCAATCCAAATATGGAATGAAGTCTCCAATGTTGAAGTCTCCCACCCTAGCTGTCAACTGTACCAACAGATCTTTAAACCCTTTGAATTCACCACCCAAATCATCGTCCGAAAATTTCAATATTGGAGGTGAGAGTAGACATGGCTTTTCTCACATTTACGACCATTCTTCCCTTCTCACTCTCCTCCCATATTGAATGGATCATGGTAGAAACCTCTTCCTCTCGCACACGCTTGAGGGACTCAATTCTTTTGGCAGTCAGGAGTTCTAACACGCATATTTTTCTCATTTGCCTCCAGTGATCTCCATATGGAGAGAAGACCACATCGTTAAAATTGAAAAACATTAATCTCCCACCGGCTCCATGAGGTCGGTTGGCAAAGAAGAAGAAATTATGATGGTATGGACTGATTGCAAGCATAGAAACAAAATGGGACCATATTTGTAGGCCAGGCCTTCAAAAAAACGATGAGGGGGAGTCTCAATTGGTGGAGGTTTCCAATTATGGGCCATGCATAGGGTCCTGGTGGTATGGTGGTAATCTAGCACTAATCCTTCTCTTGTGCAGAGACCATATCAAGAACAAAGAGAAGAATATACAGACAATAGCTGCTGTAGCAGCCCCTCCATCAATGATTGTGAATGTTGCAGGAAAAGTTAGAGAGAGAGACAAATCATGAAAAGCCATATCGCACATACATATTCTAAGTACTCCACTTTACATTTTGGAAAGGAAAAAGGTTTGCTGGTATTAATAGCCGTCAATGAGGGAATCACATAACCTCTAGTTATCTTGAGGCTACATGTCTCAAACGAAGCCATTGGAGGAGAAATCAAAACAAACACAAGGTTTTAAAGACTGACTCATTTCAAATCATTGAATAAAAAGACACTAAAGCTGTCCTCATTAAATTTAAAGTAGGATTATAACAATAGATTTGTATTTTGATCACTGATAATTAACTTTTAGTTTATATAAGTGTTTATGTTTAGAATTGTATATGAATATTTGTCTTATTTAATATGGTAAAAGAATTAAAATTTAAACTTATGATTAGTCAATAACTCTGGAGTTTTACTTCAGGATCCACTAATATCAATTAACTGTGTAATTAAGTTTAAATTGTTGTTCAATTGAAGAGTGGACACGCATGAGCACTGTGTTAGGTTGATCCTATTTTTCCCAAGTTTGGAAGCATCTTTCCCACATATCCACAACCAACCTCATGACCAACTATATTCCCTCTGCATGGGGCGATCCATAGATATGTGCCAAACTGCATGCCCTACCCTAAAATGAGAGTATTGGAGCATGATCTAGTTGATTAATGCTCTTCCTCCTACATCAGGGCACAAGTAGGTTCCTCCCCACATCCCCCTTCCCCATGCAAAAGAAATATTGCTTAGCAGTATGGGATTTCCTCTAATCTAATATTTCTTTAGGCTTATAAAATAATCGAATGGTGTTTTTCCATATTAAATTGACCTTTCCTATATAGCATATTGGGAGCTTGGAAAAAATAAGGTGGGCATGGGATCGCAGGGTTGAATCAGTAATATACTTAACAAATAGCCGATTATAACCATTTTCCTTTCCTTACACATTTAATTGAATCACGAGTTAAATCAACAACACAATATACATTATCAAATCATAACAAATGAGCTGCATGCATAGGTAACCATGAAAGAAACAACACATAGAGCATAAGGCACATACGCAACACATAAATCATGAGAAAACCAAATATTAGGCGGAAACCCTTCCGGGAGAAAAACCATCATACTCTTTGTCTCATTCTTCTTCTTATTATTAAAATCTTCTTCTCACATAATTCACTTGCCACCACCAATGTGCATGGGGTCTTCAATCAACGAACCTCAGACATATCATGTGTGTTCGTGACATACTAAAAAATACCCTTAATTTGACTACATATTAGAAAATACATTTAAAAACCATATTATTTAACCCCCTACAAACACAAACCCAATACACATTCCCAATTTAAAAAACCCCTACTTTCACTAGATATTATAGGTATCTTGTTTTTCATTACATTTTTTATACCCTTTTATTTTTTTCATTAACTTTGAGCTCCATGTTTTATACTTATCAATATAAAAACCCTTTAACCCCTATTTTATGCTCAAAATATTATGTCATTTTTTCCTCAATATATATCCCCCAATGAATACTCCTTGTATGGTATTGATATCCTATTAAATCCCCCTATGCTAGTGTGCAAGATTAATAGTGATGCATGCGAGAAACCACTCACTTTAAGCCACTACATAATGGAAAACATCACTTACTCAACTATATGTAGGCTCCAACCTACTGCAGGCCCTCCGAAGACACCACCTAGAGGAAGCCACCACTCCCTAAATCAACAAGCCAATACTTTCCCGCAATCCACCACTTTCCTATTTATGGCCCCAACCTTCAAGCTATTATGTACCAAATTTCATACATTTTCAAACTAGGGCCCACTATCTCTGCATAAACACTATAGAGCACATTTCACAAATTTCAAACTGGGCCCACTTATAACTCTCTCAGCTCACTATCAAACTTCTCTACAACAGAATCCTTTTCTTAACTAATGAATCTACTTTGAACATCAAATACATAAAATCCTTCTCACTCAACCATATATCACTCAAAAATACACTAGTAATATAAAGTATAAGGAAGCCACAACTACACATAAACCAATCAATACTAGCACTAGAAACATACTCCCAACAAAATCACTATTAGCAATATGAAGCACACAATAGCTACATCAACATTCTAATCCTCATAGAAACAATACAATACTCAACCATTCATGTAACTCTATCTATCAAAACCTCATCCAATACTTGTCACAATTGGACCTATAACATAAACAAACAATTTATCCATCTCATCTCTAATCGAATGTCCCTATAATAGAAGCTACAACAATACTTCGTTCCCCAAATCTATAGTAACTTAATACTAGCAACAACATATAAATTTTGATAGCTACTCTCCTCGACCACTCTCAAAATCTCTGCTTTATTGCTTCAGATTTAATTTATAATTTTAACACTACATTTTTGTACTTGACATTATCACACAAACTGGCCTTTTCCTTTGCACGTTCTGGGATTTTATAATAAAATAAGCATGCAATGATTTCACTCGATTACATCTCATCATTTTGGGCCAAGTAAATGGAGATCAAGTCAAATCATCAAATACCATTTCAAATCAATTCCATCACCACCAAAAGCCCTAGGAAAATACTCTAGGAAAGGCCCGTGGTATTTTTTGTGTGCACATAAATCACATTTTTCTCCTACAGGTAGTGTGGTAGGAACATAAGGGAAAGACAAAGAAAAATGCCAAGGAAATATAATGATAAATAGGCATAGATTCTGCAAGTGTCATATGCATGAGGAAGCAAGCAAGAGAAAACATTGTTATGCTTGGAAAACTCAAGTTTTTTAAATGATATCTATAATTACCTACAACACCACTTCCTCGGACATATTTTCAACCACGTGTACACCCACATAACATTTGAACATATCAGAAATACCATGTACAAGCTCTCCTTGGAAATTAACATCAATGCCCAACTGGCTAACTCTCTGTGGTTGACATTAGTGCCAACACCATGCGGCTAAGAATCTCCCTTGTTTGCATTGATGGTAACCTACAACCACAACATCAATATGATATTTTATAAATGACTAACTCATTCTCTAATGGAGGCTAGTCACATTCTCCCCCTTTGACATCAAAGCAAAAGGATGACTAAATCTCACTGAAACACCATGATGAAACCAATTAATAATGTTGATATCAAATGTCTTCTAATGAAATTGATCAATTAAAACATATACAAATAGACGTTAGGAACCAAAGAAAATTATTTCTAATTCTTGTTACTTTTGCTACAATGGGACATCAAATCAACTATGCCAACATCATGACCTTCCTCTTGTTAGACATGCTCCCCCTGAACATGTACTATACTCTCCACTACCAAATCTTCAAGATTATTATTCAATAACTCTCCATATTATTTCACTTCTTGAAGCCTCCTTGAAAAATACAAGATACTACATCACCTAGACCAATGATATGATTAAGAATATTAGATTGTTGTGCTAAGATCCTCCTCAGATTAGAAACAAAATGCTCTTCATGTGAAGGATTCATGAGTTTTACACATGTAAAATGAGTTTATATGTTAATTTTATGAGCAATTTTAACATAAATAAGAGACTTAACAACAACATAAAAATAGACAGAACATCACCAAAAACAAATCACAACAGGAACATGAAGAAGGAGTTCACCCCTCCTTGGCTATGTCTCCTTGGTCTAGCTTCCAATGGCCTGGGCCTCTCTATTATGCTCAAAAGTGTAAAAATATGTGTTTACAATGCTCAAATGCTTCTGAATCCTACTCAAATGAGTCAAGAATGTCCAAAAATGGCTTCCTAGCCTCTTTCTACATCCAATTTGGTTGAAAACTGGAGAATTTATGACCTCTCTTAGTTTTCCCACTATTTGCTCTACATTTTCCCCAAAATTCAGCATCATCCTATAATTTTGCTCGCTAAGCTCTCTAACATAGCGACATTTTCGCTGATTTTCACGTGGATTTGTATGATCATTAATTTTTCCACCGAGGCCTGAAAGCCAAAATAATGGTCATATGGAGGGCCATGCATACAAGGGCTAGTCCTCGATGCCGGTTCCCTCCCTCCGACAATCACATTAAATTTTTTGCAGGAGTGTTCACATGTAGATCTATTGGCAGTCATTAGTAGCGGTTAGCATTGGTTGTGATCATTGTCGGTCACATTAAATGGTGGCCAAGTGTTCACATGGGGGGTGGTTAAGTCTGCCCACCACCCCATACCATGCATCATTAACTATAACAAGAACCTGCCCCCATTACATGTTAAGTAACATAGTGCGGGCGTAATGGTAAAGTGGTTGGTCTGTGTGATGGGAGGTCACAGGATCAAGTCCAAACTCCGCCCTGTCCTTTATAATAAATTTTTCCATGACACAAGCCGGACATGTAGAGGCCTCAGGCTTAGCCACATGTCCCCTCCTCATTGGCCCCAAACAAAATACATGGACCAATAAAGTGATGCCACCGAGTGTGAAGAATATTTCAAAGAATATTCCAAAGGAATATACCACAGGAATATACCAAGAATATTCCTTTTGTTGAATGGGCTATATGGATGCCTAGTCAGCATCCCTGTGAGCACTTGCAAAAATTTTACCTGTTTGACAAAGTGAACACAACATGTTTCTCGGAGCATCAAGTTTTTGTTTCAGGTGAAAGGAGTTACACCAGATTCAAGATGATGAGCACTATGCAGTGTTTTAGGTTCCACACCTCTTTTTATGACTTTTATTTTTTAGCATAATTTTGAGCACATGATCATTCCTCCCCACTAGAACACTTTTGGACCCCAAAAGATCACTTTCATTTATCCAGTAGCTGAGGGTATAGTTCCCTCACCTTTCCAATTTATATCCATTTGGATTTTGAAGGATTTGTTCCCTTGAGCCCCACTCGAAGATAATCAACACTTCCCCTTTTCGATGTCCTTTTTCCTTCATCAAGTTTAATGTATTGCTGAATCTCATTACAGAATTATGGAGAAAACTCTTCAATAGATGGAATTTGAACATTCTCTCCTTTATCTTGAATCGAAGGAGGCTCATACAACCTTAAATTCTCAACATTAACAACATAAATTTGCATATATTAAGGAAAATCCAACCTGAAGGCATTGTTACCAATCTTTTCCAAAATTCTGAATGGACCATATCTAATATGTTTTAGCTTTTTACCTTCTCCTTGGAGCCTTCATCACTGACCTGGAACTTGTGATCTACATGATGCTTGTCATGCCTTTCTTTGTACTTGCCTTGGATCTTTTCAAGTTTTTCTTGAACTTTTTGGTGTAGCAATTGGATTTGTTCAATGAACTTTCTTGCTTTGTCTATGTTGCTATGACAATCAATGGAAACATCTTTGACAAAAATAAAATCCAAAGTAGATTTAGGAAAGTATCCAAAAAAATGCCTCAAATCGTGATGTTTGAGTTGAAGAATGCTTGGCCCAGTTGTAAGCATGATGAATATAGTGCAAATGTTCATCCCAAAACTTAGGATGCTTACTGCAATACCCATGAAGTAGATGTATCATTGTTTTGTTCACCACCTCTGTTCAACCATCTGTTTGTGGATGAAAAGTTGTACACTCTTTTTCAGTTTGGTGTCCATGAATCCCCACAATCTTCACCACTAATTCCCAACAAAGTGAGAATCTTGATCACTAACAATGAATGTGGGCAATCCAAAATGCACCTAGACATTCTGAAAGAATAATTTAGTAGTCTATTCAGTTGTAACTTTCTTTTTACATGGCATCAAAATACACATTTTGATGAACCTATCCACAAATACATACAAATAATCATGGCCTCTTTTTGGAAATAGAAGACCTCCTAAAAAATCCATAGAAACACTCTCCCATGACCGTGAAGGAACCGAAAGTGGTGTGTACAATCCTATCTTCCTATTGCTAGGCTTACTGATTGCACATAATGAACATCCTTTAATAAAATGTGACACACTTTCAAGCATACGAGGCCAATAACAATACCTCTGTAGATGTGCCACCATCTTACTTACACTGAAATGACCAACAATAAGTGAAGTATTTGCCTCTCTTATGATGTTAACTCTTTCTCCCTGTGGAATACAAAGCTTACGAAGATGGTAGAACAAGTTATCATGCAAATGATAATCCAATTCCTCTACTTGGTTACCTTGACTCAAGATTGCATAAACATCTCGAAATCCATTGTCTAATGCATATTGCTGAATATAAATTTCATGCAAAAGAGAATTATACTTGAGTAAAGTACTTGCACTAACAATAGACCTAGAAAGCATATCAACAACTTTATTGTAGATACCTTTCTTATACCTGATTACCAAGTGGAATTGTTGAAGAAAAACCATCCATTGGAAGTGACTTGATTGCTGCAACTTTGATTGAGATTGAAACTATTGCAATGGTTGATGATTAGTGTGAATCATTTTTTCCTTACCCATTAAGTAGTGTTTCAATTTTTTCACGCTTTTCACCAATGCATACAATTCCTTATCATATGCAGGGTAGTTAATCACTGCACCATTAAAATTTTTCGAATGAAAACAAATAGGCTTACCATGTTGCATGAGAACTGCACCCATGGAATAGTCACTAGAACTTTCTGAATTTCAAATGACTGTCTCAAGTTTGGAAGTGCAAGTACTAGAGCTGAACCGATCTTTTCCTTCAATGCAGCAAAGGCCTCTTGTTGTTTTCCTCCCCATTGAAAAATCTTTTTCACACATGTCAATGCATGCCAAGGAGTTGTTATAGAAGAACAATTAGCAATGAATTTCCTCTAATATTGGGCTACTCCAAAAAAATTCTTACCTATGTAACTATCTTTGGATCTATTTTCAACTCGCCTCCTCCAACAATATGACCCAAGTAAACTAAGGAAGTTTTTCCAAACTCATACTTTGATATCTTAGGATACAACTGTTCTTTCTTCAGGACATCAAGTACTTTTCTTAAATGCATCACATGTTCATCATGAGATTTACTAAAAATTAATATGTCATCTAAGTAGATTATAACAAACTCATCAAGAAATGGCCTTAACACATCATTCATCACACGCATGAATGTAGAAGGAGCATTACATAAACCAAAAGGCATAATTAGCCATTCAAACAAACCTTGTTTTGTTTTGAATTCTATCTTCCAAATGTCTCCTTTAGCTATTCTAATTTGATGGTAGCCACTCCTTAAGTCCAACTTAGTAAAATACTTTACATCTTTCAATTGAGCAAGTAAATCTTCTATTCTAGGCAGTGGGTAATGGTATTTTACCGTAATTTTGATCAATGCATTGAAGTCCACACACATGTGCCATGTTCCATCCTTCTTTGGCACTAAGATAATAGGTGAACCACATGGTGAGGAAGATGGCCTGATAATCCCTTTATCCAACAACTCTTAAATTTTCTTCTTATTTTTTGCACTTTCCATCACTGACATCCTGTACATGCCAATGTTAGGAAGAGGACAATCATGTTGCAACTATATCTCATGTTGGATTCCTCTCTTGGGAGGTAATCCCTTTGTCCTGAAACATCTCTTCATATTGGTTAACTACATCAACCAATTCAGATTTCAATTTTGAATTACAACCTTTAAAAGCTTCACATCATTCTTAGGTTTGATCATTAGAAGCACAAAATTCTTGCTTGAATTCACTAGTCCTTTCATTTGCCCCACATGAACAAGTGAAATATTTAGTTTCTTGCTATGAGCTCTCACAATATATTCTAACCCATCTTTGAAAAAATGGTATTTGTTTTCATGTCTATGGAAGATATCTTTCCTATCATTGAGTTGTGAGATACCCAAAACTATGCCACATATATCTAATGGCACAACATCAAGCTCCACATCATCTAGGAAATTTATAGTAATGGCAAATTTCAGTTTACACTTTCTGTTAACCTGCAATTGTGCATTGTCACACACCCGTCCAAGTGGATATGGTTTATTATGTAGAATGGTTTCCAAGTTTAAACTTTTGACATTTTTTTCAGAGATAATATTGGCTTGATGCCACTTTCAAAAAGTGTATCAATCATGCTATGTTTTGAGATCACCCTTATGTGAAAAAGTTCTATCCTCCTCTTTTCATTTGGAGTTTCATTTTGTGAATTTGAAGAACTAGTGCTAGCAATGGATTCTTTTACTTTTATACCCATGGTCGTAATATTAGTTTCATCACCCGAATCCAATCCCAAATCATGTTGAGTGGTTGCAGTTGTCTTTTGTTTTCCCTTGTTGTTGATTTTTTTTGGTTTCATTTCAGGATGAAGCTTCCAACAATGAGATTCATCATGACCCTCTTTGGAACAATGTGTGCATGCTAATTTATCTCCTACTTTTTTGATAGATTCATTTTCATTTCCCTTCCCTTTGAAACCCTTTTCTTTTCCTTTACTCTTGAATGGATTTTTACTACATTCTTTTGGAGTGTTTTTCCCTCTTTCCTCAAGATGAGTGGCTTTCACACACACATCATATAGATTATTGGGATTAAACATTAAGATATTATTCCTAAGGTAACTGTGTAAACCCCCTATGTACTTCAACAATGTGTCTTGTGATTACAAATCTACACCTAACATTAAAGACCTTTTTCTTAATTCTTGGGTGTAATCTTGCACATTTTGACCTTTGAGTTGTCTAAAGTTCTTCCAATTCATGATGCTTTCCGCATATAAGCTAGAGGATAGAATTGTCTTTTGATTGTAGCAATGAAATCAATGCAAGAAATTGAGATCTTAGCGTGTTTTTTATCTCCTCTTGTGTCTTTGATTCGCACCATACTAGTGTTGCACCCTTCACTCTCAAGGAAACTAACTGAATCTTTATATCATGCTCTTGGAGGTTTTGAATTATGCAATAGACCTCCAACCCACGAATCCAATTATCAAGCTTCTCTGCATTCACTTTTCCATTATACATGTGCAACTCATATTTAACAACGTGTTTTAGAAAGGGTGATTTGCTAGTTCCTTTTGAAGTATGTTGATGAGTATGAGTAAGGGTTGTGTTAGTAGAAGAGGGTGAAGATTCTTATGAAGAAGAAGATGAAGAAGATGGTGGAGAGGGTGGAGTTTTATCTCCATTTCCATTACCTCCTCCTGAAGAACCTTCTCCTTTGGGAGGTTTGGAAATTTCACCTTGCAACTTGTATTCCTCTCTTCATAGAGGACCTTCACCATCTCTATCACATCAAAGAAATCCTTTATGAAGACCTTCTCATCTTCTTTCATGTTTGTAAGTTCTCCTTCATGAGAAATACTCTTTGGAGTTTCAATTTCCACTTGAGGATGAACTGGTGTTAGTGATTGTGGCAACCTTGCCCTCCTTCCCCTTGACCCAACTTCAAGGCTTCCAACCAGCTTCCCTTCTCCTCTTTTGAGTTTTAACCTTGTAAGCATGACATAAACTTGCAAACAGTTAAATCCTTCTTACACAAAGCAAACCTAGTGCTCTGATACCAAAATGATCTGATTAAGAATATTAGATTGTTGTGCTAAGATCCTCCTCATATTAGAAACAAAATGATTTCAATGTGCTTAAGGATTCATGAGTTTTGCAAGTGTAAAATGAGTTTTTATGTTAATTTTATGAGCAATTTTAACATAAATAAGAGACTGAACAACAACATAAAAATGTACAGAACATCACCAAAAACACATCACAATAGGAACATGATGAAGGAGTTCACCCCTCCTAGGCTACGTCTCCTTGGTTCAGCTTTCAATGGCCTGGGCATCTCTATTATTCTCAAAAGTATAAAAAGATGTGTTTACAATGCTCAAATGCTTCTGAAACCTTCTCCAATGAGCCCAAAATGTTCAAAAATAGGTTGCTAGACTCTTTTTGCACCAAATTTGTTTCAAAACTAGAGAAGTTATGACCTCTCCTACTTTTCCCACTATTCGCTTTACATTTTCCACAAAATTTGGCATCATCGTACAATTTTGCCCATCAAGCGCTCTAATAGAGCAACATTTTTTTCGATTTTCGGGCGAATTTGTAGGATCGATAATTTTTCCTCTAAGGCCTAAAAGCCAAAATAATGGTCATATGGTGGGGCCATGCGCCCAAGGGCTAGCCCCCGCATTGGTGCCCTCCCTCCAGCGGTCACATTAAATTTTTTGCACGAGTGTTTACATGCAGATCTGTTGATGGTCATCATTGGCAATGATCATTGGTGAACACATTAAACACTGCCCAAGTGTTCACATGGGGGTGGTTAAGTCCACCCTTCCTACCCTCCATACCATGCGGCATTAGACTATAAAAAGAACCCAACCCCATTACATGTTAAGTAACAAAGTGCGGGCGTAATGATAAAGTGGTTGGTCTGTGAAATGGGAGGTCATGGGGTCAAGCCTGACCTCCGCCCTGTCCGCCATAACAATTTTTTCCATGCCACGAGGAGGACACATGGCGGCCTCAAGCTTAGCCACATGTCACCTCCTCATTGGCCCCAAACAAAACACATGGACCAATACAGTGATGCCATCAAGCCTAAAGAATATTCGAAAGAGTATGTGAAAGGAATATATCGCAGTAATATACCAAGAATATTCCTTTTACTAACTGGGTTGTATGGATGCCTAGTCATCGTCCTTGTCAGCACTTGCAAAAAGTTTACATGTTTGACAATGTTAACAGAACGCGTTTCTCGGAGCATACTGTGTCTGTTTCACGCAAAATGAGTTGCACCTAATTCAGGATGATGAGAAATACATGGTTGTTCAGGTTCCACACCATTCTAACAACTTTCGATTTTGAGCATAATTTTGAGCACCTGATCAACCAAGGTATCCACAAAATCCATATCCAATAATAAAAATTATAGTACATGACTTCATATTGGGAGTACATAACTAATTAATGAAATAGAAGGCCATAACAGTGACACCCAAAAGTCCACACATGGCTGAAGAAAAATGCCTTTCCTTTATGCAAGCATAGAAATGACTCTCGTGACTTTGAACCTATAAACCAAATGATGAACAAAAAAATGATGCAGGTTTAGATCTTGAACACAAAATGGCATACATGGCTGATATAAGTGACTCATTGATATGCATTGTAAAATAAACACTCTCTCCTATGCATGATTGATGCAAGGGTTTCTTAAACAATTTTCCAAATAATGAAAAAGCACATAAAATTCTCGAGACTTCACTCGCTGAACCTCTAACATAGCATGTGTGTTCTTGACATGCTAAACAATACCCTTAATTTGACTACATATTGGAAAATACCTCTAAAAATCAAAATATTTAATCCCCTACCAATATAAATGCAATACAACTTCACGATTTAAAAAACCCCTATTTTCACTGAGTATTGTATGCATTAATTTTTTTATTCACCTTTTTTATACCCTTTTATTTTTATATCCCTGGTATAGTGACATGATGCCTCTCATATGACCCCACATGCAATCTAAAATGCACCTTTCTTCTTTTGATATACATTGTAAATGCATATTAGTTCTCCCACAATGAAATTACTTAACCCACACTCAAGCACATCTCACTATGATTTGTGGCATTTAATGGTCTAAGGCACACAAAGATCAACCATGTTTTAGGAATATTGATTATGTGCATGTCTATAAAATAACATATAAATTGATATATATGACGATGAAAAACCAATTGATGAATCTTTATGAATAGGTTTGTACCAAATAAGGTGTTCAAGCACAAGTCTAGACCCTCTAGATGCAACACAACTATCTACAACCAAGGTTGGGGCCCCAAATCTCAAATCAAGGGTGAAATCCCAACCTAGATATGCTTCGAAGAAGAGGATGGACAAGTCCCAACACATGCGCTCTTAAGGGAATAACACAAAAGCATGAAATCACCTTTTGATTCACTCTCATCTCACCAATGAGATATGGGCTATCACTCATAGACTATGTAAAATGCAACAATGGATTGGAGATAACACATAGGCATTAAATGAATGGACTAAAACTAGAACATAAGACAAAATTTTGATTGTAGAGGTGATATACACCATTTGGCTAGCTCAAAACAATGATTTATTCCAAAGTAAACCTCCAAACACTTATAAGATTTTCTACATGTTGAAGGCAAGCATTACCTTATCATGTACATCACTAAAGACAAGGCTTCCTTGCACTCTCATACCTTTGAAATACAATTCTAAAATTTCTAGAGGATATATTGATTATCCAATTTTAAGGTCACAACCAAGCCAGACACCACATTGGTGTATGAGACCCCCTTACTTGTGTGACAAGGGACCCACCTCCGCACAGTGATTTGACTGCTAAGTCAACGAAGAAATACATACTCTACCCCCTCTGGTTTTGAACCTGTGACCTCTTAGGAGGAAACACATGCTCTTATCCATTAGGCCCACTCAAGCTAGATATAGTGGATTTATCCTTAAGGTCTCTTTTAAATAATGAGCGATTACATTGCAACTAACATCATATATGAAATAGAAATGGCCCTAGAAACAATATTAAGAACTAATATCACTTCCTTGAAATAGGAATGACCCTGGAATTTCTATAATCAGAGAATCACTTGAAAATTTAAGCTAAAAAAGTATTAGAGTAGTGTCTTGAACACCAAGAACAAATATCCTTATCACCCTATAATGAAGAAACATAAGCAAGATCAAATTTACAAAATAGACCTACAGAGAACATCCATGTACACAATTCTGCCAGAGAAAACATCTATAATTCCAAAATCAGTTGAAAAGTGTGATATGGGACTTTCAAATTTGAAAACCAGTTGAGAAGAATGGGATCAGACTTCCAAGATTTTATATAACGATTTCATGAACAGAGGTGCTCACAAGAAGGGCTTAAGTGTCCAAGGAGGAAATGATAGGAGAAGATCTTTGCCAAAAATTGAAAATAATCCTTTCACTATTCTTTCCCAAGGGATTAAGCTAGTTGTTTATATAAACACTTCAGTTAATATTGTTGTATAGAACTTCAATTAATATTGGCTTCTCAGTGTCCAGATTAGAATAGAGAATAACCATTTTCCTTATATACAACCATGATTACAAATATCCCAAAGACTCTATGGAAAACCTGCAAAGCAGAGGTTATAAAAGGCCAACAAGGTTTGAGGACTTCTAAAAGGACAAGTGCAGGAATCTTCTTATCACCTTGGAAGCTCAAGTTGGGTAGGACCAGTAGGACTCACATCACCTTCCATGACATATATTATAGAATCTTCAAAGCTAAACCAGTTGTCCTTGATTTTTATACATGAAATTGTTAAACTATTGACATGTCCAAAGATAATTTAGTAGCATCTAGCCATTATAAAAACACAAATTATTTATCAGAATAATGATTATTTTACCAGTATGTCACAATAAGTTGCAATAAATAGCTATGGCAGAATCAGTTGAAGAGAAGGCACACAATTTTCTTTCAGTACCTCTGAACATATTCTAAGACAACAGAAATATGCAAAATTTGATCAAATTTTTTTGTATCTAATAAAAAAGAGAAGTTGGAAACAAAAGTCCATGCTAAAAAGGTTTTGATCAACTCTAGTCTAACTTAGTTGCCTATAAAAATCAAGATTTAGTCCCACTTAGTTGCCTCTAATTCAAGAAAAAGTTGAAAACATAATTCCAAGTTAATAGATTCTGACAACTCTAATTTAATTTCATTGCAACTGTAAAATAGACCCCTAGAGCATGGGAGAATAAGCATAGACCTCTTGATGTAGTCTTAAGTCATAGGTGACTAGCCATAATACATAATCTCCATTCTTTGAACAATAAAGAGAGTGGAAAGCCTAAAGAGACAAGCTTGTCTGTATTAATATTCCATCTTACTAGCCTTGGTCCCAAAACTTGCTTTAAGAACGTATCCATTGTAGTGAATATTGTCTTAAGAAACTATAGAGTTCAAGCCCTATGAACTGACTTCCTTAAGAGATCTAAGCTTAATATGTAGAAAGACCTCCATTTTCATCAATACCTTCTTGGGAACACCTTCTTTATCTTATTGCAAAGTTATTTAAGATTCTATGATAGTTTGGTTCTTGGCATGGATTTATAACTACTTATTGAGTATTGAGTAGAGAGAGAGAGAGAGAGAGGATGACAAAGCCCGCTGAGGCTCACTGCTGTTAGACTGAAAACCTACAAGTCTGTTGTACAGAAAAATCCAAAATATGTTGATGAATGAAATATGAGTTCTGCATCTACTAAGATCATGTGCTTAGTCTCCTCTCAAAGACCTTCTATTTACTCTGAAAATATGTGTCTTTCACTTTGTTCACAACAGAGCTTCACAAACTTCAATTTCTCCCTAAATTATGCTCCAAATCTATGTTACACTTCTGCACACAAATGGCTTTCTTTTGTTGTCCCTTATAGGCCTTCCCACTCATTGTTTTAGTCTTTTAAAACCTACACAAGCCACCCTATAGCCCACGGTTTCTCTACAACAAGAGTTCCAAAGTTTCTTCAAGGATTAACACCCTTTTCTCCACTTGTGCTAGTCTCTGTGCACCTGCAACTTGAAGAGAAGGCCCTACAATAGGCCTCTCAACCCTCAAACAGTCCTCGATGCAATGTTGCACCTGTGGCCATGAAACCTTACCTCAGACCTATTATCACATATAGATTTCTATTAAAAATTATTTATATGGGAAAAAAATGGTGTTTAAGGTTGCAGTTTCTCTCAGGATTTTACACAGGATTATTATTATGATGGTTTTCAACTCTCCAATTAGCTCCCAAGTCTACTAGTTCTTGGCCACACTCCAAATCACAACATAGATCATCAAAGAGACCATTGCTTCTTTCTACCTCTCACGGTTTACTTTATCTTGTTAATTGCAACCTAATAAAACTCTTGCATTGGGTGGGCTTTGTTGTTTCCACAATTATGGGCTTTTGAACCAAATTCGAGGTGTTGCGAAGAAATTATATAGTGAAATGAATATTTCACTTGGATTTAGAGGAAATAGGAGGCTAAATACAGGCATTACATGTTATTTAGAAACATTCCACTTCTTCAAATTGGGCTAATTATGTGTTAGGGAACTATTCATGCACTTTAGATCCTATACTGGTGCCACCACATGATCATTGTACTCTAGGTTTACAAGGAATGATTAAGCATGACGTTGGATGGTGCGCTAGTTTGGCAGAGGGTGCAAATGATCCATATGGCAAAACCGTCCATATTGATTCTCAACATGAGAGATTTGTTGCCAAGGGTTACAATGAAAGGCAACTGGCTGCAGGAGCTCCAAGCGTTCCTTTGTTTGAAATTTTCGTAACAAAAGATAGTGATCAGAAATATAAGGAGTAGGTGCTCTACTTGCAGTGGAATGGACAATCTGTAGATGCTTCCTTTTAAGAATCACCTAAACCTACTGAAGACTTAGATACTGACATAGAGAGAAATGATGATGCAAATGTGGGAGATTAGGAATTGAGAAGGGTTCTTAAATTTCTTAAAGCTGGGATGCCTAGCCTAAAATTCAAGGTGTTGAAAGTTGTGACTCTAGAACAGGAAAACACAGATATAATCTCAGGGTTTTTTGATTAGTTAATCCAGGATGTCAATAAATAGAAGGATGATGAAACTACTGGTGAATATAAAACTGCAAGTGATGTACATAATGATAAAGCAACTGTAAGAGGCAATAATGATTTTATGTAACTTATTAAAATTGTTGTTGTGAAAGTTTCCAATTGTACTCTTTTACAAAGTATTGCAAAATATGCACCTCCAAGCCTTCCTGTATGCATACTAGCCAAAATAGAGAGAAGGGGTCATGATTCCTTTTGTTTTCACATTAAGGATAATGTCTCTCAACAATCTGTAAGAGGAAAGCAACTAACACCTGCTTGGAAAGTTGCAATAGTTGCAAAAAATACATAGATAGATGACCATGTTGGCACTCAACTTAGTGATGATGATGTTTTTCTCGCTCATTGCTCTCAACTGCAAGGTTTTCAACTTTTGTCTTTTAAGGAAATTCCTAAGCTCTAAGATCTAGCATTAGCTAATGTGAGCTCCATTGAAAAACGTAATGAAATTTGTAAGAGGATTTTTATTTTGTCTATAGAATACCTTAAGAATGTTGTTTGTAATAATCTTAAATTGCTTAAGAACATTGACCCTTGTGTTGAAAGAACAGATTTCCTTACCGAGGCAATGGTTTCTACTTTTGAGAAATGACAGTCTCAAAAGGAAGCGATAAATGCTCTCCCTCTTTATCCAAATGAACACGTCATGTGCAATGAAAGCATTGTACCCAACATTAATTACATTGGTGAAGGATTCTTAGCTCTTCCAAAACTTAATATATAGTTTCTAACTCTCCATGACCACCTCCTAATAAATTTCAATCTTTTTCGCTTGGAATCGACATATGAAATTCAAGAAGATATCCAAGATGTGTTGCCTCGACTGGCATCATATATTAATAATGAGGGAGAAACTTGATTTTGAGGATGGTCTAGGATGGATGTTCCAATCAAGGAGTTAAAAATCACCGAAGTAAGGCAAACAAACATCAGAGAGGTGAAACCATCTGCTGTTACTATAGAGGTTACATAGAGCGTTTCAAGATACACATCACTGATAAGGTTTGAATGGAATGGGCTGCTTAGTGGTGAGGAAGAATTTAATTAAGTGTCCCAGAAATGTTTGGGCTCTAGTATGTACGTGGATGTGAAGTCATTGAGATTCGGGATGAGGATGGAAACCTTATGAATTACTTTACAAGAAAGATAGAAAAATCCAAATGCATGAATTGAAGAACTATGAAAAAAACGTGACAATGCATTTGGAGGTAGGTGAAACAAAGTTTTCATCAAATTCTACAGATTTGTCAATGGGAGAAAGAGCGAGTCTATTGCAAATTTGAACTAGTTTGAAATAGTATAAAAAGTCACAAGGAAATAGTTTCCAAAATTCTAAGGGAATAGAGTTTTGAGGCATAAATCTGTAGCTCAAAATTTGTAACTAAATCAAGTTTAAACACGAAACAATAGCTTGAGGACACACTCCAATAGTAAAATAGATATAAAAAATGAGGGAATTATTTATTTTTAATTTTTAAGATGCTTTAAGGGTTCCCAATAAAATGCCTATAAATCAACTATCTCATTAAAACAAAGAACATGATCCAACAACTTAAAACTGATACTAAAACAAATATAATGAAGCCTGTCTTTGTAGAATAAGAAAAAAGAATGAACCATAATCAAGAGGGTATTAGTAACACATAATTCCCAGAAAGACTCACCCCAAACAGATTTGGCATCGGTGTTACATTTGATATTTTCTCTTGAATCTTGTTGTGTTTAGGTCTTAAGCTTCATGAGATGCGACAGGATAGAGACCTTGTCTAGGTTAACAAGCTAAAATCAACAAAATCTTGAACAAGAAAATTAGAATATTCGAGGTACACTCAAACACCTCTAGGCTTTCAAAGCTACATATATAATGGACTCTGAGAAATAACATTTCGCATCTCCTTGCTTCAGAGAATGCATAATAGGCAATAAGAACTATAAAGCATCGAAACTTAACCATTTTCCATACTACTGATAAATTGAATATATTGAGAACTAGATATAGCTACATAACAATGCATGGATAATTTGTTACATCATAAAGAAGAGACTAATAAAATCATATGAAAGAAGCTCAAAACTGTAGTGAACATTTATTAAAGGAACTAGATAAGTTAAATTTACAAAAAGTAAATTGATAAGAAATGCAAGTCAAAGAACCAAAACCATGGAAACTAATCAGTGACTATGCAACTGTAGAAAGAGTCGCTGGAAAAGACAGGTTCCCTTTTCACTATGATAGGTAGGATAGTAGTAATCTATCATTGCAATATTAAAGAAACAGTCGTAGATTTTTCCTCCTCTCTTCAAACTCTGAACCTTGGGCAGAACTCCCAATTAATAATTGGTAAATTAAGAACCTAACCTCCAACAATGCACAAATTTAAACAATAGAAGTTCAACTGGATGCCTTAAGTGGGGGCTCAGGTGTCTGTTTTATTGTAGTGTGGTTGGAAACTGAACCAATCTCGTCCGCTATTTGTCCTGCTTGACCTTCAAGTACTTTTTCCCTCAGGTCATGCACTTCCTTCACTGGCTCTGCATGTTTGACCTGGTCACAGTTCTCTAGTGTACCTGTACCATCAAAACCATTCTCCTTTGCTACAAAAATTGAATCTTGATTTGGTTCTTGAGGCTCTCCCTTAGTCTCCAAATCCCTATGCCTTTCTTCATTCTCCAACACTAGATCTTTCTTTATGGCACCTTCTTCCCCTTGTGGTGCAATCTCTTTTGCCTTCTCATCCATTTTATTTATTTCTTCAATTTTGGAACCATGTATTTTTTCTTTGTCTTCTATTTCCTTTTTGTCATTGCTCTCTTCTTATGCTTCCTTCTTCTTATCAAGATCATCTTCTCCCTTCCCTTCTTCTTCCTTTTTGTGATCAGCATCTTCCCCTGTTTCAACCATATCTGACCCATGATGGGTATCATGCATTTCCTCTTCCATACTAGCTTCTAGTTGTGATTCTTGTTTCTCTGCATATTCTGAATCTCGTTTTGATTTTCTACATCTCTTTGGTTTTTTCTTCGATTCACTTTCTGGTGTTTTGACTAGCGATTCCTTTACTTTTTCACTTATCCTTGAAGATCTCCTTGTTGGTGTTACCTCAACTATGGTACAAAGAAAATGTCATATTATATTTTATAAAAGACACATGCCAATATCCTCACATGCCAATACCCTCTTCTGCATTCTTATGGAATCCTGTAATCGTATTAGCACATTCCCTCCACAAACAAAAGCAAACGTTCAAACCCTCTTTCATATATGAGAGAATCAAATCATATAAAAAACAAATGATAAGAAATTCAAAAACTTTCTACATAAAAAGAAAGCATGTCATTCTAGCGTGTTTGCATGCACCATAAACTATTACAAACCCTGTACTTGAATAAAATCAAGTAGGAAATAATAGGATGTAAAAGACAATGGGTATTCAAGATTTACTTGAGTTCTGAATCTCTATAGTGTGCATGTTTCTGAAGAAGCCTTGTCCAGGATGGCATCCTTTGTAGGACGTGTTGTGCCATGTATATAGGTGAGGTTGCCAGCATAGATGGTTTCCATTTCAATGCTTCATACTCAACCAGGAATAGTTCAAGAAGATAGAATGCCAGCTTCTCAAGCTGATCCATGGAAACAAACCCATGAATATCCCATTTATGGAAACTTGCAGTTAGAACAAAATAGTGCATGATGCCTCTCATGCAACACATCGAAAATACAATGCATTTCATAACGTAAGTGAGGCTCAATGTTATTTGAATATTCATCAAAATTTCAAGCAAAGTAGAATACCTATTTATCAGCCTGAGCAGCCTTTAGAGACCTTTTCATGAAAAAAAAGGGAGTTGGTACACCCAAATTGAATCTTAATTTGTTGAGCATCAATTTCTCCTCAAGAAAATGAAACATAACATAAACATGAGAAAGGATAACAACTCCAAATATGAATTATTTAAACAATTAGAAATATAAAGCTCGAAATATAGGAGACAAGTATGACATAATAATATGAGAAAACAAAATCTCACCATGGAGAGAAATTCACCATGTGTGCAAATATTGTTTGAGATTGTGATTAGTTCCTTAACTTATAAAGCCCTTAAGGAAAATGAGTTAGAATGTGAAGCCTTATTCTAGATGCCAAATCAAGGGCACAAGAAACAAGTTTTTAGTCAAAACAAATCAATACAAAATTTCAGCTTAACAACGAACTTTCCCTCCTGTCATTGTTTACTACCTTGGGAGCCCAAATTTCTTCATATTTGGCAGCAACTAGCATGACAGTCAACCCCACTAGTTGAATATCCTTTCTCGTAGTAGTGTACACCATAGAAAGAAATCTATTAATCAGGTTAATCATGAGAAAAAGTTTCTCATCCAGTAAGTCAAATTTTAGGTGCACCTGTAAGTGAAAATTGTTTATGTTAGAAAGTTATCAATAGAAACCTACAAAAAGAAATTATTATTACAGAAACAGATAGGTATCGATATGTATTAATCAAGTACATCAATTAGCCAGTTAATAAGTATTTCCTGCATCTTCTGGTTGATATCAACTTGGTTTGACATGTAGTTTGATGAGAGATTGTTGCATTCCTGCAATAAAACAAACACAACAAACCGAAATAGAAACAAATTAGACATACAACTATTTATTCAGAGTTGAATCTAAACTATAGACATGGATCAAGGCTCGCATCAATGCTTGACCTAATGTCCGCATTCATAAATTATAACATTCCATGATGCTTAAGTGGGCACTTTAATTCTCCAGTGGAGATATTCATGTATGGCATAGACACACACTGCTCACATGTAGTCACTGCATACTATATGCAGTGAAAAGCTAGTGTCTCATTTAATTGTTTAAATGAAGTGTATTATTCCAAGGCAAGATGTTGTTATTTCAAATAGAACAAAAACATTTTCCAAGGCTCCCATGACAAAAGGGATGTACCTCTGTATACCAATAGAAATGGTAAATGTCTTAAACATATTCAACTACAACAAGTTTATTTTCATTATCTTCTTCATCAATGTTGGGCAAGTCCCCTTCCTCTTCCATGACATCCCACTCAATGGCTCCATATGAAAGTTGTTTAATAGAAACCATTGGATGGAAATTGGAGATATGGATTAGATAAAACCTTCACTTGCTTTTGCAAAAGAACAGAGTAAAACTTTGTGAATAAAAAGCACAGTCTACACATGCTAAAATAAGGGCAGTGGAACAAATGCTACTAACCTCACTTCTTGCAGTGAGTGTTGATGTAAAAGCTCGTGAAAGCCTTGTCTTCCTTTTTGATGCATCAGTCATTGGCATTCTTCTTGAGACACCTTTAGCTACAGGTGGGTAGAACCTAGACTTGGATGCATTTCAAGCAGCCTTTCTTTAGTTGTCAACATTTGAAGGCCTTGGTGGTCTCCTTGAAGCTGAAGCACATTTGCTAGAGAGTCCAGTAGTAGAAGGCCTCCCTGAAGCTGAAGCATGTTTACCTGAGAGGCCAGTAGTAGAATACCTCCTTGAAGCTGAAATATTTTTACCAGAGAGACTAGTAGTAGAAGGCCTACATTGTATCCTTGAACTCGATGGATAATTACTTGAGACCTCAACATTTGAAACCCTGGGCAGCTTGCTTGAAACTGATTCATGTGTATGTAAGGGTCCAACATTGGAAATCCCGAGTGCTTTTCCTGAACCTACTACATGCTTGGATTTTGAAACCAAAGTTCATCTAATGCTTCCCCTTTCATCTTTGCTCCTCTGTGGCCCCAGTTGCTGAATGACCGCAAAAGAAAACCAATGGAAGAAAATAATTACATGTAAACCATCCCAACTAAACAGGAAAGCAAAGAGCCCTGTTATTGACCTCAATATATCCACACACATTTACTGATTTGAAACAAAGGCCAACGTATAAATCCCAGTAGTAGTGAACTCAAATCATTCACCTCATGCTACATACTAACATCTAGGGATTGATATATGATAAATAAATCAGACAGTTGTTTAATCACACACAATTTATACAACCATGGATGATGTACATACCATGGATGATGACTTTGTTGTAGCACTCGTATTCTTGACATCGACACCAAACCTCCTACACACCCAATTCTAATTGTTAACTCTAATTGGTAAAAACCCCAAAATATCTGCAAAAGACCAGAGCATCATATTGGGAAGTTGAATCTACCTTGGCATTTGCTTATCAACAAGCTATTTGTGCTTCCTAGATTTCCTGTGGACATAGAATTACACACCCAAAGCGTCACATACAACATTTTTCTTCATCAGCCCCTGCCAGAAAAGGGTTTGAAATGCCTAAATAAGCATATGGCTAGAGAAAAATGCTTGACTACAGAGGCTAAGCTGACAATAAAAACTTCATTAGGAAACTGAAGTTTCCACTATGTGCTGATAAAACATGAGTACTACATAAGGGTTTTGCAAATTTAAAAACAAAATACATATGTTCTAGGAATGAAAAAAGTTGCTTACTCTAGCTTGATCTCATCACCCCCATTGGGTTTTGAAGCATGGCATCCTAGGTTCCCAATGTCTGATAAAACCCTTCTAGGCCTCCTTTCGGCCCACATCACCACTACATCACAGAGAATGCATATAACCTCTATCAAATCGATCTTTGTTTTACACTACTCATATAGAGCCATTGATATTCATATAAACATTAATAAAGATGTACTACATATTTGTTGATATTAGGTTTTGGTATGGGGTTTAGACAACAAAACACTGTAAAATAACTTTGCTAGCCATGGGCTTGTTGGGCTTCACCACCCTATTTTAGATTCCAATTTTTGTTTGTTGAAAAGACAAACACAAAGCATTCAGTAACTACTTAACAATCACACCCCTTCAAAACTGATAAGGAAGCCATAATTGAGAGCGATCCTGACCTTAAACATAAAATCGAATTGAAATTTAAAAAAATACACCAATACCAGTAGTGAAGAGAGATCTGCTCTTGAGATGACTAATAATAGACTTCTTGTAACTATTCCAGAAGCAAGGCATGATTTGATTATAGCCATCGTTTCCTTACATGCTTCTATCATTTCTTTGAATAAGCCCTTGATCAGCCCTAGATGTAACTCCAGAGAGGTCTAGATATAGCTCATCAAACCCTTCAAATTTGGCATAAATGATAAATCTTAGAAAAGGTGAGGATAAGGTTACAAACAATTTGCCTTGGAGGTATTTTGAATATATATAGATTTCTTTCAGAAGAGCCTAGAACAGAAGCTAAATGAGCATCATATTATTATAGAAACCATAGAGAGATAACACAATAATGTCCTCCAACTTCACTCAGAATAATCCCAAATTTTGTCCACAAAGATTCCATTGAAAATACTTAGGTAAAATACTACTAAGGTCTACCACGAAGACTGCCCAAATAGGTCTCAGAATAGCCCTGAAGTTAATACAAAAATGCCTGAATAGTTTAAAAAATAGAACTATACTTTATTAACTTAAATAACCCAAAAATATAAAAATAAAACTTCTAATTCAAAAATAAATAAATAAATACCATCAATCTTTTTCTTGGTAGGTAACCACCAACAAGGATTTGAACTAGTGTCTTATCACAAGGAATGCCTTAACAGTGCACCCATTCACCATCAATCCAAAAGCCCCATAGGCTACATAAATACTATCAATCACTATAATTAATTTTAATATAATTAATAAGTTGAAATCATATCAATTTTCCAAACGTTAACACGATTTATCTTGAATTAAATAAATCCAGTTTTATAAACATTTCTGATATTTAGAAATCTATTAAGAAATAACTTATTACGATGGTAAGTCAAATAATTTATGAAGAATTATATTTTTTTGCCACCCATTCAATCGTTTGAAATAAAAAAAGTAGTTTTTATCCTAACCCACTTTTAATTGAGTGAATAAGAAAACTCATGATATGTTTACACAAACGACAATGGTAAAATGTGAAAACTGAAGCCATATTAACTAATAGTTATTATTGTAGTACTTTTAATTTGGCAAAATAGTCTGTGCACTTTCGTTCATCTCCTCCATGAATGTATGCGTATAGATGTTGATAGCTGACTACAATGCTTTGCGTGACAAAACGTTCTAATCGGGGCAGACTGACGCAACCCATTTGAATCGCAACATATTAGCATAAACAGGCATCAAACCGCATGTGAGCAACCTACCCTCCTGGTAGGGAATATGCGTCATAAAATAAAAGACCTCAAACGGAAAGCAATGGATGGAAGATTACGAATTGTAGAGCAATGGATGGAAGATTACGAATTGTAGAGAATTTTCGTAGGCCAGTAGCCTGGCCGCCTTCTCTAATCAGCGTAAATCAATATTGGAAAACACAATAGAGACATTAAATTGATTGAATAAATTGTTGATCTTAGGTAGTGGATATTGTTTTTTAATGGTTACCTTATTTAGTTGTCAATAGCCAATGTAAAGCAGTAAGGTTTCATTTTTCATTTTGACAAAAGGTACCAGGCTCCCCATGGTGATACACTTGGATAAATGTATTTTTTTATCAAGAAACTCTTATAGTTTCATTCTTAATGTATTTAGTCCTAGTATACTCATGCTATAGGGTTCCTTAGATGCCGAGGTGGCTCCGAGAACCAATTTAGTTGTAAAATCAATATCTCATTAAGGGGGCAGCCCAAGAATCTATTTTGGGAATACATCTACAAAATTTTGAACAATTGGAAGATTTTCTAAGTTTGTTGTATGTACCTTAGACTTAGCATACCCAAATTACACTGCAAAAATATGAAAACCCTTTGTAATGTATTTTCCCAACTGTGAGGCTGTGATTGGTCTTAATTTCAAAGGTCTTACGATCCCTTGGATTTTTTTCCTCACGCCTTTTTGATCTATAAAATCGATAGTTTTATTTTTACAATCTATCAGGGACTATTGTTTTTCCATCCAATCCATACAAATTAAAATGTCATAAGAACCCAACTTGGGAAAAATGTTTAAATTTATTTTTATTGGTTACTCATTGAGTGGGATAATCCTAAAAAAAAATTCCACCACTCCCTTTTTTTCCCAAGTGGCTAACTAAACCAACTACAAGTTCTTAAACTTACTAACTTGTAGATGACATGACTCCACTGTTTTAGGACTAATGTAGCTTAGGTTTTCTCCAGGGTCTATTAAAATGGACACAATATGATTGGAAATCTTACCTTTAAATTCAATCATCGTATTTTGTTATTCGACCTGATAGTCCTCCAGTGTGGCATTGGTCGTGGTTAGACTTATCAACACTTCTACTATGGTATATGCCACTTGGATATTTTCTACATGTTCTCTTCTTCCACAATAAGCACACTTTTTAATATAATGTGGTTCTCCACAACCCCTACACTATAATGGTGATTTTTGTTGTTGGCAAGATTTAAGTTTGGTTGACAATATTTTTTTTTTGGATTCATTCTTTATCGGGCTTTTTTCTCACTTTTTTCTAAAAATTTACTTTGTTGGTTTTAACATGAATTCTTACTATTTCTAGTTTTTGTATTTTTAGTGTTATAAAGATATTTCAACCCATTATTACCTAGGCATGTTTTGTTATTATCTCCTTTTTTTGTTTCATTTGTTGATAACATATTTGTTCTTTACGAAAAACTTCTTCCATGGTCTTAGGTTTATCAAACTCCAACAATTCCTTCATAGATATTGTTAGACTACCTATAAAACATTGCACCTTATGATTTTCTTTTCGTATGTAAGGGAAATACCTTAATAAAGAAGAAAGTTTTTCCACATACTTTTCCATGGACAGTTGAGCCATTCTAAAGTTATGAAATTCTTTGGCTTTGTCATCATAAAATTGCCCAGTTAAGTACTTATCCTTTAAATATTGCTGGAAATTCTCCCATGTTATCGCTGCTTCATAAACTCCTTGGACCACTTAAACATTTTCCCATGATAGGGTTTCTTTTCCCTAGGTCTAATAGATTTCTACACAAGCCTTCAAGTTGTTTTCATATTTATAAATATGGAAGTACTTATTAATATTTACTAACCATGCTTCTATAGCTTCCTCGGATTCACGGTCAAAGGTTGGGTGATTAATTTCCTAAATTCCCCTTGTAATTTTGTTTTCTATATTTTTTCCCCTTTGTACATTTTTCACTTCGAAGTATTTCCAGATTATTCCTCATCAATTTCATGGGCTCTGACTATTGCTTTAGAATTTTATCAAGTATGTTGTCCTCTCTCTACCTATATGATTCTACTTTGTTTCCATTATCAGGAGTTGGGGATAAGTTTCTTTGATTTTATTTGTCGATTAAAATTTGAATTATTATTTCTTGGTTTTGTTTCAATCTCTCATTATCATCCCTTAAATTATCCTTTATATCCTCAACTATTGCACTATTTCCAACAATAATATGGCTCTCAACTAAGGTTCTTCCCCTAACTCGACCCACATTTCTGGAAAGGGTATCAAACTAGGCCATTTAGGTGGTCTTGTAGGTGGTGTGATCATCATATCAAATCCCCTTCTCATCAGTTTCTCTCCCTAGAAAAAAGCATACAGTTTGTTACCATCTTGGTTTTACCTCAATAGACCACAATGTGGTAACTGTGGCTCTGATACCACTTTTAACATACCTCCTCATTTTTTTTATGATGGTAAATGATAAATTACCACTAATCACGAGTTATAAATTAGTCATATGGGCACACTATTTCTTGTATATTCAAGATAACACTATGTGTTATCATTGTTTCCCTGAAATATAATATATTCGACAAACTAATAGTTCATAAAATTCATGGTATTTATGATGGGTTTTCTTGTAAACTTACATAACTTATATCATTTTGTTTAATTCATAAGTGGAAATATATAGTTCCTTCCACAATGCAAAACCTAGGGGTTTATTTTATTTGTTCTATATGTTGTTATATCAAATTCTCCATGTTCCCATTGGGAATTACATATTCCATACCTGTTGGTCACATGAATGGAGTAGTGTTGATTGTGCTTCATATAAATATTTTAGATTGCTAGCTACTCAGACTATGATATTAGGATTAAATTTTCCTTTTGCATGGAAATACAAAAACGATTTGATGGTACTAATGATTAGGGTTCTGATCTATGACGTTGATGGAGATTGTTATAGACATATTTGGGCACTGCAACCCCAATCACATATGTCCATAAAACAAGGGCTTCTAAGTCCCCAAAAGTGTTGTTTCATACCCTAAAGGGACAAGGTCAGCTGATTACATCATCTCCTAGAAGTTCACCATGAAAAACTACTTAAAACTAGTCAAAACTGGATCATCTCACTTGCTCCATGGTCAGGGTGCGTTGCATCTCACCTACTACACACGGGAGGTGCGACGCATACTGAAAAGTCCTTCTATAGGGTGCAATGAGCGAGAATAGACAAATGGGAGAGACAGTTTGCTAAGTGGATGATCAAGGAATCTTCTAGAAACTTCTCATATGACACTTGCCTCTCAGAATTCGCCCAGGGATGAGTAAGAGATCAATGAAATCTCCAATTGGAACCAAGAAATATCAGCGGAATGACACTAATCAAAAACCCAGAGCTGACTCACACCTCCACAAATATATATATATGGATCCCTCATCTTAGAGATCCAGACGCTGAAGGTCGGAATTTGGTAATTTGCAAAGAGGTGCTATTGGTTTCTCTTTAAAGACATTATTGGGTGATCTTTCTTTGTGTCAAGTGAAAAGTGCTTTCAAGCTGGGAGGATGGCGCTAGGTCAGACCAAGTGGTTGTAATCCTCTCTTCTACTACTTTTACTAATAAAGCTATTTGAGTTTTCCTCCATATTCTTGTGTATCTCTGAATATTGTGTTGATATATGCATTTGTATGGTCAATATATATCTTATCCTAAATTGTTTACAGTGAAAGATCTCTATGCTTTGATGGTATTATGCTGTTGTGAATCTACAGGTGCTCTTTGAAGCAGGACAAGTAAGGAAGCAGTGGCGAGATTTTATCAAAGGGGAAAGGAAACAAGCAAGGAGCCAAGCAGAAGACTGAGGTTGGTACTCTCTGCTTCTTTCTCATCTCTATCTCGTAAAGGAAAAACTAGTGACTTTAATCTGTTTGTTTCTAAGATAGCTACCGGTCTTAGTGGGACTGGCAGCTCTGAATAGACACTAGATTTCCTGATAACAAAATGGCGACTCCGCTGGGGAGCGATTAGTTTTATTGCTTGTCTCTATTTGTTTGATTCATAAACCACAGACAGAGCCTCAAGTTAAGCAAGGTAGCCTTCAAACTGCATTTTCTATGCAAGTGCAAAGTAGATCAATGCTGCTTCAATCAATCTCCAGGTTTGTTTATGAACTGAACAATTGAATTGCAAACATCCTAAGTGCCCTAAAGGTAGCTTGAGTAACCTCATTAGATCAACCCCTGTACTTTGTAGTTACTGACTATCATTTGCTCGGACTAAATCCCTGAACTAAGCTACAAACTATGACCAAAAACCAAGTTAAAGTCTCGTCCCTGGACCATCGCACCTTCTCTTCTTGGCAATCTGGATGCATCGCACCTCCCATGTGCAGTAGGTGGGATGCATCCTTGTTTCCCTATGTTACAAGTACGATGATCAGACAAGAGTAGTTCTGCCTCTAGATTTTGGTTTTTTCTTCACTCTCTTCAGCTTTATTAAGGAGTGTTTCTATCTGTGATTAGTGGACCACTATTGAAACCACCTTTCTTTGCATCATCCAACCTCCATTGTGCAAAGATTTGTGAATTTTTTTATGTATTTCTCACCATTCACAGTTCTCATTTACAAAATGGTAGCTTAATCGAACTATCTTCTTTGGATTTTAAAGTGTCGCTAGTGTCATTTTCAGTCAAGGAAAAGAATCCTTCTCTTTTTGATAGTCGATTACACTATTACTCTTGTATTTGATCTGAATTGATAGTATTTCAAGTGTCGAAAGCAGCTTTCAAATCAAAATTGTGAAGTGTCGTCTTGTCTCCTTTTCGTTTTTTGAAAAGAAAATCGTTAGTATTGTCACTTTAAAAGAAGGAATAATTCAGATTTGTACTTAGCATTCTTTTTGTCATTCACACATTAAGAAAGTAAAAAACAAATATATGCATGTGCATTTTCATTTAGACTGCTTGTTGATTTTGATTTAGGAAAGTGCATTTAGTGTGTTCTCTCTACTCTATGTTGAAAGGATATCGTTTCTCTTTCCTTAATAGCTAGGATTTTCATTGCAAAAGGAAGAATAAATGACTGTTTATCATCTTAGATTGCATATTTAGGAATTTTATATCTACATCACGTGGTGAACCTTAAAGGCAAACTTCTTAAGAAAGATCAACTGTAAAATAAATTCAATGAACATAAAAATGCTTTGGAACCTAATGCACAACATCTAGAAGTCTAGGCTAGAGATGTATTCCGACATCGTAAAGCCTGGTAACTGTCGCTTTCATTGTCGGTTGGGTGATTCCCCCTCTTTGAGATGACAAGTGCTAGTACAGACTTGTGCTCCCATGTACCGTCGAGTATATATTGGGATACCACAATAGGCTATATCCTTTATCCTTAGGAAGTCGTGTCTGCCGCCCTATCGATCGCAATGCACTGAACACAGCATTCGGGAAGATTTACTATCGTACTGTAAAAAGTATTTTGTAGTTTTGCGATTGGTTTGGTAATCCCTCTGTCTAGATTTCCAAAGTAGTCTCTTTCGTTCCTTTTTAGACTCCTTAAAGGAAAAGGTCCATTTGAGCACTTGTCACTTCAGGCTCATTAAAAATCGAAGGCGACTAGAGTCATATTTAGCTTTTTCTTGACTCTTAAAAATTGAAAAAGCAAGTTGTGTCAAAGCGTATAAAATTCATTTAATTCGGAATAAAATTTTCCCCTCTTATTTTGAGTTGATCAAATAATCCGTAATCGTGGAAGAAAGTCAATAAAAACCCCATCATTCGCAGAGACTGATGAGTCAACCATCTTTGACTTAGGAAACGAAACCATTATGGGCCAAGCGAACTCGTTTAACTGGGTCAAAGTCTCCTGGTTTGTTTGAAACTTGTGTTTCAACATCCTCTGAGATTCCAGTTACTCCAACCGTTTCCGGTATCCCTGCCTCTACAGAGGAAGTTTTGTAGTTACAAGAGGACATTAGAACTGATCTTAGTGTAACAGTAAACACTTCTATTCTTGAACCATCTCCATCTAGAGTTGATTCAGAAGGTGTTACCCCTCCAGCATCTGTCGCTGTAGAATCTATACCTTCTTCGGCACCAGAAATATTTTACAGACCTGACAGTCTACCTCTTCCACCTGGATTGATTGCTATAGAAGAGATTACAGAGGATGTTCCATCCAGTACTCCATCACATTTCAGAACTAGGATCCACCTATATCCTTCTACTTCAGAAGTTAATACCCCTTCATTGCAATTTCCTGTAGAATCGCTAGGAAGTCTTTTGGATAGACTCGATATATCTGGACAACCATCGACATCTAGGATTGTGTCATCCAATACAGTAGTAGCAGAACCTCCTGCCACCACTCCAACGATGTTCGCTGCCATACCATCTGTCCCAACTAGCTCTCAACCACTAGAGGGAGTCCACCCTGGGACTGTTTCGACAGTATGGTCTGTTCCTGTTTGTTCGTCTGGAATAATATCTAGAATTTCTTATGTTGAGTCTCAACAAATTGATCCTTCACAACAGCATCAATTTTGGCAGTCTGGTCTCCAAAGGCCAAGCTTTACTGTCAGCACTGGATTGCCACCGTATGGAGGGCAGTATGCCTTTTCATTATTCCCTTTGGGAGAACAACCATATGAGAGTTCTCAACTAAATTTGGGTCAAAATGGAATCACATCCAATGGTTGGGTGCCAATACTACCCCAACAACCAAGAATTGTATACTCAATGAAACCAAATATACCTGTGTCGAATATTTCCACTAAACCATCAATTGTGACAGTGTTGCAAGTACAAGCTTTGTCTGTTGTATGCCAACCTCAAGTTTCTCAGGTCGTAATACAATAGCCTCTTGTCTCCACGACGCAACCGCAATCGCCAGTTAGTGGCTCCTTAACTGGAGCGACTCAGGCTCAAATGGGTACTATTACCCCTCATCTTGGTCAAACATCCAGTATTGGGCAACAACAAATGGTTTCACAACCATGGTTGGTGCAACACCATCAACTGCAATTCCAGCAAGTGTACTAAGGACTTGAGCAACAAAACTTTGCATGTAATGGGTAGCCGTATATTCAAAACGGTTATCATCAATCATCCAAAATTGGTTATGCCCAGCAACCTTATCAAAGTTATTAGCATCAAATGCATTATTCTGGTATGCAAAGACCTACTGCTTAGGCAATCCCATCTTATCCGGGGTATGCTTCGCCAAACCTGAATCAACAGTTGCCCTTTGTGGCAACTTTAGAGTTACTAGATCTAAATTGGCTAATGAAAGATCCAATCGCTTATGCCCCTTGGTGGCTGGCGATTCCTCATAAACTTTCATCAGATATCCTTAAATTCAATGGAAATCAGAGTGAAGATCCGTCGAATCATGTGATGACCTTCCATCTTTGGTGTTCCTCCAACACTCTAAATGATGATTCGATTAGGCTTCACCTTTTTCAGTGAACGTTAACTAGTCCAGCAGTAAAATGGTACATCGAATTGCCTAGAGCTTCATTTTATAACTTCAGTGCCCTTGCCACCACCTTTTTAACCCATTTTCAGTTACCAATAAGGTACGAAATAGGAACAGAGCTTCTTACCAATTTCAAACAGACGACGGCCACTCACATATCTAATCATATTCATGAATGGTGACATCATCGTAGAATGGTAAAAACATATGTCCCTGATCAGCTACTAGCTGAATGGTTTATTAAGTCTTTGTTACCTTCTATTACAGAAGATGTGGCAAAGGGAGCAGTCGTCACTGAAGAGCAGGTCATTGCTCGTGCACAATATCGAGACTTGATCTATACTCAGTCTAGCACACTCTATGACAAAATCCCTGACACTCCAAGACCAGAATTTTCCTTTCCTCCTCCTCCTAAATCAAACAAGGACTCTCATACTGGCGATGGCGTGATAGGCATGACAAGCACAAAATCGACAAAGGTTGCATCCAAGAATGCTTGTAAGGTTTCTGATCAAAATTCAAATGAAGAACTTCTCGCCTCGGAGGTTAATGCTGTGTCAACTGACAAAGGCAAAGAACTGAAGCAACCAAGGGGCAAGAAGAAAGGGAAGAGAAAAAAGAAGAAACAGTATGATTCTTCTCCTAAAAAATCTTCTGCAAACCCTTCTAGGCAAAGGAAACCTACTCAGCCATGCCTCATATGCGATGAGGATCATTGGACGAGAGATTATCCATATAAAGCTGAAGTTAAGAAAATCTTTAAGAATTCAAGAACTTCAGCAGTATTGACTGACCCATTTCCTAACCCAAGAACCAACCTGGTTGCAAGCGACAATGCTTCCCCATCCCAAGTGCTTATGTTGTCCATTTCAAAATAGCAAAACGATGCTTTGATATCGATAAGGAATAAAGATTATGGGAATCCACAGCTGTCGAACAACAAGGCTATTGATCAACCTAGTAGTTCGACAACAACTTCGATCGAAGTTGTGCCACCCATCATTCTTGATCTAACGATAAAGCCGCCAAAGGGAGTAGTACATAAATCGACATTTAATCCTCGTGCTAGAGCGGCACAGAATTATAATATAGTAGAGGACCTGGCCCAATCACCGTCTGCTATGTCGACACTTGAAGTACTGCAAAATTGCCCATCCAAAAAGCTGGCTCTATTATCAGCAATAGGTGGGATATACCCACCGGATTCCAATCCTGTGGCCTTTAATCATAAAGGATATGACCCGTAGTTACTAGCTCAGTTCTCTTTCCTCATTCAAGTGAAAGCCCTCAACAAAACTGTTCATCGAACAATTATTGATGAGGGGTCATATACATGTATTATGTCAATTAGTTGCTGGAAAACTTTAGGCTCACCACCATTGTCACAATCATCAACGACGTTAAAATAATTCGACGGACGAACATACACTCCATACGGGATTTTGAGTAACTTACAAGTTGAACTGGGGGGTAAAACAATAGAAATTGATGTTGAAGTTATCGATGGAAACCTTGACTACAACATCCTATTGGAAAGGCCCTGGATTTATGCCATGGCCACTGTTGTGTCAACATACGTCAAAAAGATTTCATTTCCTTTTCAAGGAGGAATTACAATCGTCAACCAACAAACCTTTCTCCCCAACAGTTCACAAGTTACGAGAAGCATCCCGATGATCCATGGAAGCTTTCATTCACTTCAAAATATCAGAGTATGCCTGCTAAAAGACCCTACATTGATGGGTACTTTTGCCCTACCACCTCAGAGTAATCTTGCGAAAGTGGCCACGGTGGAAACCTGCAATATGATATATTCTATATCTAAAAGATTCAGAAGATTCCCGAACATTTTGTCAGCATGGATCATTGCCATTTTAGAAATATTGTAGCAATCAATTTTCTTGGCCTCGGGGGCAAACCCAAATCAACGCTCATTGAGTGTTTGGATAGATAGGTCTAAGGAATATGACACCTCTTCAGATCGTTGGTCGCATGTACATTATATAGACAAAGGAATCATTCAGTCAATGATGATAGGAGAGGCACCATGGGAAGATTACCGCCATCTTTCCCATCTTCCGGATCACCACGAAGATTATTCCAGCAACCTTAATCATCCTTTAGTTTTTGATTTTCTATCAAATACTATAAATACGGTGGATTATGACTATAGTTCTTTTACTGAGTCAACATCATTAAAAAATGAAACAACTCCCTTTCCAAATCGAGTCTTTGATTACGATCTCATAAAATCCAAGTCGAGTCTTTCAATGATTTCGAAATTAAATTGGGGGGCATGCACCTCGATTTGCGTCATTATGCTAGGGGCATGCGAACTTATAACAAGCATAGTTTCTTGTTTCAAGCTTGTGTAAACATGAATCTGAATCTGAGCATATGTTGTCGCATGGTTCAAGCTCATTAAAAAATCAACCAGGCCACCAGCAGTTTTACGCGAAGTTCAAGCTCGTTAAAAATTAAACCTAGCAATGAGCATGTGTTCCACCATAGTTTAAGCTCATTAAAAAATGAACCCAGCTCGAGTAAATAACCATTGTGAACACATTATCATCAGCTTTTGAGCCTTGGTCGTGTTCTTACTATCACCTCCACTCTGTTTTAGCCGATCATTCGCCTCCATTTGATTGTTTACCCCTTTTGAGGAACAGCTGCAACAAGTGATTCTGTTAGCCATCTTCTTAACACTATCATGATTGGAAAGTTCCAACCCTCACCTGGAACCATTTTCTACCCGAAAATATCACTCGTTCCTCAAAAAATGAGTCTCCTTTAAGCTCTTTTCATCTGACTCGTAAAATATGAAAAGATTGTCGAGCAATTAGCCTCTCCAGCTCATTAAAGTGATTGGAAGTGCCATCCCTCCTCCAGATTTTAATCTTTCTGGACCTAAGGGATTATTGCACAAAAATATTGAGTGTCTGTCTTGTTTGGCTCGTTAAAACTATCGAAAAGACATCCCTTTCGCATTGTTTTATACTTTTTCAGACTTAAGGGATTATACTACGAAAAAGGAATATTGGAGTTTCCTTTCCGTCTCTTTTCAGACTCTCTAAAATTGAAAAGGTCTAGTTATTCTTGTCGTTAAACTCGTTAAAATAATAGCAACAAACTTGTCCATTCAGACAAGAGCGAGTTTCACTGTCACTAGGCTCGTTAAAACATAGCGACGGGTTTGCCCAAAGGGCAAATTATAGAACAAGCATATGTTATCCTCCTCAAGCTTGAAAAAAATAAAGAGGTACTGGTCAAAAATGACTGGGGAAAATTGGGAAGAAAACTTGAAGAAACATTATTGGTAGCAGGTCATTCTTAAACATGACACTTTCTCTCTATCACCATGATTGAGTCAGGTTGGGTTATTCCGTTCACCGGTCATATCACCATTGGTCCACTGTACCATCCACTTTTGGGCTAAACACTACCAATCCATTTTAGTGTCGCCGATATGTTCAAGAGAAGTTGCTCAGAGAATTCACCAACCTAGCTTGTGTCTCATCCGCTGTAATACCTTCACGCTTCATTCTTTCATGACCGCCACCCTGAACCTTGTATCATCAGATCATTTTCACCTCCATAAAATCATTTGCTCCATTCTGTGTCGTAGATGTGGGATTCATTAATGCCATCCTACAACGGGTCACTTCTTGTCGACATCAGCTCATTATCCAAGAAGTCGACCTAGGAACAACCCTTTCAATACTTTGAAGCTTGCATGCCTCAATGGCAAGTTCCTCACTTCCGGCGATAGGTCTACATTAATGGCCTTCAACCGAAAGATTTTGTGTGGTGCTCAACATCGACTCTTGTATTCACACCACATGAATTGTACTACAGTGCCTTGAGGGTCATCATCATCATTGGTGATTCCTCTCGTGCCAGTTAACAACTTACATCATTGGCCGGTAATTAGGCGATGTCCTTCCATGTTCGACATCAAAACATCTTTTCACATGGATCAACTTGTACTTTCGGGCAAAGATTGAATGAGTTTTGAAGACCCCGGATCTAGTTTCATCCATCTGGGCTGCGATATATTCAGGAAAATAAAGACATCAAATGTACATCATTGCTACATAGATAATCATCCAAACTAAGGGATGATGACTCTACCAGAATCATCAGTCTGCACACAGATGGTTGTTTGTCCTATGTACATGAAAATGAATTTATCAAGCTGAGCATGGGAATGTCTGCCTCAGCTAGATCATGAAAATATTATGAAGATAATGTATTGTATTGTATCTTATTACAGGTCACCTTCTAGTTCGAAAAACCTCGGATCCTCATTATAAAGCATTTCACCCGACATCAAAAGATTTATGACCTCATGGTTTAGGGGGCAACTGTTATAGACATATTTGGGCACTGCAACCCCAATCACATATGTCCATAAAACAAGGGCATCTAAGTCCCTAAAAGTGTTTTTTCATACCCTAAAGGGACAAGGTCAGCTGATTACATCATCTCCTAGAAGTTCTCAATGAAAAACTACTCAGAACTGGTCAAAACTGGAACATCTCACTTTCTCCATGGTCAGGGTGCAATGCATCTCACCTACTACACACGGGAGGTACGATTCATACTGAAAAGTCCTTCCATGGGGTGCGATGAGCGAGAATAGACAAATGGCAGAGACAGTTTGCTAAGTGGATGATCAAGGAATCTTCTAGAAACTTCTCATATGACACTTGCCTCTCAGAATTCACCCAGGGATGAGTAAGAGATCAATGAAATCTCCAAGTGGAACCAAGAACTATCAGTGGAATGACACGAATCAAAAACCTAGAGCCGACTCACACCTCTCCAAATATCTATATATGGATCCCTCATCTTAGAGATCCAGAGGCTAAAGGTTGGAATTTGGTAATTTGCAAAGAGGTGCTGCTGGTTTCTCTTTGAAGACATTGTTGGGTGATCTTGCTTTGTGTGAGGTGAAGAGGGCTTTCAAGCTGGGAGGATGGTGCTGAGTCAAACCAAGTGGTTGTAATCCTCTCTTCTACTACTTTTACTAATAAAGCTATTTGAATTTTCCTCCATATTCTTGTGTATCTCTGAATATTGTGTTGATATATGCATTTGTATGGTCAATATATATCTGATCCTATATTGTTTACAGTGAAAGATCTCTATGCTTTTATGGTATTATGTTGCAGTGAATCTACAGGTGCTCTTCGAAGTGGGACAAGTAAGGAAGAAGTGGCGAGATTCTGTCAAAGGGGAAAGGAAACAAGCAAGGAGCCAAGCGGAAGACTGAGGTTGGTACTCTCTGCTTCTTTCTCATCTCTCTCTCGTAAAGGAAAAACAATTGACATTAATCTGTTTTTTTCTAAGATAGCTACCCGTCTTAGTGGGACTAGCAGCTCTGAATAGACACTAGATTTCCCGATAACAGAGTTAATTAGTTAAGGAGTAACTAACTCCCCTTCCATGGCGCTGCTCTTAACTCAGATGTACCCCTCTACCCTTAAGGGACAACCTCTACAATGGAATGCTTATTTTTCACAATGCTTCTTTAGTTCTGGACCATTTTGCTGATGCATTTTTCAGGATGGCATCAAGGTGACATTGATACTCAGAAATTTGCAATTCTTTTTTTTTTCGAGCAATGGTTTGCAATTTTGGTTTAATAAATTTTCCAGTCATTTTGAACTTTTATCTTTCTCCTCCTAAGACTGGTTGTGCAATCATATTCCTCGAGTGTTAACAAAGACATGGGCCATTCAATGTATTATTTATTAGAGGGCTAATATTTGGAGGATAATACCTTGCCACGACCTATGGTGTACAAGAATTATATATTATTTTTTAAGTGATCTCATTGACTTATCTTATTCAAGTTTTTATGTATATCTTTTTCCATCTAAATTTTGATGTTTTATGTATCATCCAACAACTACAGCTGCAACGGTTAGGGTCACAATGGTCACATCTGCCCTTTTCTACATTTGAGAGAATTAACCCTAAACACACTTTCCTTATGAACCCTAAGTTATTTTACGAATGCTACAAGAAAAGGACCTTCTAGCAGAGGTTTTTATGGAAGCCCCTATAAAAATAGACCCAAAATATGTTTGTAGCGAAGGTCACTAGTGGTGGTGGGTGGGCAGATGTTTTAGTAGATGTTTTTTTTACCATGCGTCTATAATATATAAATGCAATGGTGTTTTAATATACATATAAGCACTAGTGTTGAATATAACATGGTTCACTATGGAATAATTATTTAAAAATCAAAATGGTGCATTCAATAACAAAGAGCTCTGATGCATATACTACTAGATAGCACTGAAAAAGGGTTAAATTTACAAAAAATTTAGTCATAAAATTCATTTTTCCCAGTCTCATGCTATACTATGATGATGACCCAGTGGTAAACCAATACTATAACACCGTGGTTCATGCATAGTATACCACACATCAATGCTTTAATAATAGGTAACACTCGATAAATGTTAAATTTTAAAAAATTTGTGTGCTATATACATTCGCAACACCCATGCACATCTTGTCGTAAAATGCCTCTCTACATACTTAGAAGGATCACCACTATAGTTTTTATTTAAATAAAAAACTGGTGATATATTCCAATGAAGCACCAATGTTGTTCATGTATTAAAATTCCTCTATCCTTCTTAGATGGAGCACCACCAGGGGGTTTTTAAAATGTTGTGTTATATTCCCAAGAAGCACCCATGCTTTCAATTATTTAAAATGCCTCTGTGTATCTTCACAAGAGAATTTCTATAGGGTTTTTAAATTTTAAAAAAAAGTAGTGCTATCTTATTATGAAGAACCAATGTTATTAATTTATTAAAAAGCCATGATGCGTCTTCGAAAGAGCACAAATAGGTAGTTTTTAATTTTTAGAATGTGGTTCTATAGTCCGATAAAGTAGTGGTGCAGTAGAGGTATTCAAACACGCTGGTGAATCTTAATAAAAGCACCAATATAGGGTTCTTAATTCAAAAATGGTTCTCTTGGATATTTTACACACCATTGTGGTTATAATAACGCACCAAAAGAGGGTTAAATAAAAAAATACCTACCATCCATAAATTTCACTTTTACAATGTACAATGTTGTAGAGGTATGAAGCACTAGTGCCACTCTTTCCTCATGCAAGCACCCTTACGTTAGCGCTTCTCTTTTTTACCATCCTTATGTATTGTACTTAGTGCGTGGAATTCCAATTTTCTCAATGGCTCCGGGATGACCAAATGTTCAGTAACGTCTATGTTTCTCTCTAATTTAATTTTTTAGCATATTAGAATTCCAAAATAGGTTAAAAAATCCATTCTTTAAAAAAAAAATCTTCCGTTGTGTTTTGACAACTTTGGCTCACATTGATAGTGGTGCACCCTGTAAATTTACAGGGTACACCACAGTTCGGTGCATGAAACTAACACACTGTTATTTTTTTGGTTCATTTCATAAATGAAAATACATCGGGAAAATATAAAAATTATAGACCGGTGTGTACATTTTTATGTTAGTCCTAGTGTGCCTATATTTACCAAACAGATGAAAAAATCATATTAAAAAATATAGCTTGGTGCATTTGATAACTTGAACATTCCATAGTGGCGTGAAATCATTATACATGTGCATTGATGAATAAGTTTGATATGCACCGCGATGAATATATATATATATATATATATATATATATATATATATATAAACCAAAAGCGGTGCATCATATGTATGTATGCACTGTCTTCGATGTAGTTGTGTTTGATAGTGCATTATTATTTCTTAGGCACACCAAGGATTTTTTTTTTTAATTGAAAGTTATGTTTCCATATTTATAAATACATGTTTCATTTAATATTTTTTTTTTCTTTATGTATGAGTATGATATATTTTATATGTCAATCATGTAGTAGAGATATCAACAGAGGGAGCAATAGGAGCAATAGGAGCCAATGGTAGACCAATACAAGGTGTTCTGACCATGGCAGGCCTAAGACAGGGAGAGGCATTTATACCCTCACCCTATTGTCTTAGCAACCCAAGCGCTCTTGAGGAATGTATGTCTCCTTAATTACTATGAGGTGGCTATGATCCCAAAGACAGACTCTATTTTATTGGCCCACCTGATCTGTTGGTGGAGTGTCGAGAAGCAGGCTTTCCATGTTCATCCTAAGTCATGGTATAGGCCCTCTAAGGAGGACATATATTTTATCATTGACCTATCTAGGAGGGGGGAGGATTTTCCATAGTTCCTTGATGTCCCTAATGGGGTTGCAGGAGAGAGTAAACTTGTCTACTCTCAAAGATATGTTGGGCATCATGTAGTTCGTCCAACATATTTTTAGGTGCGTGGTGGATAGGTACATATTCCTTATTTTGTTGCATAAGAGGTTAGGTGCCTCTCATTATTAGTGACTATAATTTCACAGTATAATAATTATGGGAAACACATTAATTTCCATTTTTTGTATTATGTTGATTTTTTGATTTAGGTGCCACAATATATTAGATGGTATGCCATTTTTTAAGGTAGATTTCTAGGGCTTTACATAGATGTTATGCAATAATACATGGGAGGACGATATTTCTTTTTTTCTTAAGATATTTTTTGTTTTTTTAGGGGTTTCCAAAGACGAGGCCTAAATTTAACCATCGTTCTCCTACGCCAATGATTGAGGTGTAGACGCACATGTGGCGTTGGATGATGCCTAAGAGGGGCCTACCAAAGTATTCGGCGATGATTTCCACCCAATCACTAGTGATAATGAACAGTGGGGATGACCACACATTTACCTTGTTATCATTTCTGTATGTGGCTATTGATTGGAGGAAGTGTCCCAACATCCTCTTCACGCCGAATGAGCATGTAGATAATAGAGGTAATATTAGTGTTTTCTTTAAATTAATGTAGTTTCAATTTATTATCTTAATTAATTAGAATAAAAAACTAGAAGTAATTTTAGCCTAAAAGTGTTCTCGTAAGAAAAATTAATAAAATGATAGATGAAATAATAAAATAAGAGTTATGAATTTTGGAGGGAAAAGAAGAAAACTATTTTCTTAGTTGTATTTTTGGCTTATCTACTTAAAGGTTTACACAAATTTGAAGTGTAAACACTTTTTGGATGCATAATTAAATTCCACATCCAATGAGTCCCACTATGCATACTTTTGAGAAGACGCACATTGATAAAAATTGAAGATACATTAAAAAAACACGTGGAACAAACTTTTTCAGTGTATCCTCATTTTTTAATCATTGTGGGTCTTATAAAAAGTATGCATAATGGGTACTCGTTGGATGTGGAATTCAATTATGCACCCAATAAGGGCCTACACTTCAAATTTGAGTACACTTATAAGGAGATAAGCCAAAAATACAATTAAAAAAATAGTTTTTCTTCTTTTCCCTCTAAAAAAATTACATGTACCTCTTTTTAAATTTAACGGATTTTGATTGGTTTACATATTATGGCATGGAAATTAAATGAAAAGTTCATGGGAACTTTTAGGCTGAAATTTCCTCTAATGTTTATTTTAGCACGTTATTTAACTTGTTTTATTAAATTGTTTAATGAAATTGTCTAATTATTATTGTGTATTATATATTTTATAGACATCAATACATTCATTAGGGACATGCCTCGTCCCCCACCAGAGGGAGAAAATGAGGAGATGGGTGAGACCCAAGAGGGTGAGGAAAATCCTCATGGGGGCATGGGAATCCAAGCCCATAAGGTTGGTCTGAGATTTAGGATGGACTACTAGGACACATTGTCTAGAGTTTTGGTTGAAGAGGGAGTCTGCCCTGCGAGGGCTCTAGACATCAACATAGATCCTAGGTTTGTAGATCCCTTGAGATGCTGCCAATGGCAGATGATGACTCTTATGTTTCTTATCATCAGAGTTAGCAAGCTACTGGTAGTGAGAATAGATGCAGGGCATGCAATGCAAGATATGTCAGATGAGCCTTCACATAGTGTTACACTGTCAGATCATGATGATGAGGGTGGTGATCATGCTTTTGGTATTACTACACCTTCAGATCATGGTCAGTGTGAATGTGATCCTTCTGGTGATACACCTCCTCATCATTTGCTTTGTGATCACATGTCCGAGCTAGAGGATGTTCCTCATGCTTCTCCCGAGGGAGAAAACCAACCACCAACTCCTCCACCTCAGAGTTTGACAATTGAGGATGTACATCACCATCAATTATGTTCTACTACAAACGAGGTTGCCACTACTACGTCTATTGTATAAGATATTTGATAATAGTTATATGACTTGTTTGTATATACATATATATGGTGCATTTTTTGTTTTGTTTTAATGTATAATGTTAAGTCATGTTAGATATGTTCATTTAATGTGATTGCAGATAGATGTGTATGTGATCACAATTATTTGACATGAGATGTATATTAATTTGAGGATAGGAGATGTATATTCATTTGATGCGAAAAGGTTTTTGTTAGCCCTAGCTACATCATTTTTAAGATCTGCAGTTATATAGTATTTATTTGCAATTATAGTTATTTATCTCTCTGTTTATTTTGGTTTATTGTCCTCTATAATTTTTTTATATACCAGATCTATACATTTCATTTCTTCGTATGCTCTTTGCCTTGGGACTATGTGCGATATGGGTAGACCAGAAACCAAAAGAAAGGGTTCTTCTCATGTGTATGCTCTTTTCCACCACGCCTTAGTGTGATCTCTAAAAATCACAAACATTGAGAAAAATATTTAGTTCTCGGTCAAATTCAATTTTAAGTCGTAAGGCTTGGATTACTTTTTCTTGTTCATTTTGGGTTGTGTGATTTTTTTGTTTTGTAGGCAAAAAAGAGTTTTTTTAAGTAACCACACACTCCAAAGCTTTAGTGGGAAAAAAAAAACCGTCTTCCTCTTTTCCAAAAATTACTAACCTTTTAAACTACCTCACTTGGTCCAAAGTTACTTGATGAGAATAGAGGTCTTGGGTTCAAGTCTTTCTTTTTGTTGAGTTACATTTTCAAAATCCACATGTAGCTTATGCTTTAAAGTTAGTTTATGTAAAATTTTTCTCACACATTATAAAAAGTGAGTCACTTATAATTCTAAAGTCTCTTTATCTTTTATTTAAGTTACAATTTAGTGGATAGTTCATAAAGTACCATCGCAAAAGTGACTTTCACTTATTTATAAAAGTGGTTCACATAAAGAAATCTTTTTTTTAAAGTGAGTTAATTATATTATGTTTGGAAAGGGGGTAACTTTTTCTTAAATATAACATTATAATTCACTTCCCCACATTCACGTATTTCATCGACATCTTCAACGATTTTTCATCAAAAAACCATAACTTCTTCATCTGTAAGCCTTTTTTTTATCAGCCTAATCTTTCGAGATCTTTCCATTTGAACACTTAGTTTCCACATCTACAACTTCAATTTCTTTTAAAATGGAAATTCCATGCCTAGTTATTCTTGACAGCACCAACTACTTCCAATGGCTATCCTACATTGTGGATTTACTTAGAAGTAAAGGTCTTTATAGGATAGCCTCGGGCCAAGAGTCTGAACATAAAGATGAAGATAAGAAAGCCAAATGGGAAAATAACCAAGATCAAGCATGTGGGTTGATAGGGATGTCTATTTCTCCAAACCTTAGATTCCATATCACAGAAATTGATACCCCTGATGAAGCAATGAAACAACTCAATAAAGTTTTTGGAATTAAAAATGAAATTAGAGCCCATCAACTTGAAAATGAGTTGCTTATGTTGGACCCAAATATTTTTTCTTCAGTTGAAGATTTTTTGTCCAAGTTCAAGAGCCTCATACTTCTCTTGGAAGGTGCTAATGTTAAGAAATAAGATGGTAGTCTTATCTATTCCATTCTTACTAAGTTAGGTCCAACCTACTGTGTATTTGTTTCCACCTTCCATTCTACTAGGGAAGCCTTTATTTCTTAAGGACAAGACTACAAGTCCCCCTCTTTTGATGCCTTTTGTTATTCTTTAATCAGATAACAAGAAAAACTCCTACATCTTGGCCTTCTTAATACTGTAAATTCTTCCAAGAAAGCCTTAGCATCCCAACAACAACCAAATTCAAAGAAATCTAGGAAGAAGCATCCAAAACCGAATGGTCCTAAATGAAACAAGGGTCCTAAGTAATTTCAGCCTCAAAATAAAAAATCAATTCAACAAAATGATAAGGAAAATAAAAACAAAGGGAAGAAGACTAATAGACATTGCAACTTTTGTAATCTTGATGGCCATTTAGAATCCAAATTCTTTATCAAGATGGAAGCATTGGAAGTAGCCATGAAGAAGCATAACATCCATTTGGAGCACTCTTCAAATTCAAATTCATCTTCACGAACAACATTTTTGCATGTGGTTGTTAAACATCTTGTTCTAGTTATGCACTAACTGCACGTCTTCTTCTTCTCATTCTCATGAGTGGCTTATTGATTCTAGAGCTTCTTGTCACATGGACTAAAACAAAGCCATGTTTCCTTGTTTAAATGATTGTAACACCAAAAATATTTATGTGTTCATCTAGATAATTGTCAATTTAATGATGTATTATGTGTTCCTAACATATCTTGCAACCTTCTATCTATATATCAGATAACTCATACACGTGAAGGTAAAACTGTTGAATTTTCACCTCATGATGTTGTAATTAAGGAGCTAAGAGATCCTAGACATATTTTAGGCAATGCCATTGCTGGCGATTATACAAGGTTGTATAAGTTTAACAACTTTGGGTAATAAACTCATCCCTCAATATTTGTTTCTCATAATCATGATGTGAGCAAACTTGGGCATGAGCGATTTGGTAGTTAAACTATCGCTCCATTCAAAATATATATAATGAAAATATGGTGATAGGTCTTCCTATGGTATCTTGCAGAGATGGTGTTTGTTCCATATGTGTACTCGGAAAACATCATTGGGATAGTTTTGGAAAATGTGCCTCTTGGCATGCCTCATCCACTTTACTGTGCATAGTGATTTATGTGGTCCACTTCCAGTTGTTTCATTCTCTGGCTAAACGTATTTCTTAACTTTCATTGATGATTTCTCCATGCGCATTTGGGTATACTTCTTAAAGCTCAAGAGTGAAGTTTTTAAAATGTTCTTGGCCTTTAAGGCTGTTGTTGAGAAAGAATCTGGACATCAAATTATTAAGCTAAGATCTGATAATGGCAGAGAATATGTTAAAAACAAATTCATCAACCTTTTCACTGAGCATGGAATTCAATTGCAACATATTGTTCCATATACTCCACAACAAAATGGTGTAGCTGAATGAAAGAATCGCATCTTTAAGGAAATGGATAATTGTATTCTTCAATCTAAAGGACGTAGTCTTAATTTTGGGCAGAAGAAATTAAATGTGCAAATTACATAGTAAATCACACTCCTACTAAAATTTTAAAGAATATCACTCTAGAAGAAGCATGGAGCTCAATTAAACCAGATGTAAGTCACTTTCGTGTTTTTGGAAGTGAAGCATGGGCCCATATTCAATATCAGAAACATAAAGCCTTAGAACCTAAGAGTGAAACATGTATTTTTGTTTGATATTATGAAGATGTAAAAGGATATAGACTTCTTCAACCTAAATCCAAAAATGTTATCAATAGAAGAGATGTAAAGTTTGCTAAAAATATACCAACCTGCGAGCCTAGTTCAATGGATGTGTCACCTCTCTCTATCCCTTCTAATTCTGAAAATATTCCTTCTTCTGATAATGACAACGAGGATGAAAATCCTCCCCCACCTTCTCGGGATCCTTCTTCATCTCCATAGCTTCCAAAATGGGTCTTCGCTACTCAGGATGCAACAAATGCTCTGGTAGGTGATCCTACAGATCGACATTGTACACATTCTTAGTTTGATAGAGCCTCTTCTTTACTGACTCAAGCTTCAATGAATTATGATCCTGACACCTTCGTAGAAGCTTCAGGCCATCGCGATTAGGACACAACTATGGATGAAGAATATCGTTCATTATTGGAAAATGATACATGGGACTTTGTTCGTCTTACAAAGGGATGAAAACTTGTTAGATGCAAATGGGTTTATAGAACCAAGTTTGGACCAGATGAAAAGGTTGATAAATATAAAACTCGTCTTGTTTCTAAGGGATTTTCACAAGTTGAAGGAATTGACTATATTGAAACCTTCTCCCCAATTGAAAAAATTAACTCTATTCGCCTTGTTCTTTCCCTTGTTGCCTCTTTCAAATGGGAAGTCCATTAGATGGATGTCAAATCTACCTTCTTACATGAGGACTTGCATGAAGCAATCTATATGGAACCACCTCTTGGATTTATATGAATAGACTCCAGCCTTGTATGTCGGCATAAGAAATCCATTTATGGTCTCAAGCAAGCCCCTTAGGCTTGGTACGCCAAAATGGATAGCTTTCTTTTAGATATTGGATTTTCTAGGTGTCATTATGATAATACTATCTACACCAAGAAAGTGGATAAGTCTCTTATCATTCTTATTCTTTATGTTTATGATCTTATCCATACTGGTAGTGATCCCAACCTTATAAACCATGTAAAGTCCAGCCTTAAAAAGAAGTTTGAAATGATAGACTTAGGACACTTGCATTATTTTTCTTGGTCTTTAAGTCTTGCAATCCAAAGATGGTATTTCCTTTTCCCAGTCGAATTATGCTTGTGATATTCTATGCCACATTCACATGGAAGACTGTAAGCCAACCCCTTCTCCGTTTTAGTCTAAAGCTAAACTTTCAATCACTTGTACCTCCCGTGAAGTTGATGCAACCTTATACCATTAGCTTGTTGGAAAATTTTTATATCTGACCCATACCCATCCTCACCTTTCCTTTGTTGTTAGCCATGTTGCGCGGTTTATGAAAAACCCACATGAAATTCATTGGAAATAATCTAAAAGAATACTTCCCTATATTCAAGGTACAATTCAGTTTGGGATTCATTATAGTGCAAAAGTATCTCCTCTATTGGTTGGTTTCACTAATTCTAATTGGGCTGTTGACCTTAATGATCGGAAGTCTACTACAGCTTATATCTTCACTCTTGGTTCTAGACCTATTACATGGGCATTTAAGAAACAACGTTCCATTTCACATTTTTCATCAGAAGCACAGTATCATGGCACCATTGAAGCTATTAAGGAAGCCCAATGGCTTCATCATATCATGTCCAAGTTTGGTTTTCAGCAACAACATCTGACTACACTTTGGTGTGATAATCACAATGTCATTCAACTATGAAAAGATCCAGTCCAACATCAGTGCAACAAAAACATTGAACTATGCATGCACTTCATCAAAAATGTCATTCATGACCATGTTCTTGAAGTGCACTATTGCTCAATCGATGATCAAGTTGCAAACATCCTTACAAAGGCTCTCACTAAGGCGAAGTTTACTAAACATTGATTTTTGGTTGGAGTTCAGGAAGTTGTCACTAAGGGGGGATAGGCTCCAATTCCCCCTTCACTCTCCTCTTGTGTCATCTTTGTACATCCTTCAATATTGTCACAAGTTGTTCTTAAGGGGGTATGTTAGGATATTCTGACACATAGGAAATAATTAAGTATAACTTGGTCTAGTGTATAGTTAGGTAAAGTGTGTTTCTTTAGTATTTAGTTTTTGTAGCTTATAATCCGAGAGTAATGATATGTTCTAGACATGAAGTGATCTGACGATTCATTATCTCCTCGGTATTACTGATGCTTGATCTATGGCTTAACACATGATTGGTCCATGATCTCTATTTAAAGAGCATGAATGGTCATTTCTTATGTGAGCATTCATGAGGTAAGCTTGTATAAATTTTCTTTCTTTTCATTAAAAATTTTCCTAAAGTGGTCACGTTGGCTCGGGTCGTCAACTGTTTCCCTCTTTGAGGGTTTTAACCATGTCAAGGATATTGGTCTATTGATATGTGCTTTATTTGTGAGTCTTGTCCTCTGGTTTTTTATCTAAGGAACATACCTTGTAAATTCCTACAGAGGTGGGTCCCCTGTCCCACAAACAAGGGGGTCTCATACACCAATTTGGTGTCTAGCAGGTCCCTTGTCCCATAAACAAAGGAGTTTCATACACCAATTTGGTGTCTGGCTTGGCCATGACCTTAAAATTGGATATATATATATATATATATATTTCAAATCTTAGTAATGAAAAAAAGAAAATAATTCCCAGGTTGATTGTCATTAGGAAGCCATAATAATAATAATAATAAAACTCTTTATTAAATAATCTAAATATTCATCTTATTTGAATAAATAATACACAGTAATTTAACAAGTAATACATAATATATAACCCTATGCTAGATAGTATCTTTAAAAAATCGGAATATAGTAAACACAACATAGTAGCTATATACTTTTTGAATATTTTCATATTTTAATACGAAGTGGCCTTTGTAAACGTCGATTATATATATATATATATATATATATATATATATATATATATATATATATATATATATATAGTTTTATTAATACAAAAAATATTTTATTTTAATTTGTATATAAAATTGCACTCAGAGTTGGGCCAAGAGGCGTATTCTATAGTCCAGTGTGACCTCAATGTGTAAGTATGTCACGTCCTCGAAAAATAATAAAAATAATTTTCAGTAATGTTCACTAATCTTAGATTATATATAACTTTCTAATCTTATTAAACTGTTACATCAACTAGATTGTAAGGGAAAACACTTATAACATATAACTAGTACAACCATATAAATGAAATAGTTGGTAAGTGTTAATAGACAAAAAAAACTTACTTCACAATACATCTTATATTGCCAAGATTTTAAAAAATATATAAAAATGAACTAAATTATAACTCTATTTTCAATTATTATTAATTTTATGAGGTATTATTGAACAACTTGCAATGTAACATCTTCTGATATTAATAGAAATCTAATGAGCAAATTAAAAAACAAAAAAAAACAAAAAAATTATAAACAATTAATTGCACCTAGAGGTGCATTCTACATGCCAATATGACCTGGATGTGTATGTATGTCATGTCCTCGAAAAATAGTAAAAATAATTTTCACTAATTTCAGCGAATATTAAATTATATATAACTTTTTAATCTTATTAAAAATTTACATCAACTAGATTGGACGATTCTCGGAGGGAAAAAATAGATTTTTTAAAATTGTTACATCAACTAGATTGTAAGGAAAATCACTGATAACATACAACAGATAAAACCATATAAATTAAATAGTTGGTAAGTGTTAATAGACATAAAAAAACTTACTTCAGAATACATCTTATATTGTCGAGATTTAAAAAAAATATAAAAATGAACTAAATTATAACTCCATTTTCAATTATTATTAATTTTATAAGGTATTATTGAACAACTTGCAATGTAAAATCTTCTCATATTAATAGAAATCTACTCAGAATATTAAAAAAAAACAAAAATTATAAAAAATTAATATATTAGAAAAACATATATATATTTAAAAGACATGTAACCAAATTCTTAAGCATGGAAATTGACGCTCACTTTATAATTGAGATTCTCAATCTATAAATAAGATTTGTTAGAACATTATCGGCCAATACCATGGCTTACTAACACAACATGCCCAAAAAACCATAACTCATGACACTTTTTTAATTAATCACTTGAATTAAAAAAATAGAAATAGCATATATAGTTTTGAGATGAATTTATCTCAACTTTAATGATGATGATGATGATGATGATGATGTAACTTGAATTAACTAAATACATGACTACTACTCAAAATATTCTAGAATATTCTATAGAGATTAAATCTCTACCGTCCACATAAGAATTATCTATAACTAAATTAAAAATAAACTAGTTATACTTCATGAAGCATTTCACACATTTCACATTGTTGAGATTAAAAAAATCATAAAAATAACTAAATTATAACTTTATTATTATTATTAAAAGAAAAATTGATATAAGTTATTTATATATATATAGAAAAGGAACAAGAATCTTAATCTTAAATAGATTTTGTTATAATATCATAACATATCAATGCTACATGTCCAAAAAATCTTTTCTCTTAATATGATACTGATTAATATGATTCTTTTAATTAATTGATTTAATTAAAAATAAAAAAAATACATAACTATTTTAAAAATAAATAACAATTTCTAATTAATTTAGGTATATTATTAAAATATTCAATAAAAATAAATTCTTACCAATTAAAGTTTTAAATCCTATCCCAAAATAAACAGGCCGTCCTAGGAAAAGCAGCCGACCCTTTCCAATAACACGGAGAAAAGCAACCGGCCCTCACCCTAATCTCTCCAAGTTGGTTCTATTCTTATAAATAGAAATGAAACTCTCATTTGAATAAGAAGGCTATCATGGTTTGGTTTCGTTTTGGCTTTCTAATTAACGATCTGATCTGTATGAAAGTGCTGTCAACGTGATCAGATATTTTGAAGTTTTACAATCAACGAGATTGAAATCGAGAGAAAAATGATTCCTGAAAGATATATGGACATCATTTCCTGCGAGTTTGCATACGATCCAGTCCGGTTACCGCTCGACCAAGATCCCACACAGAGTCTGTATAATAGAAAAACTTTAGAGACCATTTGGGAAACCAAACGTCATGCACAGAACCCCTTTACTAAACAATGGTTCAACGCCAAAAGTGCCATTCCCCAAGTAGAATTGAGGCAGGAAATGGAAGACTACATTAAAAGTGCAGAGATAGATGTAATTGAGGAGTATACAAAAATTTTGGAAGAGGGAGATATGAAGCAGTATTTGGACATATTAGGGGAATCTTTGTCAGAAAATGTGACAACGAAAATGCAGTGTTGCGCAATGTGGAAGAAAATTAATCTACTGCGCATGTATTGTCAGTTTCATTCTAAGAACACAGAAACTTTCAGATCCTTACATGGCTTCAGATACTTAAACGAACTGATTATTAAAGTAGGGATCCTTCCGGTGAGCAATTCAATAGAAAGTGACACCAAAGAAACTGTATGGGATGTGTGCAAGGAAATAGCCACGGCGATTGATGTTATCGGCCTGAAACCATGGGATATATATGAAGTAGATAGAACAAAGACTGTTCTACTGATTGTGGGGTATATCAAAACGAGAGAGTTTGTTTATCTTTATCCCGAAAACTATATGAAAATCGAATCGCTTATGTTAAGAATATTTTGTAAAATTTTTGATGAGATGAATGCCCAAGCTCAGCAAATCCTTGGAAGAGAATTATACGAAACTGTTGTAGGAGTCATGGGCCCTTTTATTGTTACACAGAAATTGTCTCAAACGAATGCGCGGGATATTAGCAGTGAAGACTTGAATCACGCGATTTCTATTCTGCTGAGATCCTGGATCACAACAGCTTCTCTAGATAATCCAGTTCAATCTCAAATCCTGGTTGATGCTATAATTATTTGCATCGCTAGAGAAATTGATAGATCGGAAGAGATGACAGGTCTTAGCGAGGAACAACTTCTAGAAGTCGGAGCAGAGGGGCAGCATAATTGTAAAGCGCTTGAATTGGGTCTTTCTCTTGTCAAGGACATACTGATGACAGGAGGCCCATCAGCTGACAATATTCACTGTAGAGGTTTAGATATAGTAGATGGGATCATTCTCATTTTTAAACATTTTTCTGGTGAAGGTGAAAATCAGGATGAAGCGGCGGTTTGTGTGGTTAAAGGATGTAATATATTTGAGTGCGTTCACTTTAGAATTGCACAACTTGGATGGGATATCAGCACAGCTATCTGGACAATGGGAGAACCTTCTGTGGATAATGAAATTCTCCGTGAATTGTAAAATCCTAAAGCACAGTTTCATGTTGAACGTCAAGATTTGTGGGGAAATGACGGAGTGGATTCCGGGTACTCGTTTTGTTTGAGTGTCGTACGAATTCATAATATCTTCTTCCATATATAATCACATGTTTTATTATAATTATTGAAATGATTTTCACATACGATTACAATGTATTTCTGTTTTCGTGTAATGTTTGAAATGATATGTTTAACCATATGTAGTCATTTTGATGGTTATTGGGTTCGATAAGTTGAACTTAATTGACTGAGAGATTTAGATCATAAGAAGCCCGGTTATGGACCAACAAGAGACATAATAAATAAATTATAAAATATGTATTATTGGTTGTGAAGTTGTTTGGATTTGTTTACACCGTTTCGAAGTTGTTCGGTGAGTTAAAGTCAGAAATATAAATTTCACAGTGACTGTTCACTGTTCTCTCATTTAATTTAGAAATTATGTTTTAGAAAAAATTATATCAGAAATTATAATTTTTGTTGGTCAATGTTAAATTAATAATGGTTAATTATCAAATCATAAGTTTATAGTTTTGTTTTGGCAAGAACTAATAAATAGAAATAGGAATTAGATAAATTACTTACTAGCTTGGACTTGTATAAATTTTGGTTGGTAGTAACCACTAGTAAATCTAACATTTAGAGTTTCACTCCTACATATGTGTTGAGGAGAATATAAATAATGGTGACAAACATTTACATTTTATTCCTATCCATTTTTTATAGAAAAATTTGCTGAAGTTATAATGCGAAATAACAGAGAGTATATATGTTATTTACTCGACTATAAGCAATTTTCAAGGATTTGATTTTTTGGATAATTTTTTTGTAAATCTTAAAAATAAAAATCACTACACACATATGAAAACATTATATCAAAACATTATGCATTTTTATTTCTAACATATACATAATATACGTAAAACGTACTTCCAAATAAACTAATTATCTAAATAAACTTTAGGATTAGCAATTTAACATTCTCCCATTTAATCATTGAATTAATTTTTACAAATGCCATTTTTTTTAACTTCTAATTCCTCAATTAAAATGCGTGAAGTTTGAACTTCAAATGGATAATATTTTGGTTTCAGGATGTTGTCACGGAAAAGAATCTTGATAAAATGATAGTTTAGGTTCACATGCTTGGTTTAATCATAAAAATTGTATTATTTATTAATTACAACATAATTTACCCGTAGAATTATTTTTACATGTCTTTTTGTTATTGTAAGTATTTAAAAAAAAATGAAATTATGTTGAATTGTTAATAAGTTAATTATAAAATATTATTTTCATATCATTATTGTGTCCACAGGCTTATTCTACAATCCAGTATGTCTCCCATTTATGAGTATGTAACATCTTCAAAAAAATAATAAAATTGTTTTTGCTAATAGTTTCTTTATCATATACTTGAATATGAATGAATCATAAATTTAACTTTACCATTTTTTTAACACATTAAAGTTCCAAATTAGGTAAAAGTTGAAACATTTTTACTCTTTATTAAAGTTAATGTCATTTCTTAAATCAAAATAACAAGATTAATTCAACATAGAATCCAAAATCTTTTAATATTTCTTTTCAATAAACATTTGTAAAATGAATCTTTAAAAGGAAAAATTATATCATGGGTGTATATTAAAATCTTAATTTGATGTAGTTTTATTATAAATTTTGTTATCATGCCATGTAAAAAGCACCATTAAACCTAATATTGATATTATAATATAGATATTATATTTAATATTAATAATAATATCTTATAATATTAATATTGTCAAATTTAAAAACTTTGGATAAATGTGATATTAAATTTAATATAATATTAAATTTGTTATATTATAATATATATTAATATATCATGATATATATTAACCCTAGATATATATGAGGGAAGAACAAAGACAGAGTGATAGAGGTGTAGAGTTAGTGGGGGTGACCAGGGAGAGGAGGAAATACAATGAAGGAGAGGGAAGACAAGGAATGGAGAGACAAAGAGAGGAGTGAGAGAGGGAGATAAGAGTAAGAGAGAGGGAGAGACAAAGATGGAGGGCAGAGAGATAATGACAAGGTTGGAGGGAAAAATGAGAGAGAGAGAGAGGGAGAGGGACGAGGGGAGAGAGATGGTGGTAGGAGAGAGGAGGAGAGAGGGAGGGACAAAGGGATAGTATAATTTTAATATTATAATTGGTTATTCAAATAATTAAATAGTAATAACATTCAATTATTAATATAGTATTAATAGTTCACGTTAAAGTAGGATTATAACAATAGATTTGTCTTTTGATTATAACAATAGTCCTTTTATGTTAAGCATTGTATATGAATATTTGTCTTATTTAGTATGGTAAAAAAAATATTTTTTAAACCTATGATTGGTCAATAACTCTCGAGTTTTACTGTAGGATCCACTAATATGAATTAACTGTGCAATTAAGTTTAAATTGGTGTTCTGTGCAATTAATTTTAAATTGTTGTTCAACTGTAGAGTAGGCACGCATGACCATTGTGTTAGGTTAACCCTATTTTTCCCAAGAAGCATCCTTTCCGACAAATCCGCAACCAACCTCATGACTAACTATATTCCCTCTACATGGAGAAATCCATAGATGTGTGCCAAACTACATGCCCTACCCTAAAATATTAGTAATGGAGCATGATTTAGTCAATTAATGCTCTTCCTCATACATCAGGGCACAAGTAGGTTCCTCACCACACCCCCTTCCCCCCACAAAAGAAATATTTCTTAGCATTATGGCATTTCCTCTAATCTAGTATTTCTTTAGGCTTAGAAAATAATAGAATATTGTTTTTGCATATCAAATTGACCTTGCCTATATAGCTTATTGGGAGCTTGGAAAAAATAAGGTGGGCGTGTGACAGAGGGGTTGAATCAATATTATACTTAACAAATAACCGATTATAACTTTTTTCCTTTCCTTAGACAATTAATTGAATCATGAGTTAAATCAACAACACATTATACATTAGCAAATCATAAAAAATGAGAAGCATGCACAGGTAACCATGAAAGTAGCAACACATAGAGCATAAGGCACATACACAACACATAAACCATGAGAATGCCAAATATTAGGCGGAAACCCTTCTTGGAGAAAAACCATCATACTCTCTGTCTCATTCTTCTTCTTCTTTATTAAAATCTTCTTCTCACATAATTCACTTTCCACCACCAATGTGCATGGGTTCTTCACTCAACGAACCTCTGACATATCATGTGTGTTCGCAACATACTAAAAAATACCCTAAATTTGACTACATATTAGAAAATACCTTTAAAAGTCATATTATTTAACCCCTTACCAACACAAACCCAATACACATTCCCAATTTAAAAAACCCCTACTTTCACTAGATATTATAGGTATCTTTTTTTTCATTACATTTTTTATACCCTTTTATTTTTTTCCATTAACTTTTAGTTCCATGTATTTATCTGTCAATATAATAACCCTTTAAGCCCTATTTTATGCTCAATAAGTTATGTCACTTTTTCCTCAATATATATAGCCCAATGAATGCACATTGTATGGCATTGATATCCTAGTAAATTGCTCTATGCGAGTGTGCAAGATGATTTGCGATACATGCGAGAAACCACTCACTTTAAGCCACTACATAATGGAAAACACCACTTACTCACCTATATGTAGGCCCAAACCTATTGCAGGCCCTCCAAAGCCACCACCTAGAGGAAGCCACCACTCCCTAAATCAATAAGCCAATACTTGCCTAAAAGCCACCACTTTCCCAGTGATGGACCCAACCTTCAAGCTATTATGGACCAAATATCATACATTTTCAAACTAGGATCCCCAGTCTCTGCAAAAACACTATAGAGCACATTTCATAAGTTTCAAACTAGGCCCACTTAAATCTCTCAGTTTAGTACCAAACTTATCTACAACACAATCCTCTTCTTAACTAACGATTCTATTTTGAACGTCAAACACATAAAATCTTTCTCACTCAACCATATATCACTCAAAAATACGCTAGAAATATAAAGTGTATGGAAGCCACAACTACATATAAACCAATCAATACTAGCACTAGCAACATACTCCTGAAAAAATCATTGTCAACAATATGAAACATACAATAGCTACATCAACACTCTAGCCTTCATAGAAACAATACAACACTCAACCATTCTTGTAACTCTATCCATCAAAACCTCACGCAATACTTGCCACAATTGGACCTACAACATAAACAAACAATGTAGCCATATGATCTTTAATCGAATGTCCCTATAATAGAAGCTACAACAATACTTTGTTCTCAAAATCTATAGTAACTTAATACTAGAAACAACATATAAACTTTGTTAGATACTCTCCTTAATCACTTTCAAAATATCTTCTTTATTTCTTCAGATTTAATCTTCGATTTTCATTCTACATTATTGTACCTCACATTCTCACACAATCTAGCCCTTACCTTTACACATTTTGGAATTTTATAATAAAAGAAACATGCAATGCTTTCATTCGATTACATCTCATCATTTTGGACCAAATCAATGGAGATCAATTCAAATCTTCAAAAACCATTTCGAATCGACTCCATCACCACCAAAATCCCTAGGAAAATACTCTAGGAAAGGCCCGTGGTATTTTGTGTGTGCACATAAATCACATTTTTCTCCTACAGGTAGTGTGGTAGGCACATAAGGGAAAGATAGAGAAGATTTCCATGGAAATATAATGACAAGTAGGCATGGATTCTGCAAGTGTCATAGGCATGAAGAAGAAAGCAAGAGAAAATGTTGTTATGCTTGGAAAACTCATGTTTTTTTAAATCATATCTACAATTACCTACAACACCACTTCCTCAGACATTTTTTCAACCAAGTGTACACCCCCAAAACATTTGAACACATCAACAATACAATGTACAAGCTCTCCTTAACAATTAACATCAATGCCCAACTAGCTAACTCTCTATGGTTGACATTAGTGCCAACACCATGCCAAGAATCTCCCGTGTTTGCATTGATGGTAACCTACAACTAGAACACCAATATGATATTTTATAAATGATTGACTCACTCTCCATTGGAGGCTAGTCACATTCTCCCCCTTTGACATTAGTACAAAAGGATGATTGAATCTCACTGAATCACCATGATGAAACCAATTAATAATGTTGATACCAAATGTCTTCTAAAACTAAAACATCTACAAGTAGACATTAGGAACCAAAGAAAATTATTTCTAATTCTTGTTACTTCTGCTACAATGGGACATCAAATAACCTATGCCAACATCATGACCTTCCTCTTGTTAGACATGCTCCCCCTGAACATGTACTATACTCTCCACTACAAAATCTTCAAGATCATTATTTAATAACTCTCCATATTATTTCACTTCCTGAAGCCTCCTTGAAACATACAAGATACTACGTCACCTAGACCAATGACATGATTAAGAATATCAGATTGTTGTGCTAAGACCCTCCTCAGATTAGAAACAAAATGCTCTTCATGTGAAGGATTCAAGAGTTTTAAAAGTGTAAAATGTGTTTATATGTTAACTTTATGAGCAATTTTAACATAAATAAGAGACTGAACAATAGCATAAAAATATACAGAATATCACCAAAAACACATCACAACATGAATATGAAGAAGGCATCCACCTCTCCTTGGCTATGTCTCCTTGCTCTAGATTCCAATGGCTTGGGCCTCTCTATGATGCTCAAAAGTGTACAAATATGTGTTTACAATGCTCAAATGCTTCTGAATCCTACTCCAATGAGTCAAGAATGTCCAAAAATGGTTTCCTAGCCTCTTTCTGCATCCAATGTGGTTGAAAAATGGATAACTTATGACCTCTCCTAGTTTTCCCACTATTCACTCTACATTTTCCCCAAAATTTCGCACCATCCTACAATTTCGCTCGCTAAGCGCTCTAACAGAGAGACATTTTTGTTGATTTTCACGCAGATTTGTAAGACCATTAATTTTTCCGCTGAGGCCTAAAAACCAAAATAATGGTCATATGTGGGGGCCATGTGCCCAGGGGCTAGTCCCCGGTACTGGATCCCTCCCTTCGATGGTCCCATTAAATTTTTTGCAAGAGTGTTCACATTCGGATCCATTGGCAGTCATCAGTAGCGATTAGTATTGGTGATGATCATTGTCAGTCACATTAAATGGTGCCCAAGTGTTAACATGGGGGGCGTTTAAGTCCGCCCACTAGCCCATGCCATGTAGCATTAACTATAACAAGAACCCGCCCCCATTACATGTTATGTAACATAGTGCAGGAGTAATGGTAAAGTGGTTGGTCTGCGTGATGGGAGGTCGCAGGGTCGAGTCCGGGCTCTGCACTGTCTACCATAACAATTTTTTCCATGACACGAATAGGACAAGTTGGTGGCCTGAGGCTTAGCCACGTGTTACCTCCTCATTGGCCCCAAATAAAACATGTGGACCAATATTGTGATTCCATGAAGCGTGAAGAATATTTCAAAGAATATGCCAAAGGAATATACCACAGGAATATACTATGAATATTCCTTTTTTTGAATGGGCTATATGGATGCCTAGTCAGCATCCCTGTCAGCAATTCCAAAAATTTTACCTGTTTGATAAAGTGAACAAAACATGTTTCTAGGAGCATCGAGTGTTCATTTCATGGGAAATGAGTTGCGCTAGATTCAATATGATGAGCACTACGTAGTCATTTAGGTTCCACTCCATTCTTGATGACTTTTATTTTTGAGCATAATTTTGAGGACGTGATCATTCCTCCCCACTGGAAGCATTTTGGACCCCAAAATATCACTTTTAGTTATCCGGCAAGTGACGATACACTTCCCTCACCTTTCCAATTTCAATCTATTTGGATTTTGAAATATTTCTTCCCTTGAGCCCCGCTTGAAGATAATCGACACTTCCCCTTTTCGATGTCCTTGTTCTTCCATCATGTATAATGTCTTACTGAAGCTCACTACAGAATTCTAGAGAAAAGTCTTCAATAGATGGAATTTGAACATTCTCTCATTTATCTTCAATCAAAGGAGGCTCATACAACCTTAAATTCTCAACATTAACAACAACATAAATTTGCATATATTAATGAAAATCCAACCTGAAGGCATTGTTACCAATATTTTCCAAAATTTTGAATGGACCATTTCTAATACGTTTAGCTTTTTACCTTCTCCTTGGAGCCTCTCTTTGCTAATGTGAATCTAAACTTCATGACCGACCTGGAACTTGTGATCTACATGATGCTTGTCGTTCCTCTCTTTGTACTTGCCTCGGATCTTTTCAAGTTTTTCTTGAACTTTTTGGTGGACCAATGGGATTTGTTCAATGAAATTTCTTGCTTTGTCTATGTTGCTATGACCATCAATAGAAACATATTTGCCAAAAATAAAATCCAAAGGAGATTTAGGAAGTATCCCAAACATGCCTCAAATGGTGATGTTTGAGTTGAAGAATGCTTGGCCCAGTTGTAAGCATGTTGAATATAGTGCAAATGTTCATCCCACAACTTAGGATGCTTGCTGCAATACCCATGAAGAATATGTATCATTGTTCTATTCACCACCTTTGTTTGACCATCTATTTGTAGATGAAAAGTTGTACTCTTTTTCAGTTTGGTGTCCATGAATCCCCACAAGCTTGACCACAAATTCCCAACAAAGTGAGAATCTCGATCCCTAACAATGGGATGTGGGAAATCCAAAATGCACCCATAGATTTTGGAGGAATAACTGAGCAGTTTATTCAACTGTAACTTTCTTTCTACATGGCATCAAAATACTCATTTGGTTGAACGTATCCACAACTACATACAAATAATCATGACCTCTTTTTGGCAATGGAAGTCCTCCTACAAAATCCATAGAAACACTCTCCCACAGCCGTGAAGGAACCTAAAGTGGTCTATACAATCCCAACTTCCTATTGCTAGGCTTACTGATTGCACATAATGAACATCCTTTAATAAAATGTGACAAACTTTCAAGCATACGAGGCCAATTACAATATCTCTATAGATGTGCCACCGTCTTACTTACACTGAAATGACTAGTAATAAGAGAAGTATGTGCCTTTCTTATGATGTAAACTCTTTCTCCCTGTGCAATACAAAGCTTGTGAAGACGGTACAACACATTATCATGCAAATGATAATCCAATTCCTCTACTTGGTTACCTTGAATTAAGCTTGCATAAACATCTTGAAAGTCATTGTCTAATCCATATTGCTGAATATAAATTTCATGCAAAAGAGAATTCTACTTAAGTAAAGTAGTTGCACTAACAATATGCCTAGAAAGCATATCAACAAATTTATTGTAAATACCTTTCTTATACCTTATTACCAAGTGGAATTGTTGAAGAAAACCCATCCATTGAAAGTGCCTTGATTGCTGCAACTTTGATTGAGATTGAAAATATTGCAATGCTTGACGATCAGTGTGAATGATTGTTTCCTTACCCATTAAGTAATGTTTCCATTTTTTCACACTTTTCACCAATGCATACAATTCCTTATCATATGTAGGACAGTTAATCACTACACCATTACAAGTTTTCGAATGAAGACAAATAGGCTTATCATGTTGCATGAGAACTGCACCAATGACGTAGTCATTAGCATCTTTCTAAATTTCAAATGACTGTCTCAAGTTTGGAAGTGCAAGTAATGGAGTTGAATTGATATTTTCCTTCAATGCATCAAAGGCCTCTTGTTGTTTTCATCCCCACTAAAAAACCTTTTTCACACTTGTCAATGCATGCAAAGGAACTATTATAAAAGAAAAATTAGCAACAAATTTCCTCTAATATTGGGCTACTGCAAAAAACATTCTTACCTCTGTAACATACTTGGACCTTAGCCAGTTCAAAATGACATCAAGCTTGGAGGGATCTATTTTCAACTCGCCTCCTCCAACAATATGACGAAAGAAAACTAAAGAATTTTTTCCAAACTTACACTTTGATATCTTAGGATACAACTATTCTTTCTTCAAGACATCAAGTACTTTTCTTACATGCATGGCATGTTCATCACGAGATTTACTGAAAATTAAGATGTCATCTAAGTAGATTATAACAAAATCATCAAGAAATGGCCTTAACACATCATTCATCACACGCATGAATGTAACAGGAGCATTACATAAACCAAAAGGCATAACTATCCATTCAAATAAACCTTGTTTTGTTTTGAATGCTATCTTCCAAATGACTCCTTCAACTATTCTAGTTTGATGGTAGCCACTCCTTAAGTCCAACTTAGTAAAATACTTTACATATTTCAATTGAGCAAGTAAATCATCTATTCTAGGCAGTGGGTAATGGTTCTTTACCACAATTTTGTTCAATGCATGGAAGTCCACACACATGTGCCATGTTCCATCCTTCTTTGGCACCAAGACAATTGGTGAACCGCATGGTGAGGAAGATGGCCTGATAATCCCTTTATCCAACAACTCTTAATTTTTTTTCTTAATTTCTGCACTTTCCATCACTGACATCCTGTACATGCCAATGTTAGGAAGAGGAAAATCTTGTTACAACTATATCTCATGTTCGATTCCTCCCCTGGGATGTAATCCCTTTGGTTTCTAAACATCTCATCATATTTCTTAACTACATCAACCAATTCAGATTTCAATTTTGAATCACAACCTTTAAAAGCTTCATTATCAACATCATTCTTAGGTTTCATCATTAGAAGCACAAAATTCTTGCTTGAATTCACTAGTCTTTTCATCTGTGAACAAGTGAAAGATTTAGTTTCTTTCTACGAACTCTCACAATATATTCTACTCCATCTTTGAACAAATGGTATTTATTTTCATGTCTATGGAAGATAGCTTTTCTATCATAGATGTACAGGCTACCCCAAACGATGCCACATATATCTAATGGC